>CM043112.1:37694502-37781365 GCA_023701765.1 Hylyphantes graminicola
ACACTCCATGCCGCACAGACTTTCATTTGTTTACCTTTTAGAAAAGCGCCAACATAGTGATGCCAACTAGCGCCAAAACGTGGCCAAATATCGTCTGCACGCAAATTCTGAAAATTGCATATAACACTTAAAATAACAACTATTTTTAGCTTTTAGGAATTCATAATCATTCATTGAATATAATACTATAATAAACAGTACTTAAAATTACGATTGTCAGGATTATTATTAACGAAAACTTGATAAAATAGACGATGCAAGTTGGAACAATTTAAAAAAAAACTTAAATTACACACCTTAAAAATTGTTAAATACCAAAAATACTTAGTGCAAAATGTAGCTCGGACTATTCCCTATTCTAATTATGCAATATAAAAGTTAAACATACCTAAAGTTTTGCAGATTAAGCAGATTATCGTAGAACACTCACAATTTCCATGAACGCGCTATGGAGAAAAAATACAGTGGTCGAAAAAGTGGACTCCTTGGACTCCGAAGGTGGAGCCAGCCAATGAGATTGCAGATGCTTACCTTCACGTAATCGGCAGGGAAGCAAGGTGTCTCCACTCTTATAGTACTTACTATTTATAGAGCCACTCTATTATAACCTCATAAGAGAGATTTGTTACAAAAATGAAGTTTCCATTATCTGTGATTTCAATTTTTCATAAATTAGCTGGTACAATAATGTGTTTGCAAAAGGACATGGTTTTGATTTTCATTAAGTTTCGTATGTAAAAAGACGCCTTCTAATGGTGGTTATTGAAGTAACCATATATGAGGAGTACAGGGGAAGAACCGCTTGATTTGATATGAGTCGTCCCGTAATTGTTTCCGCTTGGCCGACATTGGCGACAGGAAACCAGTTTATCTCTTTCTTCTTCGCTTAGTCCAAGCGTCGAAATCGTGCATCGCGTGAATGTAGGTAAAAAAAAATCTTTAACCGGTTTTCCTTACACCAGTTTATGTGATTGCTCGCTATAATCGCCAAAGAGGCCTGATGAGGAAGTTTTCAACGAAATTAAGCGGTTTTACCACTGTATTCTTCACATGTTTTATTAATATAGCCTCCCTTCCGAATGTGAGCAAAAGTAGGAAGCCAGCATTCGGTAGGTGGCGCAGATTCGCAAAATTGTGGTGAAACGTGGTTTGTGGTAGGCTCATTAAGTTACGCGTAACATGCTGGTTTCTTTTGCTCCGGTGTGGACTTCTTAGTCTATTAAATCGATTTTTTTTGTCCCCCCCCCCCTGTGTCATAGTACCAACGTTTTAGTACTCAAATGAACTCACCACACTTTGCCATCAGGCAGCTATACAGTTGACTGAAAAACTTATTGAGTCAGAGACTAAAGCGCGTGCGGTGCCGGTTCTGCAATATACTTAACAAGTCGTCATTTAGTACCTTAATTTATTAAACTTTGAAATGATTTTATGGCTCAAAATCCAGAGCATACTCTGTAATATTCTGAAAATGAAATTAGTATATAGTGCGATTGTGAGATACACAGCAAGAGAGAGAGGGAGAGAGAGAGAGAGAGAGAGATCGGATCAAACTTGGTTAGATAAATAAGACAGATGAAAATTTAAAATACTAAAAATTTACTTTGAAATAACATGCAAATTCCATTTTCGTTCAATATTTTCACTGTTTCCATTTCATCAAACGTACGAGCAAAGCTCCTTCTACACCAAGTTAGGACGCACCATACATTCGATCGGAGCCAAGGTTTTTCCCGCTAGAGGCGTTGCGATACGTTGAAGGCCGAAAATGACGAAAAAGCGTTGTATTCCGGGATGCAAATCTGGATATAAAACTGAAATTAATTGTCGATTATTCTTGTGTAAAGCACCTATTAATGAAGAGGATCTCAAATTATGGCAGAAGAATGTCTCTGGGAAGGATTGTCTGCTGAAAAGTACCGCCAGAATGATTTTTTAAAGGGAAAGTCAAACACCTCCCTCCCTTTTCACTTCCCATGTTAAGTCTATGGGACAGTTTTAAATGGACACTGACTTTTTCCCGCTAGAGGCGCTGCAATTAGCTGAAGGCCGAAAATGCACCGAACCAGTTGAGCCACTCTCTCCCATAGACATCCCGCGTTATGTCCCAACTTGGTGTAGAAGGAGCTTTGGTACGAGAAACTTTATTTAAAATGAATAATAAAAATGTTTTTGAAAGAATATTTATTTGTGTGTATAATTCAGTTTGGATTGTCGTAATATTACAATAGAGTTCTTTTGATGGTTTATCATTTTAACTCCAAAATTAACTATATTCATTAATCTTCTATCGCAAATTGAAAATTACTCAATATCGTTTGCTAAATTTGTTTGAAATTCGTAGAATAATGATGTAAATTATTTTAATAAATATCTTTTATTAGCCACAATTTAATTTACAGTTCGAAAAATATATAATTAGTAAAATTGATAATTTTCAAGACTTGTTACATGCCAAATAACTGAAATTTGTTCAAAATAAAAGTCTTTGTAAACATTGGAAATAAGTTTACTTATTGTATTTTTTGAAGTAAATAGGTTAAACAATTTTAAAACGTGCTAAGAGAGATCCGAAAAATATCGCTACGAAAATAGCTCGAGTTTGGTGACTAACTTAATAAACAAAACGACATATTCTTATCACGAAGTTTCGAGTCGTTTGGAAAATTTGTATAGGGTAAGAGAAACTGTAATGCTAACTCTAACCTTGGCTCGGGTGGCCTAGCGGGTTTAATCACAGCCCATCAAGCTCATTGTCTGCGCACTGTACTGAGTGCGGGATCGATTCCCGTCAAAACTGTACCACCCATTAATATATATTTTTAATAATGGCAAAGTAAAACATGTCTCCCTGTCGCGGTTATTGAAATACCTTATATGTTCCATCCATGCAGACTCCAATTTAATAAATCCTACCGACTTCATTTTTAAAGCTTCAAGTTTTAAATCATAGATGGCAGCAAGTATAAGAAATTTCAAAATGTTTAGAAATGATAAAATTGACTCTATGAAATTGACTGCATAAAAAAAGTAATTATGATGCGATGGATTTCTAACCTGGGTCTAAAATTACAACATTTGAAGAGTATTTACAACTGTGTCTCCAAGCCGTAGCCCTTTGCTTCTGGAGTAATTGACCTTTCAAGTTGGCATTTTTTTTTTTTTTGAAATGATCAAAATGGACTGTATTAAATGGACTCTGATACAAAAAAGTTAGTTGCCATTGATTTGTAACCTGGGTCTATAACTACAGCATCTGAAGTATATTTACAACTGCGTCTCCAAGTTATTGATCCTTTGCTTCTAAAGTAATTGGTTTTTGAATTTGAATATTTTTCGGAAATGTTTTTAACCTGGATCTAAAACTAGAATATTTATAGTGTATTTATTTACAACTGTGTCTCCAAATTATAGACTCTTGCTCTCTCGAGTAATTGACCTTTGAATATTACCTTTTTTAGAAATGGTCATCTTTGAGACCCTGTAACTACCAAAGCAAAGGGTCACCCATGGTGTTTTATATTTTTCTAAGTACTACCCTAGTGTGTGCAACCAATTCAATATAACCAATTTTACTGGATTACTTATGGCTTAAGCAGATAATTAGGCAGAAACATGAAAAAAATAGACGAAAATGACCTTTTTCAAAGGACCCTGACCTTCAAAGCCATGAGTGACCCACCAAACTAATTATGTTGACATGTACCTAGTATCAAGTAGTACCCATATTTAAAAAAAAATCATGGAACACTCATACGAAGCGTACTCATTGAGCCAGCGAACTAGTACAAAGTGCTTTATTAATTGGGTTTTTTTTTAAATCACATATACTTAACCTCTTAAGATCCCAGCAAAATCGTATACGTAAATTCTTCTCTCATATACATACACAAATATATGCTAAAAAGTACGTTTTTTCAACGAATTTCTTTTTTAAAATTACGTTTATAGTTACTTAGGGACACGCCTTAAACTGTAAAAAAACACATTTTTGTGGTTTAAATGAAATAAAAAAGGCCGCATAACTTATTTGTAGTTAACAGATTATTTTAACATTGTCACTGTTAAAATGTCACTAAAATTAACAACCAGAAGAACTTTTTGAAAAGTTGGAAAAAAATTAAAATATTTTTTTTAAGAACTCTAATATCGTATGGACCCTCGTTCAAATTCATTTTTTATAAAAATAAATGACTAACACCTGTAATCAAATGCTGGCAAGTCTCAAAGGCAAACCGATATTCGGATCTTTTCCTATCGGACCAGGTCAATTTTGGAACTACTTAGCGTGTTAACTGTTTGTGGGGAGGTATTTAAAAAAAATTCCAAATGGTGAAGCCAGGCCGAGAGAGGTTATAAAGCGTTATCGAATGAATTAGAAGAAGAAAGAAGCGAATAGAAATTCCTATTCGTAAATTTTCATAATTTCATTCACGAAGCGATAATTCTCAAGCATCCAAATTTCACACTCGACAGTAGCGCCACTGATCTATGCTAAATTCTGATAATTGCGCCATCTGTTGAAATTAATGGAAACCAATTAATGGAATATCGGTTTGGTTTCGAATTCGTTGTTTTAAACTAATTAATCTGGCCAAACTTTTAGTGCTTCGTATTATTGAAGATTTTTTTAAAAATCAATTTCATACTCTTGGAGTCTCGTATTTGTTTTGATTTGGGTAAACTCAAAAAGAATGTCTTACCTTATATGAATTACTCTATGCCCTATGCTAGAAATACACTCAATGTTAACTTAAGGGGGAATGGGACACTTTTAACTTTTTTTTTTAAATATTGTGGATACCTTTATATATTTTTTTTTACATAAGTGTAAGCACTAACTTGTTACTTAAATATACTAACACTTTTAGACAGTCAAAGGTTTAAAAAAAATATTTGTTTTGTTTAAAAAAAATAAAATGTGTCAAATAGTGACGTTTCATATTTTTGTTATAAGTTAAAAAATTATTTGTTGAAAAACAAAAATTTTGCATTTTCATAAAGAGGAAAATTTACTTAACAAAATGTCTTTACCATTAAGATCTCTATGGTCTTTACCGATTTTTGTTATTTGTCAAAGATTTCTTTAAAAAAATTAATGAAATTTATTTTAATAATTTCACAGGATCACTATTTTTTTTTAAATAATTAATAAAAAACAATTTATTTACAACAAATCCCTAAAGACAAATTAAAGATATATATGTTTGAAAAATATGTGTGGAAAATTTTAACACTGTATGGGCTGTAGATTTTGAGTTATATCAATTTAAAGTCAAAAAATCATCGAAAACACCATCAAGAAGAAAAACAGCTTTGAAGTTTATAAACGTGGTTGGCCAACACAGATGTCAAGACACGAGAAACTACACATCTCGCGTTCTATTGCAGATATAAATAAAATTTTTGTCTTAAATTATTCCAGAATATTTGTGTTATTTTTTAAGACAATAATAATTTTTTGGATTTTTTGTTGTTGATTTTTTGTGTGTGAAGATTTTGTGTCCTATACTTAATAATTTGTATCATGTATTAATAAGAGGTTAAAGGAATATTAATGAAATTTATATTTAATATAAGAATTAGTTCTTAAATGTCTCTAAGAAGAAACATGCTAGTAAATCTCATTTCATTTACTAGAATTAAAAAAAATGTATGCAAAAGCAAATTTCATAAGTACAAGAGAAAAATAATTTTATTATTAAGGTTTGTATAAAACAATATTGTACT
The DNA here is from genome assembly GCA_023701765.1 of Hylyphantes graminicola. Classification (NCBI taxonomy): domain Eukaryota; kingdom Metazoa; phylum Arthropoda; class Arachnida; order Araneae; family Linyphiidae; genus Hylyphantes; species Hylyphantes graminicola. Next base: position 37,700,233 of record CM043112.1, read on the forward strand.
TGGTAACATTATCAGTTGCACATATTATCAGCATTTTATATAGTCGGGTAAATTTTTTATAGACGAAACAAATTACAACACATTATATTGTGTTAAATAATTTTTTGACTTATAACAAAAATATGAAACATCACATTTGGACACATTTTATTTTTTTAAAACAAAATAAATTATTTTTTAAAACCTTTGACTATCTAAAAGTGTTAGTATATTTAGTGTACACTTATGTAAAAAAAATTATAAAGATATCTGCAATATTAAAGAAAAAAAGTTAAGTGTCCCATACCCCCTTAAGTTAACATTTTGGAGTGTATTTCTAGCATAGGGCTTAGAGTAATTCATATAAGGTAAGACATTCTTTTTGAGTTTACCCAAATCGAAACAAATACGAGACTCCAAGAGTATGAATAAATGGTGTCTATTAATTTCAACAGATGGCGCTATTATCAGAATTAGGCATAGATAAGTGGCGCTACTGTCGAGTGTAAAATTCGGATGCTTGAGAATTATCGCTTCGTATTTCATTCTAGCAACAAATTGGCTGCTTAAAAACCCGTGATCTTTAAGGTATTCTCGTGGGATTCATTTTTAAATTTAAACTATCATGTAATTTTTTTTTATCAAAAGTACGTATGGAAGTTCTGTAAAGACAATTTGTTCTTGTATTATTTTGAGTGCTAGGAAATGTTTATATTTCTTATCTTAGAAGAATATTTCTTGTGTCACATCGAAAGTTATCAATCTTAACTATTAATATTGTAATTATTTTAAACTTTTTCTTTAACCCTTTAAGACCGGTGCGGTCAGATGGCCCAGATTTAAAGTTATGAGACTATATTTGGAGTTTTATCGAGAAAAAAAAATGCATGAAATAGCATCAATCCATCAACTCCTTAGACATTTGAAAATTGCGTGTTGCATACTAAGAAATAAAAGCTTAAACAAAAAAAGTCATTTAATTTAAGATTAGTGGTGGCAAATATATATATATATATATAAAATGATGAAATATTGACATAATTATCCACAAATGGTGTGGTAACTCGAGCCGAATTGCCTTTACTTTTGACAAATGCCGCATTCAATTTTTTTTAAAAAACATAATAGGATCGAGTTCACAATCTTGGAGTTAGGCGGCGATCACGCTACCTTTATGCCACAAAGCGGCCGTTGAGCATTATGAATTATTTTAAACAACATATTTCATTATGCCGATTAAATTTAAGTAATCTTACCATTTATTGATATCCGAATGAGGAGCATTCAGTCCATGAAAATCTCTACAACAATTCAAGTTGAAATGTAAAACACCAACAAAATACAACGCGCTTGTTTCACTCTAGCAAATGCACGTTTGATTTTCTTATGTTTTCTACTAATCGATGAGGAGTTTCTTGGATCCGGTCAAAATTTAACGATTATGTTCTTTTTTAAAAACCGTTTACTAAACTAAAACTGAATCTGTTCAGGATTAAGAGATCGGTGGTCGAATTAGTTTCATAGATTAGGTTAGTTTGAAATGTCATCGCATTAGAGCTGCACAAGAGTAATTAACGATGAACATCATAATTTAGAACCATAGTCAAGTGACGGGCCGACACCTGACCTGAGTAGGCTAGTTTGTTTCTGCTGATTTTAAGAAAAACGCACAAAGGAAACCACATACATATTTCTTTAACTTCTTGTAGAATCCGGTAATAAAATTCGCCGTCTACATTGGCACCTGTTTAGTGTGTAAACAATACCCAAGTTAATTTCGATTCGGTTCAACCAATCAAAAAACAATGAGTAAATGAAAATAGAACAAAACAAAAATCTCAAAAGAAATTTGTTGTTTCACGTCGTGATTGCGGTTTTAATTTTTTTTAATTAATTTTGTTACGGTATTCATGAAAGTGGAGCGACTTCGTTCTGGGGCGCAACCAGAAAAAAATCCTGGGGGGGGTTTCAATTTTTTAATATTTTTCCATTATAATATTTCTAATTAAAATCAATTGTAATTAAAATAAATTGTAATTAAAGTTAATTGTAATTAAAATTAATTGTAATTTAGCCGCCTCGGTGGCTGAATGGTTAGCGTACTAGCCTTTGAAGCTGCTGAGGTCGGGTTCGAATCCCGGTCAGGCATGGATGTTTGTGACAGTCAATAAATGTTGTTATTTGTCTATGTGTTATTCATTTCTTTGTGACTGTAAAATTTCTTTCTGTGTCTGTCCCACTTGACGAAAGCTTATAAGCGGTTCTATGAACAAGCACACAAGCTGGAATATACATGTATCATACCATACCATACCATACCAATTGTAATTTAAATTATTTTTTTAAATTAAAGTTAGTTTTAATTAAAATTACTCTCAATTAAAATAACTTTTAATTAAAATTACACTTAATAAAAATTACTTTTTTTTAAATCAAAACTATTTGAATTAAAGTTGATTAATTTAATTTACTTTTGTTTTAATGCAGTTTTTGTAGTGTTAATTTAGTATTACTAGTTACTATTTATGAACATTAATTAGTTTTTATTGTACGAAACTCATATTTGTATTTTGTTGTTAATTAATCTTTTATTTTTTTTAAATAAAAATTAAGTATAATAAATAAAAAATGAATTATTGTATGCTTTTATTTATAATTTAACTCATTAGATAATTTAAATTACCGGATTTGTATTATCTAAATAGTTCAAAGTATTATTACTTTTAAATTACTATTTTTATTATAAAAGGAGGTAAGAGAAAAGATCATTTATTTAAATTTAAATGTTAAAAATATACTATAATTACAAAACTAATTAGGCAATTTTGTTTGAAGAAATTAGTGTAAATGTTACGGTCACAGCCAAATTCGGCCACTTCGCGAATTAGCCGGCCAAATCGCGAAGTATCTAAGGACGCAGGCTTTTAATAAAACAGAACAATCGGGTAATCTAAAAATAAGCACGCTGCGTTTTGGCCGATAACTGACTAATAAATTTGACAGGAATCGGACACATTTAATGTTTAAACTGACCAAAAAAAACCCAATTAAATAATTTAATATTTCAAACTTCAACGAAGCAAAGCAATTCAGATTTTTAAGTGTACTTGCGACGTCATACAGGACAGGCGAATCTCCGATGTAAAATAACTCAAAATTGTATGCATTTATGCGGTAAAAATAGCAATTAATTATTAAAAAACGTGCTTTAAATATAAAACATTTATTTAAATTTAATGAAAGCAGAACTGACTGAGCAGCCATTTCTAGATTTATGTTAAAAGCATTCAGATAAAAACAATAGAAAATTATAAAAAACGCGCCCAATTGCAAACATAATCATTTCCAGATACTTTAGAGAAGAAATTAAACTTACCGATATTTTGATCATGACATCCATCCAATCTATATCTTAGAATAGAATACAATAAAAAGACGCGCAAAAACTCCTAATGTGTAACACACTGGCTGATTTTACTTGTATGGTATATAAGCAAACTAAAAATACACGATGGAAAAAAAGCCAATTCCAAATAAATCAGTCAATATTTTATTTTTATGGGTTTTCGACTATATATCGTTGTTCATCGCCACTCTTTATTCGATAGAAAAAAAAACCTCGAAAAGAAAAAGAGAGATTTATTAAGCCAGTCAGTAGCAAATGTTTAGACTTTTTAAGAACGATTAGAGTTGTTTATGAGTATTGCAATTCATAATATCAGTCTCGTTGGCACCACGCTCATAGTCGTCAGCGGTAGATTGCTTTTTGAATTCCATGTTTTCTTTTAGCGTTCGTTTGCTTTATTTTTTGTGATTGTTTTTGTGATAATAAAAGTTATAATTATAATTTTAGTTCAGAATTTAATCATCGTCGCACTAGAGCTAAGCGTCAGGACTTTGGAGCATATTTAACGTGCGCTTCCTCTACACGGGGATGCTTTATTAAGTATTCTATAACTAAGATTTCGGTTAACCGTTTTTATGCCTGTCAAAGCATATATTATTTCCGGGTACTTTTTAATTTTAATTGTTGAAAAAATTTCTAATTGTCTAGAATAATTTGTGTCTGGAGCATAACTTTTTAAGCATATTAAAAGGTTTAATTTGAACAAAAAAAAAAACATTTAAATGATCTAATGTTCCAAACTTCAACGTTGTTATTTATATCTATATAACTACACTTAAGACGTTGTTCAGACGAATGGCCGACGTGGAATGATTTAAAAATTGTATGCTTTTATGTCGTTATATAACAATAACAACTAATTGATACAAAACATGTTTTAAATGTGAAACGGGAATTAAAATGCAATCAAAACAGAACTTAATAACTGCCATCCTTAGATTTATATTAAGCATTCAGACAAAACAGTAGTTGGTTGGTTTGATATATTTTCAGGCTTGGCAGACAAAACAGTAAAAAGAGAAAAAAAAAGCGCCTTTCCCTACAAAGATACTCAGATCTTCAGGTACCTTGCAGTAGAAATTACATAGAAAAAGGCGCGAAATACTCATAAAAAAACGACAAAAAATGAATAAAATCGGCAAGACATGTCATTTTATCAGGACTGGCGCTTTTTTTCTAACCCCCCCCCCCCCCCCCCCCCCCCTCACATTACAAAAGTTTCGTGAGAAATATTTTGTTTTACACAGATTTATATTCGCCGCCAACCAAATAAGAGACGGTAGGGATGGCGTATTTTCAGAAAAAGCAACCGGTGTTTCCAAAACACCGGTTTTTTGGTTAAGACCGGCCTTATGAAAAAACCGGTTTTTCACTCAAAACCGAGGGCAAAAAAAACGGTTACGGTTTTCCATCCCTTAAGTGTTTCAAATAAGGGTGGCGGGAAGTATGCGAAAAGCGAAGTGTTTCTCAACGGAATTTTTTTTTCACTTTCGATTTTTTTTATTGTTAACAAAATAAAATTTGACTATAATATGGATTCTGGGGGGGGTTCTGACCCTAAAAACCCCCCCCGTGGTTGCGCGCCTGACTTCGTTCCTCTTAGCAATGACATGACTCAAAAATAAATCAAATCAAAACCGATAGGTTTTTTTTTTCAATATATAGCCAGAGAATAATAACAAGTTCCACGTAAAGAACTTAAGTTCGATGTACTTACGGGGCTGGGTGATCACTATGGCAATGTTAAGTCAATTGGATCTTTCACAAATAACGGAGAAGAGAGAAAACCGTACTTCTGGTTTTATCGGCGAGTTTAATGACGTAGTTGCAACAGCGTTAAACAATGCAGCAATTGCTAAGAATTTCTAAGATCAGATGGATATAACCCATTTTAAAGCGGCTGTGGGGAGCCTTGTGGTTAAGATGTCGATCTATGGCTCGGAAGGTCCCGCGATAGAGTCTCAGTACCACTGTAGACCCACCGAGTATATGCGGAATACGTGCTCGTTAACTCTGTTGGGTCTGAAAGTCCTGTGGACGGTCATTGCGCAGTTTCCCACGGGTACAGGTCCCTGGAGACTATTTTCCTCTCTTTCAAGGACAAGTCAAAATTGTGGAGGTGGCGATAGATGGCAGCATCTGTCGTGTATGTGTGTGTTTTGTCTGTTTTACTTGACAAAGGTTTACTAGCGGGTCCCTGACGAAGCACACAAGCCTGAAAATATGCCTACCAACCATTTTGAAAGGGACATTTTCAGCAAGTCAATAGTCACATAGGGTAGACTAACCAGTGAATGAACGTTTAAGACGTCACGTTCGCCAGTGAATGAACACCAGGATATAATGACCAGGACAACCAACCATTGTCAGATAGCTTCCTACTACATGGGAGGAAGTCAGTGTTGCCAATCCATATAGTGGAATGATTTTCAATCATATATATATATATATATATATATATATATATATATATATATGATTGAATATATATATATATATATATATATATATATATATATATATATATATATATATATATATATACAACTGATGCCCGTTTGCTTCAAATGACACTCAAGAATAACGAACACTGACTAAGGCGATTGATGTACAGTAAAGTTTATTTAATTTTTAAAAAAATGTTTATAAATGCATCCTAAACTGTGAAGGAAACTAAATTTTATGAGGAAATTCTTACCTTATTGGCCTACAGTTAAAGAAAATATCTTGAGTTACTTTCTATTAGTACTAGTTACTTTTATAATAGAAGCACAATACATTGATTCAAAAATTTAAACAAAAAAAAAAACTCTCTTAAAATAGTGATACATAAATTTAAAGCTAATAATAAATGCAGTATTCATTTCATTTTTCAGCTCAAAACTCTAAAAATAAGTTAAATGAAAATTGAGAAAAACTGCCACATTTTTGGCTAATTTAATTTCATTTAATGCATTTCTAGCTCTTTAGGTAATTGTACGCTATAGCTCATAAAAAGAATTTTAATTAACCCTTTCAGTCCCAGTGATGCCATTTGGCATCATTATGAACAAATAATTAGAATTATAATTTTTTTAAAAAAAATTAGGCTGACATCTATTGAGATTAATAAAAAAAATCAAATAGAAAAAAGTTTGAAGAACAAAGTATGTGTTTTTTGATATCATAAATGGCTATGGACGATCAGAATTTTTTTTCTAAAATGATGCCAAATTGTCATTGGGGCTGAAAGGGTTGAAAAACCTAATAAATAAAATTATAATAATTATAGAACCTTAATAAATAAAAACCTTAATTCTTGTTGCAAATAATTTTATTAACATAATAAATTATTTGCACCAAGGATAAATGTTTCCATCATGAATCTTCTTATGTATGTATCACGTGCAAATTTGTGGAATAAAACTGAATAGTAAAATGAAGAATAAATGGCTACCTTCATTAAAATAATAAATAATCAATACCAAAGTACTAAAAACAAACAAAAAAACAATTTCCATTTATTCAAATATTAAAACAATACATTTCATTTATTCTACAATCCCATTTTACTTGGGGCCCAGCATATCGGCCGGCTGTACCCATTTATCGAACTGCTCTGAAGTGAGGAAGCCCAGCTTTAGGGCTGCCTCTTTGAGGGTGCTGCCATCTTTGTGGGCGGTTTTGGCGATCTTGGCGGCTTTGTCGTAGCCAATGTGGGGATTGAGGGCTGTTACGAGCATCAGGGATTCGTTGAGAATTTTCTCAATCTTGTCACTGAAAAGGAGATAGATTCAGTAAAAAGTTATGCAGATTAAAAGGTTGCGATGAAGAAGGAAATTTGAAAAATTTTGCTGGGACTGGAGAGTTGCTTTTAAGAAGTAACTCTGTAACAGTTACATAATAAGATTAGTAACTCTTTTATAGTTGCAGTTACACAATATGAAAAGTAACTAGTTAAAAAAACTAAACTCCGTGGCGTAACAGCCCATTACTGGGCAAAGACCTGACGTGCCCATTTAAACTTTCGTGACCAAGGGCTCTACGGTGCTAGGCATATGTTTCGATAAGGTGGTCAGCCTCAAGCGGAACCCCCAGTGTTTAGTTCCCAAGCATGCTTGGTACCCATTTTATCGATCCACTCAAGGGATGAAAGGATGGGGCAACCTTGCCCAAACCGGGATTTGATCCCTGGACCTGCGGCGTGGTAATGCGAAGCAATACCACTAAACCACTGGGCCTCAAAGTAACTAGTTACAGTTACTTAATATGAAAAGTTATAAATTACCGCTGCTTTTAAAGATTTCAAGTTACAAGAAAAATTGCAAATTAACCATTTTTTTTCCCAAAGAAAACCAAGATTACCCAAACGTAAGCATGAATAAAAGACTGAAAATATATTAGGGGTACACCTATGAAATGACCTTGAATGAACAGATGGCACTGTATCCAGGGTAATAAAAGTGTAGAATCGCCCTACTAGAATTTTGTCAGACTACTTTTAGCCTTTCACCTGGCAGGGATCATTCGTTACTGATGTGTTTTTTTCATAGTCATTCTGGGTTTTGAAGATGTCGTGTTTGATACCAACAAAGGGTCATTTGCGGGAAATTTCAATCCATTACTTTATTTTTAAAAAAAACTGCCGCTGAAGCATTTCAATTGGTTAAAAAAGCTTATGGAAACAGGGGTCCATCTGAATTAATTTTGAAATTAGAGGGTTTGGTGGACTTAAAAATGGAGATTCTGATGTGACAGACAATGATAAGTGAAAACTACAAAAAAAAAAAAAAAAAAAAAAAAAAAAATTGAAGATGAATACAGCAAACAATTTTGGATGAAAACGCAATAATGATTTGGGGGGTACATATTTTAGAAATATCAAATGTAACCCAGAAATGTATAAGTGTACGTTTTCATGCCTTGGTAAAAGTTCGCAAGGTAGGAAAATGGGTACCACATGCTTTGACAGTTAAAGACAGATAGAGAACCAAAAAGTCACTTGCTAGCATTTTTTGAATCAGATAAAACAAAGAGTTTTCTGCATCGAAATGACGCATATGATGAAAAAAGGATATATTTTGACAATCCCAAACTAAAAAAATTGTGGGTTGATCAAGGCCAACCCTTAACATCGACTCCAAAGAGGAATCACTTTGAAAAGAAGACAGTGCTCTGCGTTTGATGGGACCAAAAGGACATTCTTTTGTATGAACTGCTTTCACCTGGTGTCATAGTTACTTCTCACCAATATCAACAACAGTTAACCAATTTAAACGGTGGATTTATCAACAAACGGCCAGAATGAGCTCGCATACATGGAAAAGTTATTTTGCTCCATGACAAAATGCGCCGCCTCGCACCACAAATAATATTAAAAACACCTTAAAAACCTTAGAATTTGATGTGTTATTGCACCCCGCTATATTCTCCAGACATTGTTCTTTCAGACTATTACTTATTCAGATCCATGGAACATGGTCTGGCTGAGCAGCACTTCACTACTTTTGATGAAGTTGAAAAATGGGCATCTTCGTTTTTTACCTCCCAGGTCACAAAGTTCTATCCCGAAAAAATAAACAATTTACCAAAAAGATGGGCAAAAGCTACTGATTTTAATGGTACATACTTCAATTTATTACACTTATCAATCTACTTCAATTTATTATTTATTGAGTGGCAATTGAAAATCGTGTAGTATTATACCCCCCAAGTTTTAATTATAATACAATCGACTTAATACAAAATTGCACGAAGTTCTGAAATATTTTAAGTCAAGAGATTCATTTAGCACAAACTACAGCCATGATAGGATGAAAAATTACTTTCAGTTCTTCAAGCGAAACTTGACATAAATTGAGTATACAAGGTTGAACTTGAAACCTTTGTTTCCAATTTATTTTATTTTCAGAATCCAGATGTTCATTGATTTGGTATTGTCAAAAGGCATTATAATTAAAAAATCATAACCTTAAAAGTAAGCATAGCTTTGTTATAAAAACAATAAAATAATAAAGGTTTCTAAAATTTTGTGTGGCTAAATATTAAATTGCTTTTATTTATTGAAAAGTATTATTATAAAAAAAGATAATAATATTGGAAAAAATTAATTGTTTAGAAGGGACCCCAAAACATTATTTTACTCATTTAATCATTAGAAGAGACCACAAAGTTATTAAAAAAGTTTTTTTATCTCCAGATTATTTTAAAACTTTTTTAGGTTAGTTAAAGTTGCTGAAATATACCAATACAACATTCAATTTTAAAAAAAACTATATACTCACACATTAGCAACAATACCGACAACACAGTTGTCGGTAAATGAAATTGAGCTATCAGCCATGAGGCGAATGGAACGTAGAACATTGGCAACCATCATAGGTTTGAAAACATTCAGTTCAAAGTGTCCATTACTTCCGCCAACTGTAGTGGCAACATGGTTGCCCATGATTTGTGCGGCAACCATTGTGATGGCTTCACATTGGGTAGGATTCACTTTTCCTGTTAAATTGAAAATAAAAATTACATTCTATAAGTTAAACTTAACTATATTCTATAAGCTAAAATATTAATTAGGTTCTATAAGCAACCATTGTGATGGCTTGTAGGATTCTTTTTTCCTGTTAAATCAAAAATAAAAATTAATTACATTCTATACGTTAGTGGATCAAATTATTTCTGTTAAGCAACTTATGTGATACAGCATTAATATTTATACAGTTATGAGACAATAATTAAGGTAGGCGAATACCCAAAATTCCAAAATTTTTACTAGTACTTGAATCTTTTCCAAATTTGGCATAGTGATTTCAAATATAATCAACAATGCTTTTGGGGCAATTTTTTTTTATTTAAATATAATTGATTTATTTTAAACGGTGTTTTTCAACTAAAAAAAGGGGTTTACGCCAACACTTCTAGCATAAAAAGTTTTACATTAACTTACCTGAAATTTTTCACAGATGCTATTTCAATATATATCTGTGCCATGAACCTCTAACATCTGGTGTAAGTATACAAGTTTTTTTTTTTTAAAAATGTCCAAGTGTAAGTTAATCGAAAAAAAAAATCCTGTTTTTGTGGTTAATTTATAACATTTTTCTTCATAACTTTTTTTCTTGTAATCTGTATGTAACTCTAGAGGGTCATTGCATGTATCAGTTCAAAACGAAGAATTTAACACATAATAAATGTTCATAGGATGAAAATTCAATATGGTAGACTTGTTGGCGTAAACCCCTTTTTTTAGTAGAAAAACACCGTTTAAAATAAATAAATTATATTTAAATAAAAACTAAAGCCTAAATAGTATTATTCATTATATTTGAAATCACTATGCCAAATTTGGAAAATATTAAAGCAATAGTAAAAAAATTTAGAATTTTGGGAAATTTTGGGTATTCGCCTACCTTAAGAACAAAAGCACAATCATCAGGAAATTGTAGTCATGGCTTGGGTTAGGTTGAATTATAGTCGCACTAGAACTATACGGGGGGCTATTGGCAATGAGCGTCGAAATTCAAAACCACAGTGAAGTGACATCTCAGTAGACATCCAATGCAACTTTCTAAGTGACATCGTACATAGCGTCAGGACTTTGGAGAACATTTAAAGTGCCCTACCTGCACAGAGATATTTATCACAATACTTTTTTAGCACACAGAACCGTTTATAGGTTGGCAGTTAATTTGGCAATGCCCAGACAGTTATTTTTTTGGATTCAAATGGTTTATCATTATTAAAATTTTAGGTGTAGATTAATGGCACATAAAAATCCCTACTTCTGGAGTCTATGGTGGCATAAATACGCAAGTTCATATATTATATAAGTTGGCAAATCAAATTACTTATTAAAGAATTTTCATCAAAATTCCAACATTGCCAGTTTATAATACAGACAGATAATCAGAAGGTAAATTATTAATAGCTCAATAAATTATTAAAATAAATATTAAAAATATATATTTTTCATCATATTTATAACTTTTTTGGTAATACATCTTTTAATATGTACATTCTATCAACAAAGTCATCGCAACCAAGAGATCCTGCACGTTACAGTGGATACCAGCTCACGTAAATATCCTTGGAAACCAGAAAGCCGATGAGCTTGCCAAAGAATCAAGAGCTTTTCAGCAATCATCGAACCTCACAACTCTAGTAGACGCCAATGCAGTAATCAATAATCATTTTAAATACTCCATCCCTGCCCTAAATTGTAACCGTTAGCTTCAACAAAAATCCAACTACGGACAGGACATTTGAAAGGATTAAAAATCTCACAGAAAATCTTACAACACTTTGCCCAAACTGTCCTGATGCCAAACTGTCTCCGCAGCATATATTTGGCTGTCCAGCATTTCAGGACAGGCTTTTTGGGTTTTGCTTTTTTTGAAGACCCAGAGGAACTGCTTCACTCTGAAAAGGCGGTTGAAGTTGCACAGAGTTCCATACAAATTTAGAAAAAAAAATTCCAGGAGTTACTAAAAATTTTCCAGGAGGTACAGAAAACACAAAATGACTAATTCACTGCCATATTTATTAAACAACGAACACACACTTCAAAAGGAATGACTTTCAACAATAAATCCACTTTTATAATTTTTAACAAATTTAAATGTTCTAGTTATTTAGTTCTCCAGACTTTTCTATTCATATATCCTCAATTGTACTAAGAAGAGTCTGCTTTTCAGGAGCACTGCGGCGACATGCGTTCGATTTTGAAATCAAAGGCAGATCACCTGTCTTCTCCGCCTCGTCTGCAAATTGTACCGATGACTTCGTCAGTTTGTGTTACACTTTACTTTAAAAGGAAAAAAAAGGCAAATAACTATTTGAAACATTTAACCATAAAATGAAAAAATCCAGGAGTTTTCAAAATAATTTCAAATTTCCAGGAGTCTCAGTAAAATTCAAGGAGTTTTCCAGGAATTCCAGGGAGCGTACGAATCCTGTTAGGCTGCCTACGACAGCTTCGGACAATATAACCCTGCTCATTCATGGACACGACAAGAAGAATATGTACATTATGCATGTAGGGAAGAGTGTTGTACCTTGGGACACTGACAATTTCTAAGAATCTATTGGCAATATTCATACATTGTTTATTTCTAATAGTAGCCTTAACAAACAGACATCATCAAAATAAAATTTAACACTAGCTTCATTGAATTGATGGAATGGTGACAAAAAATAATATTTCATTACCCCAAAGTAAATATTTTTCTCATTCTAATATAATTTTTTACCTTTGTACTCTTACAAAAAGTCTACTACATTTTATTTCTTCATAAAAGAAAAGATTTTAAAATATTTTGGTTATGAGAAAATAATGATAATGCATTTAGATTGGTCACTATCTTGCTTTTATTTAAACCATGTAGTGTATTGTACCTTGGGACAGTAAAGCATATTGTATCATCATATAATGTTAAATAATTTGGACTTGCAATTTTGCTGTATAATTTAAATTATTCTTGAATTATGCAGTTTTACTTGTGTATTTCCTTGAAAAAACAATAAAGTTTGTTTCCTGACACAAATTAGTTCAAGTGTATGCATGACTATTGACTGAATTATAAGGTATGTCCCAAGGTACATCATATTGTACCTTGGGACAGTTTATCCTCTCTACTTTAAATGAGTGGCAATTTTTTAATTTCAAGCTGCCAGAATTTAAAAATATATATTATAGAGGAATATATTGGTGTGTTGAAATGCTGCTTTTAAATTTTTATTTTGACTATAATTATCGAAGAAAAAATTAAAATGTAAAAATTGTCCCAAGGTACAACACTCTCCCCTACATTATGCATGTACTATTGAAAATACACTGCTCACAACAATTAGGGTAGCACTTTAAGCACTTTTGTTTACCCGTCCAGTTCCAACTTCTTAATTTTTATTATAAAAATCCAAAATTTGTGAAATAGATTCTTTATGCATCCAGATTGAAATGGTAAAAAAAAGGGAAACAAATCTTATTTTTTTTACTTAAATTTAAGGGGCAAAAAAAAATGGAATCATAACTTTTGAATAAATTATAAAGGAGTTTTTTTTTTCAAAATTTTAATTGTAAAAAATGGTAAATTCCAATTTTAGACTTCTAAGAATGCAAGCGTGAAGAATTTAGAATCAATTTATTTCATAAAAGTTCTTGGGAGTGAATTTTATTTTACCATGTTTTTCATATTTTCATTCAAATCAAAACAAATATTATTTAATTCTTCAAAAGACAAGATTCTTCCATCTAACGATAAATAAGTAAGAGTTCAACTTAGCGAGAGAGAAAAATTGGAAGCTGATGAACCAAATGGAATCATTAGGGGTGAAATGGTTTAAACCATGACTTCCCCTAATTGTTTTGAGCATTGTAATTAAAATGATCTAGTCATTTTGACTGTCAAAGATTTGGTGTGAGATGGGAAGAAATACCGTCGCACAAGATCTACACAAGGTAAGGTTTTAAAAGAAAACATGAGAAATTGTAACAGGAGACAGACAAAAAAAACGACACAGGACAAAAATAAACGATTTTTTTTAAATTTATTTTTTACAATCTCATCTGAAATTCGGCAGATTAATATTACCCTATTTTAGTTGCTGAGTATTTTAAACACAGACATGTAACTGTCCCATTAGTGGGATCTAATGGGACAGGGTGCAGGGCTAATCGGACATGGTAAATTTGCTTTAATTAAAATTTCAAAAAAATGGAAACTCTGCTAGTTATCTTTGGATGGATCCTCACCTTTTCAACAGTAATAATAAATAAATAAAAATAAAATAAATGTACTATTGAAAATGTTTAAATATAAATATTATGTTTCACCAAACCAAAAAACTCATTCTCACCCGGCATAATACTGCTGCCAGGCTCATTCTCAGGCAGAGAAAGCTCTCCGAGCCCACACCTGGGCCCAGACCCAAGGAACCGGATGTCATTGGCAATCTTCATCAGGCTGCAAGCCACAGTGTTGAGGGCTCCAGATACTTCTACCATAGCATCATGGGCTGCCAGAGCTTCGAACTTGTTGGGAGCACTCACGAAGGGAAGGCCTGGAATGGGAAGATCAGGGAATGGAGAGTTATTTTTAAAAAGTAACCCTGTTACAGTTATAGTTACTTGAGGCTGATCCATTGGCCCAATGGTTAGTGTACTAGCCTTTGGAGCTGCCGGGCTCGGGTTCGAATCCCCGTTAAGGCATGGATGTTTGTGTTTGTCAATAAATGTTGTTATTTGTCTACGTGTTTGTGGCGTCTTTCTTTGTGTGTCTCTTCTGGTGAGCAGGGTAATGGGCTATATAGCCTATGCCCTTCCCTTCTGGAGGGCGCATTCACTGTCATTTGTCATATAGTTACTTGAGTAAAAAAGTAACTCTGTTATAGTTACTTAATATTACAAGTAACGAGTTACAGTTACTTTTACAAAAAGTAACTAATCACAGTTACTTTTTGAAATTTCAAGCTTTGGCTAAATTTCAAATTTTTTTTTATATCTTACCATTTTTCCAAAAAACCCATGATAAACGTAATTCTGGCTGAAAGCCACCGTCACGCCTAAGCAGCCATAGTGGACAATTCTATTATGCTTCACTTTTTCCCTCCCAAGAAAGGTTCATATTTCTGGAATGCAAAATGTTCCTTCTCTGAAGTGGAATTTTGAAATTTTCATCAGGCAGAATTGAGAAAGTAACGAAAATTTCTGTTACTTCATTGCTGCTAAAAGTAACTAAGTTACAGTTACCTTCTGAAAAATCTAAACATATTACTCATTGTTACCTAAAAAAGTAACTGTTACAAGTAATGGTGTTACAAGTAACTTGTTACTCCAATCCCTGGGGAAGATAAATAATTTGCAGTTAAGTTATAAATTGAAATGTTGCAAAAGAGTTACACATGTTGCTGCTCAATTTTCAATAATCACAGACAATTATTTTCTTCCATCATGTCAAAGATTTTTTAACTCCTAACCCACAGAATACATCACAGGGTGGTTACAAAATTCTAGAAAAAAAGTTCCCTGATACTTTCATAAAAAATCCCTAAATTTTACAATTACCTAGAAAGCATGCAATTCACACAATTCAATGGAGTACCTACAGAAAATATAATCCAGAAATCATGGGAATTAAGACTTTCCAGATTGTGGGTTAGCCTACCTAACTTTTCTACTTTTCTGAAAATCTGAATAAGTTTAGAGGAATCACGTACGTGATCAGAGAAACATGTTAACATGATTCATGAGAGATATTGATCCTTCCACCAAAATTGGTCCTTCAAACAAATTGGATCAATCAGAATTTTTTTTTCAAGTGTCCGTTAGTAGTGATCACAAGAAACTAAACCTGCTGGTTAAGTAATCCAAAATGGAAAAATTCTTGATATTTAAATAACTTGAAAAATTCCATGAGAATTCCCTGATATTTCCAGAATTAAAAAGTTCCCTGAGAATTCCCTGATTTAACAGGTTCTGTTACCACCCTGCATCAGTATCAGACAATGAATGAATGGGGAGAAGCAGAATATAAAAAGGATTAAAGGATTATATATAAGAAGGAGTAAATTTTTCAATTCTAAGGTTGTAATCCTGGAATCTGGCTTGAAATTTTTCTTTAATTTGGCCAACTTTTTCGAGAGAGATTGTTTCGTAACAAGAAACTGTTGCCCTACTGCTTACAAAAGAAATTGAACCATAGGCAGTTCAAGGATT
The DNA here is from genome assembly GCA_023701765.1 of Hylyphantes graminicola. Taxonomy (NCBI): domain Eukaryota; kingdom Metazoa; phylum Arthropoda; class Arachnida; order Araneae; family Linyphiidae; genus Hylyphantes; species Hylyphantes graminicola. The sequence continues at coordinate 37,716,309 of CM043112.1, forward strand.
TCTTTTTTGGGTAGGCCTAACTACTTTGCAGTATAAGAAATTGCCACAGCTTTCTTACCATTGCTAGTGTGTTGCAAATAACAAGGCCATTGCTGCATGAACCAAGTGTTCATTTAACATACTGTTTGTCTACAGCCAATGATAATTGTTCAATATTTGTGTTGTTCTAATCATTGTTTAGGTTAAGTTTGAATAATCGTCGCACTAGAGCTACAAGAAAGCTATTGGCGACAGGCGTCGTATCTTAGAGCCACAGTCAAGTGACGATTAAGTACCCAACGCAACCATTAAGGGCAACATCCTACAAAGCGTAAGAACTTTGAAGGATATTTAACGTACACTCCCTCCACATAGGGTATTATTCATCTGACATTTTAGGCTGCACAAGCCGTTTATAGCTCGGCAGTTATTTTGGAGATGCCCGGACCCGAACCTGGAACTATTCTAATAATTGTATTTCCTCTATAACTGTCACTGAAATTTTCCTGTTTAAATAAAGGAAAACTTTAACACATTATATCTTTCGTCTTGCGCATTAAATTTTATTATGAGTTTGTTATGTTGGTAATTAAAGTCTTCATTTAATTATTTAAAATGTCTTCTTTCTTAACCTAACGACTCAATAGAAACATACCTGTACGTTAAACAATAATGCAACATAAGCTCTACATTACACTTTTTCAAATAACTATTATAGTTTTTGTAAATTTTACTTCAGAAATATGAAACACCATTTTTCTTGAAATTTTGGGTATTTCCAAGCTTGCTTATCAAGCAATTAAAACAAATATTAAATACATTTGCACTGAAACACACATTATTTAGCAGGAAACATGTTATCTTTTTTTCAAAGGAAATACAGTGGTGGCCAAAAGTGTGGACACTTTTTGAAAGTTTCATGTTTTTCAACTGTTACCTGTGTTCTTGCATCTATTAAATTTCGCTTGAATACAAACATTTAAATATTAAGTAAAAGGTAATTTAATGTAGAATTTCATTAAAAAAACATATTTAAAATATCTGCATTACAAATAAAGTTATGCTCATTTTAGTTGAACAAATAAGCACAATCAATGGTTTCTCTTAAGCTGAAATTGCAATACAAGTTCGTGGTTCAATGACTTGCATAACTAAGACCGATCATACTATTAGTTCCATAACTTATTCGTAATACATATATTGTAATACTGTATTTAATTTTAATTCTATATTAAGTTACTTTGATAATGATGTTGTGTCCATGGATAAAGATTATATGGGACCAAAGGTCTCATAGACCGCTTCAGCGATCTGCACACAGGGGTCCTCATAAAGATTAAACTACTTTTAATTTGATATACAGTTGTTTAATTTGATATACAATTAATATATTCTGTAATCACACAAAGTTGAAAAACATGAAACTTTCAAAAAGTGTCCACACTTTTGGCCACCACTGTAACTTTGTTTCATACCTACCAGTGATTTCCTTAACTTTGGCTGCAACTTTCTCTGCAAAACCAACCCTCGTATTTAAACCGGTTCCAACAGCTGTACCACCTAAATGAACACATTTTTTTCTTAAATAAAATACTTTAGGAACTGTTTATCATTTAAAATTTAATTTCCCACTTTAATCTTCTTAAGGGGGTTCAGTATGTTGTATATCGGTAATTTAAATTGGCCAATTGCAATGTACCTTTTCACAATAACTACTGATATTAAAATTTTCGGTGTGTGTTATACCAACCTTATATATTAATCTGAAGTTAAAAGTTTTTTGTAAATAACTGTTAGATTTTTTTTTAATAAAATAAGTTTTAAAGTACCCAAAAAATCATGAAATTTTTCACTTTTTTGCCCCATAAATTTTTTTCCACTTTAGTTTTATTAAAATTTATAACCTCAGATTAATCTATACTATGTATTACATCATATAAAAAAGTTTACAAGAAAACATAGCATAGTTTTTGAGAAAAGGTACATCGAAGTTCAAAACATCAAGTTCTGAGAAAAACGCGTTTAAAGTTTTTATTGTTAACCCATTTCCTTACGAAGCCATGACATAAAAATGGCTTTTAATGTCAAAAATATTTTTCCAATCGTCTTGATACTTTGTGACATTATTAATAAAGGTTGTAATAGTATTTTAAGCCAATAATTTTTGTTTTGATTTTTTCACCGATTTGAGGGTATTGAACCCCCTTAAATTGATGCTACGATGATTCCTATACCTGGTGAAAATGGGCTAACATAGCAAAGCATTTTTTTTGCAAAAGTTATGATTTCAAAACTAATGCATTAGCTGTATGGGGCTGGCAGTCTCTTTTAACTGCATTTAACAGACTTTAAACTGCATTTAACAGACAACATTAGTATTGTATGTCAAATATAGAAAGAAAGTGGGTTTCATATGCACCAAAAAATTAACAATTAACCTATGTTACAAAGAATTTTAATGAAAACAGTAAGAATATAACAGTAATTTAACAGATACAAGTTTACAAAAAAATAATACAAGTGAAAAAGTTAGTAAAAAGCTTCTTAGACATATTTCTTCTCATACATGCATATTAATCAGAATAATAAAAAAAAAATATTTAACCCCGTAATGCATAAATTTTTTTTTTCATCTCGAAAAAATATATTTGTATCTTTAATACTCATACATTACAGGAAAAATACTGAAAAAATTAACTGCATTGGAATTTAAATAATTTTAGTTTTTGAAATTTTTGCTATATGGCAAAAACCAACCAAAATTAAAATTTTGATAAGAATGACTAGAAAACTACTAAATATATTTTAAAATAGTCCTTTGAACTATAACTATTTTTTCAAAACAATGTATTTGCATTTAGTACTAATATTATTATATTTAGAACACTGCCAAAGATGTTATTTCACAACAGTCAATAACTTCACTCTTTAATTTTGAATACACTTTTACTACTGTCATCTATGAGGGTTATTAGTAACTAAAACTTCAAAATAGAATGCAATAGATGAAAAAACACAAATTTGTCGAGTGGGAGCTCTACTTTAATAGAATAAAGTGAATTACATTACTTGTTGCCATATGGCAACAGTATGCATTAGAGGGTTACTAAAATTAATAAACAAAACTTAATCTTTATAATTATAAAATGACATTCACTAGATTGAGATAAAGAATAAATTTTACCAATAGCAAGATAATATATCCTAGGTAGGCATGACTTTATTCGTTGAATGCCATATTCAATTTGAGTGGAATAGGCACTAAATTCTTGACCTAGTGTAAGAGGAACAGCATCCTAAAAGAATTTAAAAGATATAAGGAATTTTGAAATTTATTTAAATTAATGTAATCCAATTTTTAGTTATTGTTTATACAGTCAATACTCGATAACTCAAAATCACAGCTGACCCCCAAAAATATTCGACTAATCCGAAATTCGAGTTAAGGGGACGCATTACCCAAAAATTGGTCAAAATGTCGATTTTTCAGTTTTTACTTTTTATTATTTACAATATTCTTCTAAACATTTACTGAAAGTTTCATAATGATATCTTGTGCACAAAAGTTATTAAATATTTTCTGGAGTCATTCCTATACGTTTGAATACGTATTTCGTCTGCTGGGACACAGTACCCAAAAATTGGTCACAATATTAATTTTTCAGTTTTTACTTCTTATTATTTACAATATCTTTCTGAACATTTACTGGAAGTTTTATAATGATATCTTTTGTAGAAAAAAAGTTATTAAATACTTTCTGGAGTCATTCCTATAAGTTTGAATACTTATTTCGTCTGTTTTCAACCTTTTTTTCTCTGTTTCACGTTTTTCAATTCTTGTGTTTAATAAATCCCTAAGGCTTTTTTGCTAATTAAGTTAGAATTTTGAAAATTTTTACCTGTGTTCTTACATTTATTGTGCACAAAATTGTGCATGGAATAAGGTCTTCTATGTATAGTTTTTATTTTTTTTAAATGTTGAATTCAATAATTTGTATTTTTTGTGATTTTTCACTGTAGATGCATATTACTTTTTAAATGTCGCTTCGATTTTAAAATCCATGCACAGTTCTTGAACAAATAGTACTAAAAAGAAACCATAAAAGTTTGGTGAAGTTATTCTTAAAATTGAAGGAGGAGTAGGGTTTAAAAAAAGCTCAAAATGTTTACCTTTTTTTTGAATAAATGAAAAACTACTTGTAAATATTCATTTTTATTGCTAGACATTTTTTATTTAGAGGGAACATTATACAAAACCAATATAATTTACAAGTTTACATTATTATTTCTAGAAATAATATTTTGGGTAATGTGTCCCCTTAAAGAAGTTATATTCTATTTTTCTCTACTGCCACTTAAGATGGATCGACCAGGTATATATGGTTTGATATGTGCCATAATAATATAGTTATACAAATACACATTTCAATTTTTTAATAGCCCACGTAAACAAAGAGTGAAGATTCGGGTCAAAAGGCTTATTAAAACTCACGCCCCATCAAATATTGATTAGTGTACATACCATGTAAATTTCATTTAAAAAAACCTCATTTATTTCTTGTTGATTGTAATTGTATTTTTTAAGATTGTTGGCATTCACAGACATTATGGATACAAAATGCTGATTAATTTGAACTGAAATTTAATTTTTAACTGAAATTTATCTTTTACATGTGAAATATAGGACAAAAACTTTGACTAAGAAGATGTTAAATTTGGGTTACTGAGACAGTTTTTTAAAGAAAAGTATAGAAATGATTCGGGACCTGATTAAAAGTTCGAGTTAGCGGATTATTCGACTTATAGGAAGTCGAGTTATTGAGGTTTGAATGTAATTTATGAATAAAAATAGTATAGATACATTTAATGAATGAATCCATTAAACAAACAAAAATTATTTCTAATTAAATCTTATTTAAATATAAGTAAACATCCTATGATATTCAAAAATAAAAGTGAAATAATTTAGCATTTACCCAGTTAAATTTTTTTTGGCATAGATTTGATAAACGGGAATAAGAAAAATATATTTGTCTTAAGCAGAGGCAGTTATTTCATAGAAATGGCAATAAGGGAAGTTTTACAGAATTAACCATATCCATTACAAATTAAAATTGCTTGTTTCTTTCTGCATTCTTCTGAATAATGCAGATTGTTTATAAAATGTTTACACTCTGTGCCAACATAACTTGGGTAAAAACAAATAGTGAAAAGGCAGGGGGAAAGCATGATTGGTGCGTTAGTTAGAAACTGTTATAAGGTAATATTTACATACAAAATGTTCTTAATACAATTTAACCAAAATACACTTTTCATTGTGATAAATTGCAAAATTTTCTAAAAAAATATTCAAATCTGTTAGACCTTAAATCAAATAAGTTTTAAATATGCTTTCTGGATGGATTCTTAAATAATTTGTGGAACTCCTTCCATCTGCCGAAGGATCTTCTACATAGCATATTTCCATTTACCCAACTTAGGTTCGCTAGGTGTGCAGTATTAAATGAAATACAAAGCAAATTTTATCTATTGTTAGGACAGCAGACACCTTTCTAACCAGCTTAATTGGGACAATTGGGAGAAACCAGTTAAACAAAAAAACTGGTTAAAGCGAGAAAGTAAAATAAAATAAGGTTTATATTATGCACATTTTACATTTTGCATTATGATAAAATACACAATTGAAGTAATGTTTAATTTTATTCAATGTTTTAAAGTATTATAAATTATGTATCATTAAATGAACAAGTTACTATTTCATTGAAGCCTAGAAGTTTGGCAACTTGCCACATTATTCCACCATTTTTTTTATCGGCATAAAAACACATAGTATTTTAGTAAAGTTTTGTTTTAATTTTTTACCTTAAGAATAAAAAAAATTAATCTGGTTTAAGCAGCAATTTGATAAAAGATAGTCTTGTTAAGAGAGAGCCTACTTCATTTCACTTACTATAGCCGTTTGAGTAAAAAAAATTATAAAAAAAAACCATAAATAATGTATCCCAATTTAAGGAACAATAAAATTCCTTGGGTAAAATGACAACATCTTTAGACTCTAAACTCTTCCTATAAATCCAAAGAATTAATTCAGAAAGTGAATGAAAATCTAAACAATAATATTTTAAATTACTCACTTGCGTATGGGTTCTGCCTATTTTGATAATGTCTTGAAATTCCCTCTGTTTATTCTTCAGAGCTTCAAGAAGTTTGGAAAGTGCTGGTAGCAAACAAAGTTCGATTTCCATGGCAACAGCTATGTGCATTGCAGTGGGGTAGGTATCATTGGAACTCTGGAAGATTTAAAAGAATTTTTATTTGATTCAAAACTAATTGTGTCAATTTTGTAGAATAAAAATAAATTACTTAAACATTCACAGATTGAAAATCATTAATGAAGTGCAGTACTTAGTTCCATTTTAGATATCACTAACAATTTTCAGATGGGGTTGTTTCACGGAGGATCTGGCAAAAGCTACACAGTGTTGTTTTCCCTACTCTCTATTTACTTTTGTTTTGGTTAATTTGGCTGGTTGGTAGACCTACAGTGGTGGAAATTGATTTATAAACTGACAGTTTTTTAACAGTATTTCTTTATTAAATAGATTTTTATCGATTTAAATTTTATATACTATACAGGCTTTGCATTATAAACTATACACGTAAATAAAATTTTATATAAATTCGTAAAAAATTTATTTTGTTGACATTTTAGTTTTAGCATAGGGAAATTGATTTATGAACTTTTGCATTCAATCTCAATTAATAATTGCTAAAACTATTTTTTGTCGCTAATGCTTCCTTGATTTTGTTTTTCATAGACAACACAAAACTTTGGGTCAACTTTTGGTCAAGCAATTTGCAGTTTTTAATGATTAAGTCCTTCTATTCCATAACTGATGCACACTTCATTAAAACCATACTCCATTTGAGTAAATGATTCAAACCAATTGATCTCAGACATTATTCTTGAGGTTTAAGTCATGGCTATTGGCAGGATGATCTCAATGAACAACACTTAGTTCATTAAACAGTCTTTAATTTCGTTTGAAATGTGGATACTTGCATTATCATGCATAAAAATCTAATCAAAAGCATAGTTTTGCAACGCAAAAAGGAATTAAAGAATTTTCTAGAACTATTCTGCAATATAGTGATGTTTGTCAGCAATTCAGAAACATAACCTTGTTTCTTCAATCATAAGATATCGGGGCCCAAACCATCAAACTTCCACCACTAACATTTCTGCTGAAGACAGATCTTGGTTATTTCCGAAGATCCTTTCAATAACATTTTAAACCATCACGTAAATCCAAATTGAACTTTTTTTCATCTGCAAATGTCACTTTTTTCCCATTTCTCTCCCTCCACCCCACCCAATCCATTTTCATGTAGTTACGACTATATTTTAATAGTCTGTTCTTATGGTGAAGAGTAAGCTTTGGGCCAGCCTTCATTTTGGAACATTTCAAGTTCGACAACGATATCAAGATTTGTCCTACTCTTCTGGGAGTTACAGGAAGTGATTGTTCATAACAAATTCGCCCTGTAATGCACAAATGCTGACACAAATGGTAACTTTCTGGGATACCAGTCCAATAATCCTGCTTTTGTCCCTCGTCCCACAAGGGTTACACCTTTTTTAATGATGGTTTTTGCCGAAGTCAGAATGATTCTTCAAATATTTATGAATTATATTTATTGATCTTTTAATTAATATGCAAATTTCTCTCACAGATTTGTTACAATATTATATAATGGTCATTTTTTACCTTTTTGGTTTCAGACAGTCCCGCAAGCTTTCCTATTTAGTAAAATGGGAATAAAACAGACAAATTTCAACAAATTTGGCCTTAATCTTATTTACAAACACTGATAGCAAGCTCCCCTGAAGTTCAAATGAAGAACTAGTTAAAATATTTGGTACCTGGGTTTAAACTAAATTTGAGTTCATAAATCAATTTCCATCATTTGACATGCTTAAAAACTAAAAATAGATATATTTTTATTTAATATCATTTTTTGAAAAAAATTATGTGTGAAATTCCTTTATTGTGCTCTGAATATCCAACACACAAAATTTGAATTGTTAGCACTTAATACAAAGCAATATCTGGTGAAAAGAATGTTAGTTCATAAATCAATTTCCACCACTGTATATTCAAGTTAGAATGCCTGGTCAGCACACAAACCTTATTATCTCTACCAACCAACTAACCAAAACAAAAGTAAATAGAGAGAAGAGACATTTAGAGAGTTGTTAGAGACATGGTTAGAGAGTTAGGAAAACAAGACTGTATAGCTATTGCCAGATCCTCCGTGAAACAACGCATTATACATGAAAAAAAATAAACAGCATGATTTTGTAACACTTTCAGTATATAGAATAAGCTTAAAAGTTAGAAGTGCATCATATGATTACTAGAACTAAGTAAAAACTTAAATTAAAAACATGATATCTTAAATTTTGGCTGAACACAAAACAATAATATCTATTTTTACAAGATTCTAGAAATTATAAAATATTTTTTAACAAGAGATAGGAAATAGATAGATTGGAAACTGATTTTCGTTAATTTATTTTCTGAAGAAAAAAAAACATACAGCAAGAATTAATAACCAAAACGTTTACACAGATTTAATACTATGAATGAAAGCAAAACTAAGCCCCTTTTCAGGTGTTAATTAACATTTTAAAAAATATACATGAAAAAGTCAGTATCAGTTTGTAAATTTTTCGTAGTATAAAAATAAGAGTTTTTTTTTTTTAATAGAAAGACCATATAAGCTTCTGAGATATAAATTAAACTTACATTCAAATTAATCTAATAAAAACATGACATCTTAAATTTTGGATCGATGCAAAAAATATCAGTTTTGACAAAGTAGACAAAGAAAAACAGTATATTTGATATTTACAATTGTCAAATACATAAAAAAAAACACATACAAAAATACTTCTTATGACCCCAACTCAACAAAATTTTATAAATAATTCCAAACAAATTTAAAACACAAAAATTACGAGACTAAATTAATAAATATCAACAACTCATTAAATATTTTAATGAAATTTTCATTTACAATTTGTTTTTCCTGTTACAGCAACCCCTCGTTATATCACGCTTCCCGGGAGACAAGCAAAAAAACGCGATATAACCGAATGCACGATATTATGAGCGACTTGATAATATTACAGTTTTGAATCTTTTAATGTATTTATGCTAAAAACAGTTTTTTAACTGCAGAACAGTATGCATTTTAAAGGTAAAACTGAATCTCTAAAAATAGAAGCAAAAATTTTGGAAGGACTTATTATTAATAACTACAATCATTACACATTATTGCACAGGCAATACTATAATACTTCACTCATTTTCTAGCAAAAAAATCATCTAAAGTTAGCTGCTTTAATTTTTCTTGTAAAACCTGCTTCCCGGCAAATATTAACCAACGAAAGTTTATTAACTGCATCTCACTAATAATAGACGAGAATTTATCCACCAATATTAGAATCGATTTTAAGGAAAGTATATATTGACAAAAAACGGTGGGAAATTGGGAGACATGATATAAGGCGTGATATATCCGAAGGCGAAATGTTTCGAGGCATAATATCGCAAGGGGTTACTGTATTACTCTTCTTGTACCTATACTTTGTCTATTTTGAATGCGAGCTTCGAAAATACTTTCTTCCCCAATGCTTTCGCTTGGTTCTCTAGGAAACAGAGGGAGCATCACTTTTTTAAACCTAACGTGTTGGAGGTTCTGTTGTGAGGTTAACAGTTCAAACGAAAAAACATGCTCATGCTGTTGCGAAGAAAACCTCATGTGGGGTGTGGCAGAAAAATGATTTTGAAGCTGGCATTCAAGATAGACATGGTATAGTAAAAGAAGCCGCCCCGGTGGCTCAATCGTTACGATTCTGGCCTTTGGAGCTGCTGGGGTCGGGTTAGAATCCCGGTCAGGCATGGATGTTTGTGACCGTCAATAAATTTTGTTATTTGTCTATGTGTTTGTGATGTCTCTTTCTTTGTGTGTCTCTTGTGCTTGTGTCATTTCTGGTGTTAAGTACAATAGACTTAAAGTCGCAGTGCTTGGCGATCTTGCCCCCCACCAAGAAAGTCATAAGTCATAGTAAAAGAAATTCTTAAATTTTAAATCAACACTCAAGTAGATAACGTGATTCTAAAAAACAATGCATTGGGTTGAATTCCGTCACATTTCTGCACTCACTTGACTTTTATTAACATGGTCATTTGGATGCACCGGATCCTTGCTTCCTAATTGTCCTCCCAGAATTTCGATCGCCCGGTTGGCAATCACTTCGTTGACATTCATATTTGTCTGGGTTCCAGAACCAGTTTGCCAGATGACCAGTGGAAAGTGGTCTTTCAGTTTGCCATCGATGACCTGTAAGAAGTTAAAATTTATGTTTATTATTAATTCAACATGGTTATTAATTAATAAATGGGGATAAATAAATATAGTAGAACCTCGATTTTGCGACCCCACGATTTAGCGACCCCTTCGTTATAAAGACCGCTTCGGAAAGTCCCAAACATTTTACCATAGGAATAGTGTTAAAAAACCCTCTTTTGTGTGACCGAAAAACAAGCAATTCCTCAATATTGCGACTGAATATTTGTTAAAATATCAGAAAAAAATTTGCTACAAGAGGCCATTTTTGTACTTGCTTCAAAATTTCAACTTGTGGAAGTGTTTGAAAGAAGAACCTTTTTGCTTTTGTTTGTACACAATGAAGAAAGTCCTCTCCAGCGAGGAAAGAGGTTGCACAATGGATGAATAGGGCAGAGATGAATTCCGGGAATAGGCCGGGGACCAGTGTTGGAAAAGAAGCCAAGGTCAGGTCAATTTTTCACGCATTCTGTAATTGGTTGTCAAATATAAATGTAGAGAATACACCACCACATTTGACCACACTACTGACCTCATACAATTTGCACGACTGCAAAATGGCTCTTAAAAATGAACATAGCCAAATTTCTGTCTATGTGAAATGTGTGTCGTCGCTAGTGTGAGAGAGAGAACAATGCCAAGGATTTTCTACAAAAAATAACAGAAATGGATGCCATAATTAAGAACCCTGTTAAAACTTTGAAACAATCTTTAATTACTTAATTTTTATCTACACAATAAGTGTAAATACAAAAATAAACGTTTCTATAGGTATGTAAACGCGCTTTCTCATTTTGTAAGGTTTTTTAGTTGAAATTCTTTATAACGTCCTTTCGATTTAACGACTGTAAGTTGTTGGTCCCGAGAGCGGTCGCTGTATCGAGGTTCTACTGTATATAATTGTGATTATGAATTGTACATGGTTAGTAAGTGCAATGGCACTGCACACTCGAAAATGATGAAAAGTAGATTAGGTTAACTTGTATTCTGAACCCTGCATATAGAAAAGATGCAGATTTTGCAGAAATAAGAGCGATAATCTTTTGAATATCACAAAGTAAAACTAGATTAGGTACAAAAATTTCAGCGCCACAAATTATTAATTAGTTAGTTTTAATTGATGTTATCTTTCAATAAATTACTTATTTAATTGACATAATTGGCTTATTTCAAGAGACAGAAGAAATTCTTTCAGCTTTTCATTTGATAAGTGTATCGATTGGTGTTGTTTTCATGAAACATTGATTCACCAATCAAGGCTCAAGAAAGAATTGATTTGTTTTTCAAAATTTCTATGATATTCAAGCCTAAAACATGCCAATTTGTATTTTTAAATAATAAAAATTAGTAATTAAAAAATGTATGGTTTATAGAGACAAATTTTCATCATAGAAAATAACTTCATACCAAGAATATTTCTAATATATATGTCCTCTCTGGGATACATAAACTACCAAAGTTTGTCAAATTTCAATGCATTGGAAAGTGACCTTTAATGAAGTTTAACATGTTAAAACAAATTAAAAAACTATTGTAGAACTTTTTTATAATCGTTAGCAGAAAACAAGCAAAAAATAGTGTAATAAATTATAATCGTGTCAAAAATGTTTTCATATTACTATTTTAAATATGAAAATGAGCAGATAATAAGTATAACTAGATTAAATTCATAAAGAATACAAATGTTTCAAACTTTGAAGGTACATTACATAATGTTTTTATAAACCAATTTGAGAAATTAACCCTTTCAGTCCCAGTGATGCCATTTGGCATCATCACTTTCAATATTTTTTTTAAAAAAAATTATGTCCCGTTACGACATCCAAACACACATCATTCGATTCTTCACACTTTGTTCTATTAGACAATATTTTACATTAATCTCAATAGAAGTCAGAACTATTTTTTTTTTATTTAGAAAATAGCTAACAAGCGTTTCACCTGATTTTTGAAAAGTTCACTTCAGTTCTACATATTTAAAACACAATTTAAACTATTTCCGTTAAAATAAATACTAAATTTTCTGTAATAATATGGACAGATACCTTAAAATATATAAATCAAAGTGTTTTAAGGTACATAATACCTATATTTTTATTTTGTTGTTTTCCACAGTTAAAAAATTTTGGCATTATTTCAAAAACCACATAAAAAATTTAAATTATTTTTTTTATGGAACTCTTATTTTTGACCTAAAATTAAGCTTATTTTGTGAACATCAGATGTTTGTGTAGTGTAGTAAATTTTTGGAACTGAAAGGGTTAAAGAAGAATTTATAAAATGTATGTGTGGCACGATAACAATGTGTCACCTCATCAGCAGCTTGGCAAATGGCATTAGCAATCTTGGGGTCCAGCCCGAATTCCTTATTTACATCGGCTGCAGCTTTTTTCAGGATACCAAAGGCTTTGATAACAGGCAACTGAAAAAAAATCAATGTCAGATTTCTGTTAAAGATAAGAAATATAAAATCATACACAGAGTGTCTACCAGATTTGTCAAATCTAATTTCTTGACTTTTTCAGGACTTTTTCAGAACATTTCTTGACCAATTTCAGAAACTTTTACAGCCATTTAAATGAATAATCCGTTAAAGAAAAAAATTACAACGACAAACCATAAAATAATGCTTGATGCAATACAGAGCAAATTCAAGCAGCTATTGCAACATGCATACAATTATTCGGGGGGAAAAATTCTAACACTTTCCAAGGACTTCCCCAAAAAAACTATGGACTAGAAAATACTGATAATATAAAATCTGGAGGGGCTGGGGAGCCCAGTCGGTTAGGCACTCGCCAAGCATGGGAAAGGTCCCCGGTTTGGGTCCGGGCATCGCCAAAATAACTGCCGACTTATAAACGGCCCGTTCAGCCAAAAAATGTCAGACGAATAATATCCTGTGTAAGGGACTGCACGTTAAATATCCTTCAAAGTCCTAACGCTGTGTACGATGTCGTCCTTAACGGTTGCGTTGGGTGCCTATTGAGATGCTAGCTCGTCACTTGACTGTGGTTCTAAAATACGACGCCCGTCGCCAATATCCCACATGTAGCTCTAGTGCGACGATAATTCAAACTTAACCTTAATTTTAATATAAAATCTGGGGAAAATTTGTCTTTTTTGACAATTTCTTATTTTCGTAACTTTTGCTCTAATTTCATGACTTTTTGGGGATTTTCTTAACTGTTTTTTAATTTCATGCCTATTTCTTGAATTTCCTGACTTTCTTGACGGGTAGACACCCTGGTTATGATATCATTGGTATTTGCATCGCAAAAGCAAATTACAGTCAACACTTAATAACTCGAAGTCTCATTGAACTCACCCAAAATATATTCGACTTATCCAAAGTTCAAGTTATCGAAGTTACTTCCCATTCCTCTCTACTGGGGACTGTGGAGCCCAGTCGGTTAAGCACGCGCTTAGCATGTGGAAGGTCCCAGGTTCGGGACCGGGCATCACCAAAATAGCTGCCGCTGCCGACCTATAAACGGCCCGTGCAGCCAAAAATATCTGACGTATAATACCCTGTGTAAGGGAGTGCATGTTAAATATCCTTCAAAGTCCCAACGTTGCGTACGATGTCGCCCTTAAGGGTTGCGTTGGGTGCCTATTCAGGTGTTGGCTCTTCACCTGACTGTGGTTCTAAAATACAACGCCCGTCGCCAATAGCCCTTGTGTAGCTCTAGTGCGACGATAATTCAAACCTAACCTCTCTACTGGTACTTAGGATGGGGCAACATGGTTTGATGGGTGCCATAATACTATAGTTGTAAGCGTTTCATTATTTAATAGCCTAAGTAAACAGCAAGAGAAGAATAAGGTCAAAAGTTTTATTGAAACTCAACTTTAACAAAATATGGCCTCATTACATATTAATTAGTATACATACCAGGTAAATCTTATTTTGAAAAAAACTCAGATATTTCTTGTCGCTTGAACTTTGTAAGGTTTTTGGCAAACACAAAGTTACCTAATTTTTGAAGAACTTGAAGTTTTGAACAGAATTGTGTTTTTATAGGGGAAGTCACAAAAATTTTGACTTAGAAGATGTTCACTCCGAGTTATCGAGACAGTTTTTTAAAGAAAAGTATTGAAATGATTTGGGACTAGATCAAAAGTTCAAGTTAGCGGATAATTCGACTTATGGTAGGTCGAGTTATCGAGGTTTGACTGTAAATGCAAACAAATTAATGGTCAGGTAATAAAAGTCTTCCCACATCATTTATAAAAGTTGTTGCAGTGTTTGTGCTTAGGTTTCTTTAAAATTAGTTCGCTTTAAAAAAACATTGAGATGGTTAAATTGCTATTTTTCTTATGACTTGAAATTTCCAAATGTTATTGTAATCAGTAACTTTTCATATTACAAGGTGTGTTCGAAAAGTTCCGTGATTGGTCTCATAATTAAAAAACTGCGCCGGTAAGGATCTTGCACTCATGCACACGCGGTGAGAGAAATGTCATCTAGAGCCATGTAACAGCAATTTTACGACAGTCAAGAGGAAGCACACACAATGAACACACGCTTAACACAGTCAGTGTGAGAAAGATTGTCAGTGTGACATGAAGCATTGCTTTAAACATAAAGTTCATCTGCAAAGCACTGAAACTACTCATAAATCCACTTTTTACTCACCACTTCTGTAGTGTAATTTTTTTTCACTAACATGTCATGTGTCTCTGTCACCGATTTGCCTAACTTGAAGCAAAACTTTGTTAATACGTTGCTCCATGTCACACTGACAATCTCTCTCATACTGACTCTGTTAAACTGCTCATAGCGTGTGCTTCCTCTTATCTGTTGTGAAATGGCCGTTACATGGCTCAATATGACATTTATCTCACTGTGTCTGCGTGAGTGCACAATCTTAAACATTGAGGTTTTTAATTATGAGACCAATCAAAGAATTTTTTGAACACACCTTGTAAATAACTGTAACTATAACAAAGTTTATTCATTCAATGGATTCCCTCTCACATAGGCCTCTTTGGTAATGAAAATGCTGATCTCTTGGCCCTGAAATTAGCTCCAAGATCAGAACAACCAACCAACAACTTTGGATCATCCTTCCGGCCCACTCTTGGTATAATGGACCGACTCCTGGTGGGGCCCTTACCATGGGGGCTGATAGATCCATTCAGTCCATTATAAGTAGACTCCTTAGTAGACACATCAGGTGTCTCTCTTTTGAACTTAGACAAAATACATATTCAATGTGCACGAGGTGTAATACTGCACAGGCTTCACCAGATCACATTTTACAGTGTCTTGGTCTGGAGAAGAAGGACCTATACTCTAGTCCCCTTCTTCTATATGATTTCTGGAAGACTTTTGAGCTCATTGGCTTGGTCTAGCCAGCAGCTGGACCAAGATTAATAAGTCTACAACAACAACAACAGTTAAATTTTTAATAAACTGACTGTAACTGAGTTACTTTTTAAAAGTAACTCTAACTTTCCAATCACTGGCGAATGGTTTACTCACGGGCATCCTTTCTGATTCCCCACCAATATTGAAGTTCATCATTGACCGCATTGTTTGGGCTCCATAGTATTTTTCCACAGGCACATTGAGTTCCCCAAAGGTGTCAAACTCTTTCCTTGTTTTTCCCTGGAAAAAATGGAAACAAATACAGTCAAATTTAAATGAAGAATTCCACAACTATGAAGTTACGCTACAGTAGAGTTTGTGAGCAAGAAATTTTTATTCAAATACAGTAGACTCCCTCTTAACCGGCTTACACGGGACCGATGGCAAGCCGGTTAAACGAAAATCCGGTTAAACTGGAGAAATTAAATAAATTGAAAGTTAGATGTTTATTTGATTGCACTTCTGTATTGATGATATTTGCTTCATGAAATACATGTACAATTGAAATAAGATGTCATTTTTCAGGTTATTTTATATATTATTATTAATATTTTGCATTTTTGATTACATACCTTTAAAAAAATATGAACTTTTTTTGTCGAAGTTTGGAAATTCAACGACTTGACGGTCGATCCCCACAGCCTTCCCATGTCAACAAGTGCCCCCCCATTATCCCCAACAAACCACCCGTTTTGAAACATGTGCGACACTGAAAACCGATTGAAATAACCAAAAACTTGTAATTTTAGCTATTTTTAACACTTTAAGGGTGGAAATTTTCAGCCCGGTTAAAGCGGAGATCCGGTTAAACGGAGGCCGGTTAAGTGGGAGTCTACTGTAGTAACAGACAAAAATTAGCTACTACATCTTTGGGTACAACTATAGCATAACGGCCAGTCTGTTCATTGGCAATCAACTATTAGTGACCTTGAAAATTGAACATTGGGTTGTTATACTTATTGAGTTGTTTAAAATATGAAGTGTAATGCTACCACATTTGGGCATTTTGGTTGCTAGGCAACATCACATGAATTACCAAATTAAGACTGGCCATTATATCATACCTGTTCTCTTTTTTTAAATATTCAGAATATGTTAATGTAGCTTATGTGACCAGACGTCCCGATTTTGGCCCGACAGTCCCGCTTTTTGTCTCACTGTCCCGCCGAATGTCCCGCCAAAACGTCCCACTTTTTTTAAAAAAAGTCCCGCAACGTCCCGAAAAACGAGTAAATCGTAAATTAATTGAATATACCTCGTTTTTTTCCACGATTGGCAAACGAAAATGCGTTTTCAACGACAATCTAAAAAAGAAATTGTTGAAAACTTTTACAAAACGTTATGCATACCTTTCTCAAAAAATTTTAATGATGAAAAACTAGTAAGTTTTTTTAATTATGTGTTTGATTGCTAAAAGATGTCATTATATTAATTAATGTTTTTAGTTGTTTATACTTGTCTTTTTCTCATATTAAGTTTTTAATTGTGTGAAGGAACTATGTACATATGAAAAAGAAGGAGGGCGAGACTCTCAGTAGTCCACCGGACTATTTCGTTCTCTACGTGAAATTATAAGTAGATCCAGTTTAACTTTGAAGATTGTATGGTTTACGAAGAATTATCTCATAACTTATAGAACACAACAAACAACCATCATTTTATTTACAGAATCGGAATGTTTTACAACGATGCCAGATCCCTGACATATCGGGATATATTTTGGGGTTACATGACCTCACACTCCCACCTTTTGATTAACAAACATGATCAGGAGTTTAATCAAAACAAACTAAAATAATTTTAGAACAAAGTTGAGAAGTTTAAGATACTAAAGTTCAAAATTAAATGTTAAGTCATGTAACAAATTAGAGTTCTAAATAAAAGTTCAGCAAAATAAAAGTTCACAATCAATCCAACAATCTAGCAGGAATTTTAACAGTCCTTCCACACCTAGTCACACCTTTAACTGTAGACTCGGATTCCATCACTTGCCGCTCAGGCTTCTTCACACCGACTGGTTTCTGGTCAGATTTACCCAAAGGAGTTTTCTTGATTGAAGGACACTGTTCGGGTTGTTTCGGTGGTTTCTCTTGCACTTCCAGAGGATAGATTTTTTTAACTGGGCGAATCACTTCTCCATGGAAGGTTTTGAGTTTCACAACACGTACATTACCGTCCTTCCCAGGGTATACCTCAATAATCTTCGCCAGTGGCCACAAGACCCTCTTCTTCACATCGCTTTCAATAAGAACCACGTCCCCTACATTTACTGTCGCATACTTAGACTTTTCCTTCTGTTGTACTAAACTTCCTAGATATTCTACTCTGAATCTCTTCCTCAGATGTTCGCGTAGACTCTGCTGATATTTCCAACGACCTTTTATGTCAGTTTCATCCAACCGATCCAGATCGGGGACTCCCACCATTCGGTTGTCCTGCAAGAACATAGCTGGAGTCAAAGCTACCAGATCACTAGGATCCTCAGACAGATGTGTTATGGGTCTTGAGTTTATGACTGCCTCACAATCACATAATAAACTAATAACTTCTTCACTGTGAAGTGCAGCCTTCCCCAAAACTCTTCTGAGGATTTTCTTGACCATTTGCACCATCCTCTCCCAGAATCCGCCCCACCAGGCAGCCGAAGGCGGGATGAACTTCCACTCGATCTTGCAAATGGCCGAATCCCTGGTGATTGTACTCCAATCGAGACTTCGAAACAGATTTTCAGCCCCAGTGAAATTTGTGCCGTTATCACTGTATATGATTGCTGGACGGCCTCTTCTGGCAATGAAACGCCGGAGACTGAGAAGAAAGGATTTGGTTGATAACGACAGCACAAATTCAAGATGTAAAGCGCGGTAGACTGCGCAGGTGAAGAGAACAATCCACCCCTTCTCTCCCCCCTTGAGTATCAGCGGGCCAGCTAGATCGATGCCAACTACTTCAAACACAGCAGCGTCTTTTACCCTGTCCACTGGTAAACCAATCGGTACTGTTTCAACGCCCTTTGAGCTGTGCCACTTGCACCGAAGACACTGGTTGATCACTTTACGAATCGTTTTCCGCCCACTGATGTTCCAGAAATTTTCCCGCAGACAAGACATCATGATGTGCAATCCGGCATGCAACTTGCCTAGATGTTTCTCTCTGATTAGAAGATGCACCAATGGATGCCTGCCAGGCAAAACTATTGGCAGCTTGAAGTCTTCTGAGTCTTCCCTTTCGGTTAACTTCGTTTTGACCTTCAAGAGCCCGTCATCATCCTTGAAGATATTTAGTTTCAGTGTCTGGATGTACTCAGGAGTCAGTTCTTCACCTTGGACTACAGTAAGAAGTTTAATTTCTGCATTTTTTAGTTCATCAGTTGACAAATTTTCATCAGTGACTTTCGTGGTTTTCCTTCTCACATTGTTCAGGAACCGAAGTATCCAACCAAACATTCTAATAATTTTGGTGTAACTTGAGAAATATGAGAGATATTCAATTTTCTGCAGGGAATCTTTCTTTGAGTGCAATGTGACAGTAGGAATTTCTTCTTGAGCTGCATTCTCTTTCAACATTGCTTCAGATTTAGGCCAAGAGTCTGGTTCCCTCCTCAACCA
Source organism: Hylyphantes graminicola (assembly GCA_023701765.1). NCBI lineage: Eukaryota > Metazoa > Arthropoda > Arachnida > Araneae > Linyphiidae > Hylyphantes > Hylyphantes graminicola. Next base: position 37,735,683 of record CM043112.1, read on the forward strand.
GGGTGGGCCTTCCCACCACCTAGAGGTGATCAATTTCTCAACGGAGCAGCCTCTAGATGGCAAGTCAGCAGGATTATGTTGTCCAGGAATGTGTCGCCAAGATCTCACATCAGACATTTTGCGAATCTCTTTAACTCGATTAAGGACAAAAACTCCCCAGGGTTCATCTTTTGTTATCCAATGTAAAGCTGTAGAAGAATCAGTCCAGCAAAATACTTCAATGTTTCCGAGATTCAAACTACGTTTCACAAAATCTAGCAGTCTAACCCCTACGCAACAAGATAACAGCTCAAGCCTGGGGATCGAGGTTGGCTTTAAAGGGGCAATTCTCGATTTGGCCATCAGAAGCTGTACCTCACATTTTTCATCTTTCTCAGTCCTTAAAAACACAACAGCTGCATAGGATACACCACTTGCATCACAAAACACATGTATACTTTGACCATCACTACCTGATAAAAAAGCTTGCCTGGGAATTCTTACAAACACTAAATCTTTTAATTCGGTCATCCACTTCAAGAAATTTTCTTTCACATCATCAGCCACTTCAGCATCCCAGCTTACTTTTGTTCGCCAACTTTCCTGAAGAAGCTTCTTAGGGTAAACAGTAACTGGGCAAGTGAAACCAATAGGGTCAAATACCTTGTGAGCAATTGATAAAATGGTGCGTCTTGTCACTGCACCCTCCAAAGGCTTAATTGCACGTGTATCACAAAATAAAACATCTTCATATCTGTCCCACATAAGTCCTAGGACTTGAGAAGGTTCATTTCTTTCTTTCGATGACACATCATTTGTGGTTTCCCATCCTCTCAAGTCGAAACATGAATCTGCCATAATACTTGTAGAGTTGGTTATGAAGGTCTTCAGCTCTTCCTCAGTATCGACTGAACTCACACAATTGTCCACGTAAAAGGAAGATTTTAACTGTTGTGCAGTCTCTCGTAAACTAGTAGATAAATACTGATCCAAATGATAATTGATGACTGCAGTCAAAAGGAAAGGGCTACAGTTTAAACCAAACACAACCCTTTTGTGCTGAAATACTTGAACGGTCTTCATTTCCTTATCTTTCCACCAAAGGAACTTCAGAAACTGTCGATCTTCTTCAGAGACGGAAATCTGCAGAAAGGCTTTTCGGATATCTGAAATCACTCCAAAGTTCTTTTCTCTGAATTTCAAAAGTTTGGAAGGTATCAAATCTAGTAAGTTAGGTCCTTTCATCAGACAGTCATTCAAAGATAGTCCACCTTTAGATTTGCATGATGCGTCGTAAACAGGCCGCACTTTAGTTGTGGAATTGGGTTTAAAAACTCCTCGATGTGGCAAGTAATGACCTGGGCCTTCATCAGATTTTTCAATAATGCCTTCGTCTTGCCACTCCTTGAAAACTGCATCGTAACTGTCAAACATGTCTTCTTTTACTAGTCTTGATGTATTAGATGAGAGTCTTTTTCTTGCAACGTCTCTGTTGCTACACAAATCTTCGACGTTTCTACTCCACAACAGTTTGACTTTGTAACGTCCGTCCTCATCTCGGTGAACAGTCTGATTGAATGAGTCGTATGCAGCTCTATCGAGTTCTTCTTTTGTTTGTTTTTCGCATGGATCAGTTATGCCAATGGCTTCTAGCTTCCACAAATTTTCTAAACTATTTATGTGACTCAACATGGATGTTATTGTTGATGACATGGAAAATGAATTTTCTTCTAAACTGTTGCCTTCAACCTTTCCCATGACTGTCCACCCAAGTAGAGTCTCCACTGCAGTCAATCCATTTTCTAGTTTCTGTATTCTTCCTGTAAAGAGTGCACCAGCAACATCCGCTCCGATTAGAACTTCGACTTTCACATGTCCTTTCCCTAAATCGGATGCATAGATATTTCTTTGCTTCAGTTCTTCTATCCATGGTCCAGGTTGCAAGCTGGGCACTGCCTCACATATCTTCGACTGCTCCAATAAAATTAAACGACTTGTATAGGTACTTTCTAGGCTTTTCACTTTCACTTCATAGCGTCTATGAATTTCTTTTTTCGTTTTTATACCGCCAAAAAGAGCATGTACCAGAGATTCAGTTCCACATTGTTGGCACCCTATGTCTTCAGCAGTTTCTCGTAAAATGTATGAACGCTGAGATCCAGTGTCGATGAGTGCCCTTACTGTCTTCTGAGTTTTCTTGGTCACAACATTGATCAAAAGTGTTTGAAGAAAAACTTCATTTACCAAATTAGTGCTAGCAAGTGATACATTTGTTCTTTCATCTTCTTTATTTTCATCAACCTGATTTTTCTTTTGATTAGTATGCAATTCTGGACACATGACACCCCAGTGCTTTTTCGAGCATAACAAGCAACATACATATGTCTTGCATGCCTTGGATCTGTGTCCAATTTTGAGACAGGAGAAACATCCTTTTTCTTAATTTTCTCATTCTTCTGACTCAAAGTCATCTTCTGTGCTACAAAACAGTCACGACTTTCATGATGTTTTTCACAAAATATGCAAGAGTCCTTTTCGTTATGGCTGATTGGTTTGCTGTGGCTTGAGAATAAATCATTTGCTGTAGCGACAGGAGTATATATTTCATAATCTCTATCTTTTTTCCTCAAGGAAGAATCATTCTGTTTGAAACCAGTCTTCGCTAAAGATATGCGTTCTTCTCCTTCGACTTCAGCTCTCAGAAATGATAATAATTGAGACAATTTGCCACCATATGAGTCCACCTCACTTTTTCCATTACTCTCTGCTTGTCCTACCAGGAGTACAGGGTTTCGAAGCCATATTCTTAACAAATCTTCTGGGATACTTGATTCTACTAGAGGGAATAACATGGCAGCATATTTCTCCTTGGTAACACCGAGAGACTCCAATGAACGCAGGTAGGACTCCAATTTATCATAGAGTTGCATAACGCTCATTTTGGTTTTGGTATTCATAGCATTTTTTACCACTAAAGTTAGCAACTCACGAACATAGAATTCCACAAGTAATTCATCACGACCAAATCTTTGTTTTAAACTGTCTATTACCTTAGAATAGTTTTCTGCAGATGGTGGATAGCTATCAACAATTTCCTTTGCTCTCCTACCACTAACCATACACTGAATGAGGTATTGAAATTTGTCCTCATCATTCATAAACTCATCATCATGAATTCGGCTAAACTGGCTCCAAAAACTCAACCAGTCCTTAATTTCCCCAGTAAACTTAATTAATTCTATTTTGGGAAGCTTCAGTTTCGTTTTCTCAGCCGTGATAGACATAGCAGTTTCAGGAATTACCGAGAATTTTTCTATGCATATTTTCGCTTCAACGCGAGCAATATCTATTTTCACTCGATAATCTTCCATTTTATTGTATTCTTCTTCTAATTTCTCTGATTTTTCAACAACTAACAATTCGTATATTTCATTGTCTAGTGCTGTCAAATCACTAACTATACGTTCGAAAGAAGACAACTTTATTTCAATGTCTTTCCGACTACTTTTAGTGTCATTTATTGCATCGATTAAACTTTTATAACACTTCGTAAAGTTACCTCGAACCGGAGTTCGCTTCGCAATCAGAATTTCCATTACGAACACGTTAGTTCTGACGATCTTCCAAAAGTAAACTGACCTTGAAGCTCCGTGGTCACCATGAAAAAGAAGGAGGGCGAGACTCTCAGTAGTCCACCGGACTATTTCGTTCTCTACGTGAAATTATAAGTAGATCCAGTTTAACTTTGAAGATTGTATGGTTTACGAAGAATTATCTCATAACTTATAGAACACAACAAACAACCATCATTTTATTTACAGAATCGGAATGTTTTACAACGATGCCAGATCCCTGACATATCGGGATATATTTTGGGGTTACATGACGTCACAACATACAAAAAAAAAATTTGAAAAATTCACTTGGGGGGGGGGGGGGGAGCGATGGAGTGTCCTGCTTTTTGGTTTTGAAAATCTGGTCACATTAAATGTAGCATTAATACTGTGGCAAAATACCTTTATATTCACATATATGTTTGATAAAATAAATTAAAAAGATTTTATAAAAAATTTAAAACATTTCTCTGCACAGTTAGGTGATTGAAAAGCAGAAAAAATTCAGTAATCCTTTTCAAACAGTTTACATTGATAATAGTAATTCTAATACGAAACTATGAAATAACTTTGAAAATGTAATCATGTTTTTTAAAAAAATGCATTAAAATTTACTATTTTTTTGCAGTTAAATTTTAATAAAAATAATAACACTTTCTTTTTCAGTTAATAAATTAACTTAGTCACATTTGTGCCGGACCATAAATAATAAGTTTCATAAATCCTATTGAGTCTATGATTATCTCCCAAAAAGAACTATGGAAAATAGTTAAATATTTCTGCACTTTCATATTGCTTAAAAAACTTTTGTTAACGATGTATAAACAAAAGCTTTGCTTTACACGTACACTAAGTCTAAGAAAATAACTTGTTTATTTAAGACTCAAAGTAAGTAATCAAAAGTAAACAACCACTAAAGCAATAAGAATAAATAATTAAATGTAATTATTATGATTAATTCAATTATTTAAGGCTTTCACACACTTACGGATGCCATTTTTGCTGTGTATATGTGTAAGGGTCTAGCTCTAGTGTGCCACCTAATATCTGCAGATAGATCCTTGAAATTTCGCAGGAAAATGCGAGTTGACCGTCGAGATAGTATTGCAAGAGACATGATTATTTTTTTGTTGGCCGAAAGTCTTCAAATTTGATAAGACCGACCGACCTTTGTCGCCGATATTGTTTTGGTTTGTGCCTGTGCAGTTGAAGTATTTTATTTGAGAAATAATTTGTAAAAAAATAAAAAGTTTGTGGAAATTTACCGATAAAACTGACAAAGAGAACGAAGTTATAATTTTGAATCGCAAATTTAGGTTGTCCGATGCACCTTAAATCTACTTTTGATGACTGTGGTAGATGAATTTTGCATGAGTTACAAAGCTTTTGTTAGTTGTGCTAAAAAACTTAATGCAACAGTATTGGCGTAAAACAGTATCCATCAACTTTTCAACTTGGAGGAGTTAGTGATGGGAAAACCCGTTCCTTTTAAGGATTCGTTCCAATCGTTCACGTTCCTTTTAAGGAACGGGTCCTTCGGACCCGTTCCAGGGATTCGTTCCTTTTTACACCCCCCTCATTTTTTTACCCCCCCCCCTATTTGCACTCTACTAGCGCCCATTCCCCCCTCCCACCCCAATGTGGGGGGGGATCGAAAATTCCCCTTGAGATGGGAATGTGACTGCTCTTTTGCTTCTTTGGTTTTTGTGTGGGGGTTAAGGGGGGAGGGGGATCGAAAATACCTCTTGGAGATGGGAATGAGAGTGCTCTGTTGCTTCTTTGGTTTTTGTGTGGGGGTTAAGAGGGGAGGGGGATTGAAAAGTGGGGACATTTCTTGGAAAAAAGAACATCTACACTGTAGATGTTCTTCTTTCTTCATGGCTGAGGAAACCATGTACGCTAAATTGGCGGGAAGGGAAAGGAAGATTAAATATTTATTATGTAGTATTGATTATTTTTGCTTATGCTTTTATTTCTTTATTAGACATTCAAAACTACTACTGGTCTTTAATTACTTCGGTCCATGATAATTTGTTATGATGATGCATGGTGTTATCTCTTTTGCTTAGTTACTTTAAAAAAAGTTTTTAAGATACAAAAGTAGATCATGTCTTCTTCCATAGAAATTAATATGTTTATTTCTCCTTTGTTCTTGAGATTTTTTTGATGCAATTACATTATTCATCAATTATATTGCTTATTCATGTTGTCATTGATGTTTCGATGAGGGGAAAGTGACAAGGGTCTAAGTGAAAAATAAAATAAATCTTTTTAAATAAAATTTTAAGGGAGTGACTCGGTGACTTTTTAAAAAATTTCGACGGTGCGCTACTTTTAAAAAGTTTCGTTTTCTGCGTGTTTTTTTTATTTATGGGGGGGGGGGGGGAGAGTCTGCGTATTAATGTGGTAATCAATTAAATTCAAAGTGATTTACTAGTGGAACTCAAGGTTTTCATGAATTGGGGAATTCATCCTTTGGTATCAAATGTTGACAAACAAATGAAAAAAATGTAGAAAATGTTTAATTATGCAACAAAATTGATGTTTTCAAATATACGGACGTACTTATATACAGTGGAGTGATTGCATTAGAGAGTAGTACATTAGTGAATCTACAGAAGTGTTAAGTTTAGTTTTACATAAAGGTTACTTTAAAAAAAATATCTTTATTTTGATTTTGGTATAATAAACAGACGTAAATGAAGTGCTACATAACTGTCTTACTAACAATATTTATTCCAGAACAAATATGTTTACAAAAAAGGATGTTTATTTTAGCAAATAAAAAATAAAATTGTATTTAAATTGCCTAATCTAAGATTTTTTTAACAATGCATATACAGATTTCAGGCATTAGTTTTTGGTTATGGTTTGAATTATCGTCGCACTAGAGCTACACGAGGGCTATTGGCGACGAGCGTCGTATTTTAGAACCACAGTCACGTGACGAGCCACACCTGAATAGGCACCCAACGCAACCGTTAAGGGCGACATCGTACGCAGCGTTAGGACTTTGAAGGATATTTAACGTGCACTCCCTTACACGGGGCACGGGGTATTATTCGTCGGACATTTTTGGCTGCACGGACCGTTTATAGGTCGGCAGCTATTTTGGCGATGCCCGGACCCGAACCTGGGACCTTCCGCATGCTAAGCGAGTGCTTAACCGACTGGGCTCCCCAGCCCCATCAGGCATTAGTCTTTCAAAAGTTGATTACGAATAGTTTTAAATTGTTTTTTTTTTATTATTATTTTATTGCTTATGAGGTAATAAATTAATCTTGATTGATTAAATAACATTTGTTTGGGTTTTTTTTACATTGAAAAGTTAAAAATAGAATTAGAGTATGAAATAACGTCATTTTTGATTTTTTTTTAAAGTCATCATATTTGTGCTGTTTCAACATATTTGTTTTTTAAGCAAATAATGTAGTTCCAATAAGAACTAATTGGTCTTGTATGATAACTGCCTTAAGTTTAAAAAAAATCAGCACAGTTATTGATTTATGGGCATTTGAAACAATCCGACCCTAGGTACACATATTCCTATATTTATGACTATGAATATTTAACATTTTATAAGGGAATAAAAACGAGTTCATATAGCAATAATTATTTGTGGAATAATATCTTAAATAAAATGTAGGGTTTAATTTTTTAAAGAATTAAAATATTTGGATGAAATAGGATATGTTAGTATAGTACAATAAACGCTAATAAATAATTTTATAGGAACTACACAAATCTAGAAAATAAAAATATTAAAAACTAAATTCTTCAATCTGTATTAAGTCATTATAACTGTTACTTAAAACACATAATATTTTATAGATAATTTGAAGTAAAAATTTTATAATCTCCCACTTCTTAATCCTTAAATGTTTATGGCGCTTTTAAACTCCAAAATTATAAACAAAATACAAAACAAATACATAAACATCATAAAAATGTACCTTATAGCATAAATATCCGACATAGGACGAAAGGTTTAAGTGAGCATAAGATTAGAGCTAAAACTTTAGCGTGCTTACCAGGGCCAGATTTAGATTTTATGCGCCCCTAGGCCCGTGTTTTTTTGTCGCCCCCTCTTCACACCATCGTAAAGGAGGGAGAAATGTGATCCCCGAAAGATCTTTGTGAAGATAATTTGTATTTTATTCTAATTCACCGTGAAGTAAAATTAATTAAATAAAATAATGAGAAAATCGCTGTTTCTAAATTTTGGTAAATAATTAGGACAACGAGTTATTAATATTAGTTTAGTACTCATTATGAACTTACATATATAAACTATATTTCACTCAAGTTATATATAAACTGATATTATTTTACAAACTTAATTTTTCTCCTGATAAATCATAAATTTATACGAAATTGGATTAAAAAAAATATGTAGTAACTGTTTTTAAACTCTAAAAAGAACTTTTTAAAGTGCAACTGGATTATAAACGAGCGGGCAACAAAAAACAATTACGGAAAGCCACTTGATAAAAACATAGGACTTATAGGGATATTTTTTTATAAGTGATGTGAGATAGTTTTTCTTCAGACATGTATTGTGGTCTATAACATTTTATGGAAATTTTCTGACAAAAAAAATGCGGAATAATTTTGCGCCCCTCATCATGGTGCGCCCCTAGGCCCGGGCCTATAGGGCCTATTGGTAAATCCGGCCCTGGTGCTTACTTTGAAAGCAAATGTTGTACAATGACATGACAAGACATCTAAATTACTGAGACCACCCACCCACATTTGGCCACTTTCAAGCTCTTCGAATGACTTTTACGATGTTTTATCAGATCAGAAACTTTTACCAAAGATTGTAAAAAGCATCCCCTTTCCGTAGAAAATCCCATTTGCTTTTGTACCAAGCCAATTAAAAAAACAAGGCAAAACGACGATGAAAATACGAAGCTTGTTACTACAATAGGCTACGATTTTCATTCTCAGATAAGTTGAACTGATTGGAAAAAGCGAAGACATCGTGTGATAGATACAGAAAAAATTCGGAGAATCGACACGGGACAATTGCCTATATCTTTTGTCCGCCTTCTTAAAAGTAAAGTATCCCGCCATAAAAAGTTTCGGGCATCCCCCCACTTCTAGTCATTACAGCGCGAATGCCATATCTTCTAACACAATAAATTATCCTCTATCAGGGAAAATTTCTGGGATCTGTCACTTGAAATAACACGAAACGGGCCCACGCTGAAGGGGTAGGAAAAAGTTTTGTGTGTGGGGGGGGGGGGGGGGGGGGGGGGGGGGGGGGGGGGAGACTATCTTAGTTGCGTGAAAGTTTTTGTGTTGAGTTAAGCCCCTGTTATACGTATCGGTGTACCGCAGGTTCCCGGTCTCCCTAAGTAAACAAGAGAAATCCGAAATTCGGAGAGAACCTGCATTAAGAGATTTAGGGGTGTCAGACGTACTGGTTAAACGCAGGTTTTTTGAGCCTTTTGTAAGGTTTTTTGGAGTAGATGAGCATAAAATTTCCCTGTATTCCATTATAAATTTTCAAAATTTCATTGCATATGTCAAAGTGTTTTTTTAGTATTTTTCCCGAAACGGTCAATAGAAATCTATTTTAAAAAATTTATTCAAATTTTTTCAGAAATTGAAGCAATTATAATCAATAATTTAAACATTTCTCCCATAACAATTAGTTTTAAATATTATGTAAAATGGTTAATTTTCAAAAATTGACTAATAATTTCAAAGCTTTCCATAGAAAATGCAAACTCAAAATTGCAAATAATATTTTTGAAAAAAAAAAAATATTTTCATTAATCTCTGTTAATTGTATTGTATAACTTTGTAATTTTTTTTATTATCACGAACCATTACTGAAATCCATTTTAGGAGTCGAAAAGTTGAAATTAACCCACTAGGAATACGATACTTTCAGGCTTGAGTGGCGATTCTCAGGGGAAAAAAAATAATAATAAAACAGGGTCAATGGGGGGTCAGACTGGGTACTGGGTGGTAGTTTCTTAGCGGAAGTAGTTTTGCGTATGGCAGTTTGGAATTCGGCACAACCGTTTGGAATTTGTATATGTCCAGTCACTTGTGTATAAATTTGCTTCTGTATTTTTTGTAAGCTGATTGCATGCTCATTGAAATTATCTTTTTAGTGAGATAATGCCATATATTTGTAACTATATAAGGGTCCTTTGAGAGTTTTTTTATGGGGAGTATCTATAAAATAAATCAATTTTCTATGCTAGTATTTACCAAATCACCCATTACGCATCTATTGTTAATATCTGAGATTATTTAAACTTTTTTTTAATACAATTTACACAAAAAAAAAAGCCGTCTATTAACTTAAAGAAAGTTTCACTGTCTTGAAATTACCCCAGGCAACAACCCTTATCTGTTTCTGAAACCAAAAAAAAATCGTTTCTGCCACGGAAAGACCGCGTAGTACAGGTATCTTTTGAAGTTTTCCGACTCCGAATGGATGCGACGGTCCTGGACCGTCATATCCACCAAAAAGACCTCCATTCCACAGTCTTCACAGGTTCTGGGGTGTCAGACATATACGTGTATACGCGGTCTGTGATGGTGAACCTGCAGTTCTCATGCACGTCTGACATAGGCTGACTACAACTTGCCTATTTTTTTTTACATTTCAAATGCTTTTTAAAAAATAAAATATATGATATATGGTGCGACGTTAATCAAATTCAACCAATTTGAAAACTCGACTTATTTTAAAATATTTCATTATAAATTAATTTAACCTAATTTAATAATTAAGACGCTTAAAAGTACCGAGATTAGAAACGAGAACCATTGACATGCGAATCGGACGACATACCCACTGGGCTACTGATTCTTGGTGCTTCTTAGGTTTCCATTTTTTTTTTTTTTTGCATACGGCGACGATTTTGTATATTTAAATTTACCAATTTCTTAATGTATTTTATATATTTTGATTGTTAAAACCCTTGATATTTTTTACAACTTTAAATTATACCTCAGTAACTTAAATTTATTAAAAAAAATTACCAAATAAAAAGTTTTTTATAACTTAAAAAATATGAAAATTGTACTAAGATTTCAAACATTTTATATCTACCCCCATTAAAAACCGCCATTAGCCCGACCCCCACATTAACCCGACAGCCCCCATCAACACAACAGCCCCCCCCCCCCCCCCCCCCCCCATTAACCCGACAGCCTTCCTTATACTAATCATTGGTCCTGAACGGATCTTTAACCTTCGGTCCGGAACGAAAGGAACCGTTCCACCACTCGTTCCAACAGCCTTCACCGTGCTAATCTTCGGTCCGGAACGATAGGACCCGTTCAATCACTCGGTCCACCGCCTTCACCATACTAAACTTCGGTCCGGAACGAATGGACCCGTTCATTCCACTCGGTCCACAACCTCCACCATGCTAAACTTCGGTCCAGACCGAGTGGATTCGTTCATTCACTCGGTCCACAGCCTTCACAATGCTAAACTTCGGTCCGGACCGAAAGGAATCGTTCCTCCACTCGTTCCACTAGCCTTCACAATACTAACATCGTTCCGGATTCATTCCAAAAGGATTCGGTCCGAAGGACCCATCAGCTGGAGGCCCTCTGATTGGTTGAAAAGGAACGAATCCACAGGTTGACGTCATCACTAAATGGATCCGAAGGGCGTCATCAGTGAATGGGTATACGTCACTGCCCGTCGGACCCGTTCCTTTCGGACCGACCCATCCCTATGCCCGAAGATTAGTAGTGAGAAAGGTAGTTGGAACGATTGGAGGAACGGGTTCTTTTGAGATGCGGATCCGGCTCCGATCGTTCCTTTTAAGGAACGGGTCTTTCGGACCCGTTCCTTTCGGACCGACCCATCCCTAGGAGGAGTTCTTCAATAGTTTTTATTATTCTTTATTGAACGTTATCCTTTTATTTAAAAAAAGCTAATTTAAAACGAATTTATTCAGAAAAGTTTTCATTTCACTGTTATTTTTGCTTAAACTGATAGCAGTGATGGGTATTGTTTATTTCTTTTTTTTTTTTTTTCAAAAATCAATTGTAATTATCGATTTGGGTTTGTTATACCTTGGTTTCTAAGAGAATGTACATAATAAGCTTGCGCTTTTTTTGTGTAACATAACTAATATTAACATTCTTTAGCAACACCTTACAACTAAGGTGTCACACATTGTTCTTACCATCTATCAATATTTTAAACTTAATAACAATAATTAATTTTTTTTTACAGCACTGAATGCAATATGTCGAGTTTCCACTTGTTACCCTGTGACACGCCTAGTCATCCCATCCGAAAAAGTTTCTTGGCTGGCGACTTGGAACGACTATTCACCCCCTGACTACTCAGCTCCTTATTTGACTACTGCAGAATGGGCAGATCCAGATATCACAGAGTAAATTTTTTAGTGACTCAGACTTTATAGTTAATTCTACTTAATTGTGCACTCTTAAAATATGTCTGGGTCGATTCTCACATGAAACTAACATAACAGTAACCATTAAAACATTCATACACGGTTTAAAGCCTCAAATTTGAAACAACCCAATTTTTAACTACTTTGACTACTGCAAAAGACATACATTTGAAAATTGCACTGACTTTAACTTTATATTTGATTTAAGATAATACTTAAGATAAGTTTTAACACCTAAAATTTTAATGTCTCATCTCGTAACTACTCAGTTCTTTATTTAACTACTGAAGAATAGACCGATCCAGACGTAACTGTGTACATTTTATTGCATGACATTATAGGTGATTCTAATTTATATGTGTGCATTTTAACAATTAAAGGTTTAATTTTTCACATGAAACTAACCTAGAAGTTGTTTAAAATCATTTATTTATTTTAATCAAAAATGTTACTGACTATGATTTTTGGTTAATTCTGGTGAATTTGAACATTGAAAAAATATCAGGGTTAATTCTGACATGAAACCATGGTTGAAAATTGTAAATGTGAGTCGAATACATTGCAAAATATTTAGACTGCGTCCAATTAAATGAATTATTTGTTAAATTTATTTAGAGTGAACAAACATTACTGATTCTAACCATAAAAGGCTAATACCTTAAATAAGGTCTTATATAAGTATAAATTCTGTTAGGTTAGGTTTGAATTATCGTCGCACTAGAGCTACACGAGGGCTATTATAAATTCTGTATTCTCTTTAATGTTATATTTATTCATATTTATGTTTTAACCAACATACATGATCTAATCTTCCAGCTCCAAATTCCACCCCAAGTGGAACTCCGACGACGGCGGAATTGATCGCCGTAGCTTTGACCAAAATGAAACAATAGCTTACCAAGTAGTTGACGGCAAACCTCTAAACCCAAAGGGTCGAACTGGGCTCTCTGGTAGGGGGAGGTTGGGTAGATGGGGGCCTAATCATGCAGGCGATGCCATAGTTACAAGGTAAATAAATTGTTTTGTACTTTCAATTAAATAATATGAAATATTAGGTAATAAAGAAGAAATGTAGATCTTTTGTGTTTAAGTTCTAGTCGCTGGCCTGGCACGACTTATCAAGATTTGGGACATTTCGAAAATCACATTTTTAGAACGCTGTAATCCTAAAGCTGTTCTCAATCATCTTCTGTATGTATGTGTGCGGTTACGCACTCCCAACCTCAATATTCCATCAATAACTAGGTGGCGTTGATTTACCGCCCATGTCCCTACCACTATTCCAGATTACAATGTTAATAGTAGTATATAAGCCGAGATAATTCATCATCTTGGTCCTTGAAGATCCTTTTGGTAGATTGTGGGTTATCGAGGCCGCTACATATGCATCCTTAGTTTTATATCCCCTTCTTTTGATTAGTGTACATGACATGGTTGAAATAAAACACATGTTTGCTTAAAATCTTCTATTTTGGGTATTCATGAAGATTTGAGAAACATGGACCATACAAATAAACATAGAGCTGAGTTGTACCATAAAAAAGACTATAGCGTTAATCCAATTTGCTTATTCATTTTTATATTTTAGATGGAAATCAGTAAATGGATCAAAAGTATTATGCTTGGAAACTGGCAAACCAGTACTGCAATTTATTGCTATTCTAAGAAAGGATTGCAATAAATGGGCAATTCCTGGAGTAAGTTATCTTCTGGTAGTTTTTAAAATTATATATAATACAATATCGTCTTCACCATAAGGCCACACAGGGCCCGTGCCCAGGACCCCCATTCTCAGGGGGCCGAGAAGGATCAACAATTTCTCTCATACATTTAATCTCAAAACATTTTTGTCAGGCACATTACACAAGGCATATACTACAGCATTATATTGAAGATGTTGCCTATTCTTACTGTACTAATTAATAATATTTCCGAACGCATCCTACCTAATTTACTAAGTACGCCATAAAAAAATATCATTACTTTCCAAAAAGGCTTCAAATTCTTGTATGCACAAGTAGGCTGGGGCCCAGCCTAGTTTAAGACGTCCCTTATTATATATTCTTCTTGTTCTTTATATTAAACTACTTTTTTATTACTTTTTAATTCAGTCGTTAGAGTTTTTGTTCTGAGAATTTCGACAAACCAACATTTTCTCCTATAAAAATTGTTTATGCATTAACAATACAGTTTTGGCAATTGCAGTTTTATTTCATATTTTATTTAAAGTTTCTTAAAAATTATTTATTGATGTTCTTTTATAATTAATAATGATATTTCCTGTAAATTGTTTGTATTTTCTCATGATATTAAGATTTTTATTTGCAGAATACAAGTAAATTTTTCTTAAACGTTTCATACAGGCAAACCGCCTAAAATCCTACCTTACTGAAAAAATGTGAATTAAAAAAATAGTTGACTGTAGCTTTTGGTATTTGAATTATAGTTTTCTCTGTGTATCCAATCTTTTAACATCTTTTTTTTTTTTTGTAAGAATATTTGGAACTTTTAACCTCTTGCGAGCCAGCATCCCCATTTGGGGACATTTTTTAAGTCTCCCCATAAACAATTGACACGTTAAATAGTTTCGAAATTGTCCTGGTCTGATAGAAAAAGATTCAAATATCAGTTTTCGGCCTTTGATTATTGATCTCAGTAATTTATTTCTATTAAAAAAATTAAGTTGAACAACACGATATTAAAGTGCTTAAAAAAATTATTTAAAATTTTTGTCCAAACTTTTCAACCTGTTGTTTTAATAGTTAAATTTAAAGGCATTTTTGCACTAAAATCAATGTTTTAAAAAAATGTTAACTGCAAGTAAGTGATAAGGCCTCAAAAATATACATGCAGGATTTTGCTTGGGTCTTAAGAGGTTTGAGACCCTTCATGAAATTCTATGTTCCCAAAATTACCTTTTGACTAATTTATTGCGGAAAATGTTAAGTTTAGGTAGTAATTTATAATGTATTCTTGTGATCCGATGGAGTATAGTAACAGGGGACACCTTGGCTGAAAAGGTTAGGCATCAAAATATTGTGTTATTTCTTTAGTGATTGGACTTAAGTTTTTTTTTTTAATATTTTTTTAAAAACCACCAAACATAGATCAAGTAAACAGTGATATTTTTTGATCATATGATCTCTTTTTAATCTCTAAAAACTATTTTAAATCTAAATAGGGATTTGTAAATCCTAAAGAAGCTTCTTCTTCTGCTGTCATTCGGGAATTGTTTGAAGAAGCCATCAATGTTGGAAAGCTGTCTTCAAATGTACAAGCTGCTCTAAAGAGTTTCTTTAAAGATGGAAAGCAGGTAAGAAAATATGAATTAACTGGTAATCTTGGACCATTTTTGGATATGTGGAAGTTCCTATTCTTTTTCTTTTTTAAGCGTGCTAGTTTAGCTTAGTTGTCTAGCTTATTATATTATAATAACTAAAATGTCTTTTATACCGCAATTACACTGTCTTCAATGCTGTCTTTCGACACCATCCACGATAGTGTAACTGCGGAAATCGAAGCTCGCGCTGAAGCCAGCGAACCCATCCAGTTTCGATTTTTTTCGCCATCTTCAAAGGAAAAGGTTACTGTATAGTAAAGCGCAGCCATCTTGGCGGTTTTTCTCTTTTTTAGGCGATTCTATATCATGAAAAATTATATAAAACTTTAAATTGAATTTTATGAGTTTTTTTTTATATTAATTATCTATGCTTTCCAAATGTAAATGTATGTAAAGCACAAGCAGCAATCAAAATTTCTTCATCCATAATCTCGGCTGATTTTCAAACTATTAATAAAATCGAACACAATATAGAATCCCTCGCCAACTTCACCCAAAAAAAAAACTTAGTAGTAGGGCTTTGGAAATCCAAGGACAAATCCAAATAGCTGCCAAAGACAGCTTTGAAGACAGTGTAACTGGGGTATCGTGAATGAATTTACTATTTCATTTTTGGTATATATATTTTTTTATTTTATTACTTTTTACTTAACTGAACTGTATTTTAATAAATCATTTTAATTTAGGAGATATTGTAATTAGATCTTTTCAGGGCCTGCTCTAGGAAATCTCAGACAATAGGCACAACCTATTTTGGGGGCCCCTTTACGGAAAATTTTATGTTTGATTTCCAATAATGATGGTGCTATATGACCCATGTATAAAATTTTTGCTACAATTTTATAGGCTTACATACAAACATTGATCAAAACAATAACGTAAGGTCAATTACTCACTTAAAATTGAGCAAAAAACAAAGTGGAGTATCCGTATTTTTATAGTTTACTGATATTTTGGGGATTTGCAGCATTTAGCATAATAGAAACTGAAATTTAGGTTCCCCTAAAATTTGGGGGCCCTAGGCCCGAGCCTAACAGGCCTTATTGAAGAGCAGGCCCTGGATCTTTTGCATGTTTTTTCTTGTTGAACACAAATGTTGTGTGGAATTGGAATGAGTGACAGATTCTGTTACAAACCTACTTGTTTTAAGTTAATTGCACAAATTTCTCCTAAAATTTTACATCTACTTTCTAACACTGGTTGCATTTCAAGATGCATTTAATGTATATAAATGAATTCATAATGAATATAAATGAATTCATAATGAATATAAATGAATTCATAATGAATACAAATGAATTCATAATGAATATAAATGAATTCATAATGAATATAAATGAATTCATAATGAATATAAATGAATTCATACTGAATATAAATGAATTCATAATGAATATAAATGAATTCATAATGAATATAAATGAATTCATAATGAATATAAATGAATTCAAAATGAATATAACTGAATTCATAATGAATATAAATGAAATCATAAGGAATATAAATGGATTCTTGATGAACAATAATGAATCATAACAAATCTTCATAATGAAGGAATTATAATGAATAATTCAAAATAAATTTAACTGAATTCATAATAAATATAAATGAAATCATAAGGAATATAAATGGATTCTTGATGAACAATAATGAATCATAACAAATCTTCATAATGAAGGAATTATAATGAATCATTCAAAATAAATTTAACTGAATTCATAATAAATATAAATGAAATCATAAGGAATATAAATGGATTCTTGATGAACAATAATGAATCATAACAAATCTTCATAATGAAGGAATTATAATGAATCATTCAAAATATAAATTATTTTGTATTGTTACATTTCAGGTATACCGTGGTTACGTTGACGACCCGAGAAACACTGACAACGCCTGGATTGAAACAACCGCCATCAACTTCCATGACATGACAGGAAGAGATACAGAGAACATAACTTTAGACGCCAGAGATGACGCTGCAGACGCCAAGTGGATTGACATTGTTAAGGATATGGAGATTTATCCACCACATTATGCCATAATTGATCACCTAAAGAAAATGCACAATGTGTAGTTGAAGCTTAAAATAGGTATATCTTCACTTCTGAAAAAATCCAATGCATTTATTCTTTAAACAGTCGAACAATGTTAACACGAACTCAAAGAGAACACTGAAAATGTTCATGCTAACCGAATTTCAAGTTAACCATCAGGAATATTTTTACTTTGAAACCTTGAATAGTTTTTTTTTTAAATAACATTTGAATTTTCATGTAATGCATAAATAATGCTATAATTAGTTATTCATTTAATAAAGTTCATTTGGAGTAGTACATACTGAAGAAAAATTAAGAAAATTTTAAAGGAGCACCAATTAAGAACAGCAATTGAATTTAAACTGATGAATCATGGGAGATCTGGTGATTTTCTCAGAAGTAGAAGAAAATGTATTCTTATGTTTGTTTGTTGCTTGTTTTAATGTTTTGTTTAATTTATTCTTGAAATACTGAGAAAAAAAGTCAAATTCTGAATATCTATATCTAATTCTGAATATTCAAATCTTGTTTGTGTTAAGCATGATTTTGTTGAATGTGATTTTACCTTAAGATATTTTGTAGCATTAGTTCAAAGCTTTCCTGGGGAAATGCTTTCAATTAATCTTAGGCAAAATTTTGTGTTAACCTAGTTTGAGTTAACGAGGTTCGACTGTATGAACATATTTTTCAAACAATTATATATTTAAAAAGTATGTTTTGTAATTGATTTTGAAAAAAATTAGCGTTTAGCATTTGCTTAAGGGCATGTCAATTTAGTTTATTTGAGTTTTTGAGGTTTAAAAATACGCATTTTTGTGTGCTATGAATAAATCAATAAAGACCATTTTAATTTTTGTTCTAATCCAATATAATCCACACACACACACACAAATCTCAAAAATACGCTCGACCTTCTTGGTGTGCCATTTTTAATATAAGTAATAAATCAGATTCTTTTGTATCAGTATTTTTTAACAGCTTGAACATTTTACTTTATAATTAAAAATTTAATATTAGAACTTTTTTTTAACTGAAGTTTTAAAGGGGGTAGAAGTTGAAGTATAAAGGTTTACGTATGTGTACCTTTGGAGCAAAGAGGTTATAGAAAATGCTCAAAGAGTTATCAGGCAGTCAATTCTAGCTATCTCAAATAACACAGGACAAAAAAAAAAAAAATGGTGTTTAATAGTTTTAGCCTACCACAGTTTTTTTTTTATTGAATCTTAATATTATAAGTCAAAAAGAGAAGAAGGGATGATTACTAAAAATCAAGTTAGAATCTCACTAAGGAGGCGAAAACATACAATTTCCTTTTTTGTTGTGCTTTTGGCGATAGTTTTGGCGGGCTTGGCGATATATAGGAAGATAAATTTTGGTCACTACAAGCCCACTCTTCCACTCTTGATCAATAGTTTGATTTTCGACGGTTCAAAGTTAAATATGAAGCTAAATGCTGTGTTTAGCAGTTTCATTTAAAACTCATGAATTTTGTGTGGAAGCAGTTCAAAGTGACAGTTTCTGTTACAAACATACTTGTTTATTATTTATAGATGTACGCATCTCATTAACAATGTCTTTCTTTTTCAGACTTTTTGGCTTTGACTCAAGCAGATAAATTAGTATACATTCCTCGAGAGGGTGGTGTGAAATTGTACAGTTATAAATTGTTAATGCTATATTTTATACTGGTTAATGTAATCCATTATAATAAAAAATGAAGTTTTGTGTGTGTGTATATGTCCTTATAGACTCTTAGACTAGGCATCTCTTTGACTCGTAACTTGGCACTAATGTATACATCATACTTAAGTTACCGAATTTGAACTTTCAGACTTCAAAATGTTATTTTAAGAGAAAATTCGAATATTCTGAAGGAAAAAAAATTTCACTTTCTCTCAAATCCAATATATATTTTTCATTTCGTGATGGTATTCGGCAAAAGAAATTAAATATAAAACTTAAGAAAATAATTAAAATTAATTTTTTACATTATTTTAAAAATAATTGACACATTTCAAGTGACGTATTCCGTTTATTCTCCATTCCAGGATTTTATTGTGGGTTTTATAGGGTAAAGATTTTTCATGGATGGTTCCTGTTTGCAAATATGCATATTTAAGCTATTTTCGTGATTTATAACTGTGATGGATGTTCAAAGCAATGAACTAGAGCTGCATATTTAGTGTTTAACGTTTTCATTATTACGCCAAATATCTTGCCGATCTCACCAAATTCTTACCTAAATGAGCCAATTTAAAAAAAAATTATAATTATTGTTGGTTGTTCGAAGGTCGTCTTGCTAGAGCTCTATAATAAATGGTTTGTAGCTACATCTCTTTTCTCGCCATATTCTTACCAGAAGAAGCCAAACGAGATAAAAGACCGAGCTATCCCAATCGTTCGGGTATAAAAGAGAATGCTCAAGCTCTTCAAAAATATCGATACAAAAGCAACTGACGTGTCCATTCATTATTTGTATAAAAATGACTTTGTTTTTAAGGAGTTGCAAGCATTGATGCTGTTATCGCATTTACTCGATAAAACTCCAAATTTAGTCTCGTAATTTTAAATCAGCGCCATCTAACCGCTGGTCTTTAAGGGTTATGTTTACGAGGGAAATTACGATAATTTTAACTTCATTTGTAAGTATTTTTCTATTAGATTTGAGAAACTAACTTGTTTCATTTTTGTTAATAAAACATCTATTAAAATTACTATGCAAAAAATATCGATGTATTTTTCGAGAATCAAACAAATGCAGCTCACACACATGAAAAAATAGAGCAAATGTTCTATTAGAGAGTTATTAGTGAGTGAGAATGGTAGAAATGGGTATGATATGGCTGAGTAGAGACTGCATCAGCTATCATGAAACAAATAAATAATCTTTATTATTACAAGAACAAATAAACAATATAAAAATACCATGGCACCCCAAGAGGCGAAAGAAATCCGTACAAGCTAACAAAAACAGATACAGAAACAAATAAGAAAGAACAGTATGTGGCAATGGGGAACATTAATGTGATGTCACGCGGTTTGTTATCCTACACCTCCCGAAACACGTGCTAATGTTGTCCTATACAGCTCTCGAACCACGTGCTAATGTTTTCCTACTGCTCCAACCTGTCAAACCGCTTTTTTTACCACAGCGATTTGGAATTAAAGCTCAAGTGGATATGGCCGTGAATGTCCCTCATAAGCTGTCATATAGATATGATTAATATGCTTCAAATTAAAGCACTGATTAAAGTGAAAAATAGAGATGTTTTTTAAAGGCATAACAGGTATCTATATTTGTTTGGCGAATCAGCAATTTATTATACATAATTTAGGGACAAGATAGAATAATTGTTTAATAAATCTAATTCAATTGTGATTTACGTTACATAGCTCCATTAAGAGAAAAAGGGAATAGGGTTACGGTTAAAAAAAAAAATCTGATATTGTTTTTAGATATAATTAGAAAAAATAAATTGAGGACGATTGTATTAAAAAATATTCTGCTGAAATAGTATTTATAAAATCGATTTCATCTTTTTGCGCAATTCAGTGATGATAGTTCTCAAAAGGACCCCTCTCCTATACGGTAATGTGTGAGGGTATACACATATATCCGTAACAATTAATTCCGTATTAATACAAAACTATTAAAAGTTATTCCGAATAGTAAATGTTTCGTCTGTAGTAATTATTGCAACAAATAACTAATTTTCATGAATTATGTGCAATTATTTTTAGAGATTCAAGTTTTTTAAATTGTCGCCAGATGTCGCAGCAATCTTTGGGATTTTTTCTTCATCCCTTTACAACCTGAGCCATATAGTAAAGTTGAAGGAGAATGTTCAAGATTGGTACCGACGCAGGTGACTTGTATCATATATATTGTTTATTAAATATATTTGTGTATATTCAATAAATTATTTGTTTATGCAGAAGAAGACTTAAATCACAATAAAAATTGCATGTTTCTTAAAAACCTACTTGTTGGAAAAATCATTTTTATAAAATCTTGAAAATTTCCGTTTCTACCTGTGTATGAATGCTGTGTTAACATTCTACCGTAATCAGATTTCGATAAATAAGTTTTAACTTTAGAAAAACACGTATATTATCTGCGTATTCGGAGGCAACTCAAAAAATATGGCTTGGATTCTATAATAATGGTAAACATGGTTTGGATGAATTTTTTTATAATTTTCTTATAAAGTCATTTTATTTGTCATGTCCATTAGCTGTATTAAGTGTTAGCATAGGGAAAGTATATTAGGTAGTTTAACAGGACATTATTTATTAAGTGATAATTCTTATTATTACAAGAGCACACATCTTAAGTGCGCTTACTAGCAGCTATTTCCAAAACAGAACAAGAATGCCGGTGCAGTTACAGTTATCCTTGAACACTGCTGACAGTTACAGTTATACTGGTTACAGTCTCAGACACCACATCTCCTCCCCCTCTACAAGTCCAAACGGTCAGGAGGTCTCCGAACTCGGGTGGATCTGCGAAGAGGCTCAGAAGGTGCTGGAACTCGGGAACTGGGTGGTCCAGGAGGTCTGACTGGACTCGCTGATGGTGCTGGGTGGTCCACCTCAGAATTCCCCGACTGGTCGACGGCGTTGTCCGGCGGAGCAGCAGGCTCATCAGGTGTTGGTTGCTCCACAGTTGCCACAGAACCAACATTTGAGGCAACACTCTGTGTAGAGATCCGAGCATGCGGATCACGCTCCCACTCCTGGTTTGTCAGTTCTCCACAGTCTCTCAACTGGTCCACGTGACGACGCCACAGTTGATTACCAATAGCAACTGTGTAGTGAAGTTGGCCATCTTTACTCACGACAGTTCCAAACTTCCACTTCTTGTCACCATGACGGTAGTTGCGTGCAGCCACTTAATCACCAGTGCTGAACCCACGGTCCGCGAACTCGAAGTTTTTCTTTCTAATCCGCTCCTGGACACGTGCTTGTAGATCGGGTCTGACTAGATCAATCCTGGTACGAATCTCTCGCTTCATCATCAGCATTGCCGGACTGTGGAGTGTTGTCATGTTTGGTGCTTTCCTATATTGAATCAGGAAAGTGCTGAGCTTTTGTTGTATAGTCCCGGAGTATTCCTTCATAGCTCTAAGAGCTTGTTTGAGAGTGAACACGTAACGCTCGGCCTGTCCATTACTAGATGGTTTGAATGGAGCAGTCGTCTTGTGCTTTATCCCGTTGCTATTCATGAAGGTCTTGAACTCGTGGGATGTGAATTGAGGTCCATTGTCGCTTACCAACGTCACCGGCAAGCCGAATCTCGCAAAACAGTCCCTCAGGGATTCGATGGTCTTAAAGGTTGTTGTCGATTTCATTGGGTAAACCTCCAGCCACTTGGAGTGTGCATCAACGATGACCAGGAACATGTTCCCGAACATCGGACCAGCAAAATCGACGTGAATTCTCTCCCATGGCTTGCTCGGATACTCCCAATAGTGAACTTTGACCTTCTGAGGATCTGTCTTGATTTCAGCACAGTGGATACAATTCTTGGCAGTGTCCTCGATGTCCCTGTCAATCGAGGTCCAGGCGACAAAAGATCTAGCAATCGCCTTCATCTTGACAACCCCCAGATGACCATGATGTAATTCATCAAGAACTCTTCTCTGGAACTGCTTTGGGACCATGACACGAGTTCCATACATTATGCAGCCATCCTGTAGACTGTACTCTGCTTCTCTTCCCTTCAACTCTCCTCCTCTCTGAAGTTTCAGGAATAGCGGTCCCAATTCTTCGTCCGCTTGAGTTCCTTTTGCCAACTCTTCAGCAGTAACAGGGAGATTCTCTATTTGCTGTAATTGGAAGAGGGTAACATCATCTTTGACCTCCAGGTCCTCCGATTGGCCAGGTAATCTTGACAGGAAATCTGCATTACCATGTTCTTTTGTGTTACGATAGATGATGTCGAACTGAAAAGACTGTAAAGTCAAAGCATAGTGCAAGAGTCTAGTTGCAGCTAGGACTGGTAGACCTTTTTTGCATCCAAAGATCGCGACAAGAGGCTTGTGATCGGTAATCAGAGTAAATCGCCGTCCTTTTAGGTACAGGTAGAACTTTTTGACTGCCCACACTATTGCTAGAGCTTCTTTATCAATTTGTGAGTACTTCTTTTCAGTATCTGTCATAGTTCTAGATGCGAACGCTATAGGTCTCTCTGTTCCATCGGACATTTTGTGGGATAACACTGCGCCTAATCCAACAGGACTAGCGTCTGTTGCTAACGTTACTGGGAGTGCAGGGTCATAATGTACCAGAACTTGAGGAGAACATATTTCCTCTTTTATGTTCTGAAATGATTTTTGACAATCCTTCGACCAAATGAATCTAGTGTTCTTCTTTGTCAAGTTATTTAGCGGATTAGCAATTGTAGCCAAATTCGGACAAAATTTCCCATAAAATTGCACTAATCCCAAAAAACTTTGAACCTCCTGCACATTTTTTGGTTTAGGGGCACTAGCAATGGCAGAAATTTTTTCATCAGTTTTATGCAAACCGTTAGCATCGATTTTATGACCCAAAAAGTTTATCTCTTTTTTGAAAAATTTACTTTTTTGTAAATTCAACTTTAACCCATGCTCTTTGCATTTCTTAAAAAATTCTCCAAGTGCCACAAAATGCGCTAACTCGCTTGAACCTGTCACCCGAACGTCATCCATAAAAACCTTAATGCCTCCCATTCCGTGGAATAACCCATCAATATAGCGTTGCCAGATTGCTGGGGCTGCATTTAATCCATACATGAGTCTTTTGCATTTATACAACCCTTTTGTTGTATTTATTGTCAGAAGGTTTTGACTGTCTTCATGCACCTTTAATTGTAAATAAGCGTGCTTAAAATCTAATTTCGAAAATTCTTTTCCCCCACTTAGACATGAAAATATTTCCCAGGGCCGTGTGGTATGTTTTTTTCATATGATGCAAATCATTAAAATGCCGCTCTTGATTTTTTAAAAAGTTTTCATACTAATTATATTTTTATTCAAAAACTGAAATTTTTTCTATCAATCAACCATATGAAAGCTATTTTTAATCATTTTTACATTATTTTTCCCATTAAAAACCAACTGCTATGTAGTTCTCCAAATAGTAAAATAAGAAATTACTGAACGAATGAATATATCTGAAAGACTGCAGACCGGAAACACTTCCAGTATTTTGACATTGTGTTGCAAGTTGTGTACTTTCATCTTAGGCTATAAATTTCTTCGCCCTCCCTCATTCCCAAAAAAAGGGATGGGGGTTTGGGGGGGTCTTGTTGGCACAGATGGGTCGCTAACTAACATATAGTCACCAGTTTGGAATTGGAAATGTAAACGTTTTAGCTAAGTGCGTGAAACCCAGTCCCTCTTCCCACAACCGAAATAAAAAAAAAAAAACAAGCAGTGTCCTAGCAGCGGCTTTTTTGTAGACCGCTCCCTCTCTGTTGAAGACAGGGGCGTCGCTAACAAAAACCGACTGGGGGGGGGGGGGGGGGTAGCGCATTTTTGCCGAATAGAATATTAAATAATTTTAGGATTTTCAAAAATTTTAAAAATTAATATTCAAAACTTTTAATTAAACAATAAGTAATTTACAATTATTAATTAGTTTTAATTAAACTTATAATAATTTAAATGATTAACTACTTTTGATATTAAGCCACAACAGTGGCGCATTCAAAACTTTACCAAGGTTGGGGGGCTATCGCTAAACACTCGAGGAATTAAAGGAGAGAAGGGGGGTCGCCTACTTATTTTTCGAAACAATTATGTTACATCAATATATGAATCAATAGCTAATGTAATTCGATTATTATCAATTAGTTAATGTAATTCTATAATTATGAATTAGTTAATGTAATTCTATAATCATCAATTAGTTAATGTAATTCTATAATTATCAATTAGTTAATGTAATTATATTATTAACAAGTAGTTTATGTAAATCAATTGATAAAGGCATAATTTCTTTTATTTTATACAAAAACATTTTTATTATTCACTGTAAATTATATTGGTGATTATTTATTGGTAATTTTTTTAATAAACTATGCGTATTTAGTGCTTTACTATTATTTAAGTGTAATTAATAAAAAAAATCATTGAACTTTTCTACATTTTCAACAGTAACAAATGCAAATATCTGCAAAAACAAAAGTAATTTACTTCATGGAATTAAGGAAAACGTAATTTAAAAAATTTGACGCGCAATTTAATCGCAAAATTTATATTTTGTTTCTTTTTATAATTATAACAATATCGTCTTTTCTTATTAATTTCGATTTTTTTAAGCAAACGAGTGTATAGTTAAAAATTTAAGCAACTTAACTTTTAAAATGGTACTTTTAATTAGTTAAGTAACTTATATAATGATAGTAAAATAAATAAAGAGTAATTTCTTACCTTATTTCCCACGAAAAGTAAACCTGTTTTTAAAAGATGCATTAAACTTTTACTGTGTACTTATTAGGAAGTGTCGAAAGTTTCGGAAATGATAAGCATGAGAAAAGCGGAAAAAAAAGGTATATATAATTAGCTTGACTCTTAAATAATACGTAGCTACTATTTCTAAAAAATCACGCATAAATAGATAGGATTTACATGAGACCACGCGACTGACCTCCGTAGGTGGTCTATGGCTACCATGGCTACTGGAATATGGAGACAAAGCAAGAGCAAACAAACAACCATACGGCGCGGCGTAACATGCAATTCCAATAAGATCCCAAAACACCAGCCCCCTTTCCAGACAGCCCCCCCTTTCTCCTGTCCCCCCGTGAGATCAACACTTTTTACTGCCCATGTTTCTTCTTTTTTGTCTACACACACTTACCAAAACCGGTATACTTTGTAGAAAGTCACTTTTGACCCTTCGAAGAAAAAAAATGATACTGTCTTGTTTAGGGTTATCAAGTTTACGATAACCGATTTTCCCCACGCTAAACACTAAAACCTCAATAGCCATGTCTTGTCTAGACGATCTTTTGTGTCCTTCTAGTCCAGCATCCAGTTACATAACACATGGGGTAGAAAAATACGAAGAATGCTCTTGTTCCAGACAAACTCCGGGGGCTGAAGAAGATAGGGCATTGATAATTTGACCACCCAGCCGGGAGCAAGGCGGAGAAACCTTGGTCTGGTTTCAACCTGACCACAGGACATCTAGAGCTTTTTGTGAAACACTTGTAAAAACTAATAAATATACTTTCAAAAAAAATGCATCAAAATTTTCAATGGTGAATATTTGTTTGATATAACATTTTTCAACGTAAATTTACTGCAAGGGCTGAAATAAATTTTGAACAGCTAAATATAGTAAAGATTTTTTTGTTGTAAAATGTGTATATAAATAGTTATGATGTCATAAAGAACACAGATAAAAGAGTTTTTTTTTCGTATATCATAAAGATTCAGAGAGGGACTTAACTTAACTATAGAATTACCAAATAATGATTTATCAGGAGTTTTGCGAGTCGGCATTTGCGTTGTGCCCGGATTTTAATCTGTGTACACATTTCGTAAATAATTTCACTGTTCGGCATTAAAATATAAATCTATCAAACATTCCTTAAATTTGCCGAATGACTTTATAGTTTGTCAGGAGTTTTGCGAGTCGGCAATTGCGTTGTGTCCGGATTTTAATGGGTGTACACGTTTCACTAAATAATTTAAAATATAAATGACAACGGGGGGGGGGGTTCTTAAATTTGACGAATGATTTTATGGTTTGTCAGGAGTTTTGTGAGTCGGCATTTGTGTTGTGTTCGGATTTTCATCTGTTTCACTAAGAATTTTCACAGTTTGGTAAACTGTATTAAAATAAAAATGACAAATGTTTATAAAATTTGCCGAATTACGGTAGAGTTTGTCAGGAGTTTTGAGAGTTGGCATTTGCGTTGTGTTCCAATTGTGCACATTTCACTAAAAATTTGACACTTCGGTATCAAAATAAAAATGACGAACATTTCTCAAATTTGTCGAATGACCATTTTTCAAAAAAAACCTTGAGGGTAGGGTGGGTGGGGGGGAGACGCCCCCTTCGCATCCGCTCGCGACGGCCCTGGTTGAAGATAAGAAACCGACAAAAAGAGCGCATGGGGATTAATACCCAAATTCCCTCTCAACCCCGCGTTTCCCCCTGGCCAGCTCGGACCAGTATAGTATTAGATCTATTTTCTTTCTGACTATTTCGGATATTCATTAAAATTGCCGCTCTTTTTCATCCCACATTTGAAGATTTAGAAGTATTTATTTTACAAAGATTTAGTAAATACTAAGTAAATTTTTTGAAGCAGTATTTAAAAAAAAATGGAGTTTAGAATCTCGAATTTTGCCGCCCCTACTCAATTGCCGCCTGATGCGGCCGCCTCTCTGCATCATACCACCACACGGCCCTGATATTTCCTCTAATCTCGGTAAAGGATGCTGCTGCACCAAAATACTAGGATTAACGGTAATGGAATAGTCCGCACATAACCTGATCGAACCGTCTCCTTTTACCACTGGCACGACCGGGGTCGCCCACTCAGATGTTTCCACCCGTTCTATTATCCCCTCTTTTTCCAATCGGTCGATTTCGAATTCAACTCGATCTTTTAGAGCAAAAGGTACCGGCCTTGCACGGCAAAACTTTGGTGTAACATCTGATTTTAACTCTAATTTAACTTCATAGTTATTTATTTCTCCTAGTCTATCGTCGAATAGTTCATGGTACTCCTCCAGGAGTTTGTTTAAATCAAATTCCCCACTGGTGCGTATCGTTTTGATAGCAGTCCAGTCCAGGTTTATTTCGTATAGCCATTCTCGGCCGAAAATTGTATCTAAGTTTGGCTTTACTATATACAATTTTAATGTTTTCTTTTGATTTTTATATTCGACGGCTACGTTTACAACGCCTAATGGTACAAGTTTTTCTCCACTGTAGGTAGTAAAAACGATATCTGTGGGCTGTAACATACGTTTAGAAACTTTTCGAAAATTATTAAGACTCATCACGGATACTGCCCCTCCCGTATCTAATTCCATTGATACTGGTTTACCTTCAATTTTAATTGTTATCATTATTGGTGGTCTTTTAGCTTCTTCTGACCCCATAACATGTAACGGGACTAAGTTTTGGTTTTCACTTTCATTTTCATAACTCAAATCAACCCGTTTTTGTTTAACATGTTTTTGCTTTTGTTTTGCGAAACACGCTTTTTCAATATGCCCAATTTTTTTTACAAAAATGGCATTCACTAGTTTTGAATTTACAGTTTTGAGAATCATGATCCGTTCCATCGCAACGCGAACACGATTTATTTTTTGCCCTACTACTGTATTTCCCTTTTTTCCCTACGTTAGTTTTGTTTTTAACCATGCCGACATTGTGTATAGTCATTGGTTTTTCCAATAACTGTGATGTACTTTTTACTGCCTTTTCCATGGCCAAAGCTATTTTTAATGTAGCGTCTAACTCGATATTGTCCTCCTCAAAAATTCTATTAAGGATAGATTTATCTCTTAGACCGCTCACAAATACATCCCGTAACATGATATTTAACATGGCTTCACCATAAGCACACGGAACGGATAGTGATCTCAACACTGCCATATACTCATTAATGGTCTCACCCTCCCGTTGCTTCCGATTCAAAAATACATGCCTACTGGGAATTATCAATGGCTTAGGATTTAGGTGCTTCTCTAAAGTACTTTTCAAAAAATCATAATCTTTTTCTGAAGGATTTACTGGAGCGAGCAAGTTTTTTAATAGATTAAACATTTTAGGACTTAAATTTGATATCAATGTTAACCCACGTTTGTCGTCAGGAACATTTTGGACCGTTAGATAAGCCTCAAAGCGTTCTAAAAACGAATCAAAATTTTCTTGGTGCTCATCAAATTTTTCTAAGTGAACAGAAACTTTAGGTGTGGAAACCGTTGTTGGCTCAGCTATCGATAACCGCTGCATCAGCAATTGGTTCTGTTCTATCAAACCTTTTACGAGCTCCTCCATTTCAATATGAATCCTCTAGTCGGAATGGAAAAACAAAATTTTTACCTTGGCAGCCTTTGGGTTCTTCAAAAAATTTACTGTAATCCAAGGAACACACTTATATCCAGCACATGGTTGACTTGCTTTAGTTTTGTTTTACAATAGAACCAAAACTTTCGGATTCTTAATCCCATCAATCGTCGCCAACTGTCATGTCCATTAGCTGTATTAAGTGTTAGCATAGGGAAAGTATATTAGGTAGTTTAACAGGACATTATTTATTAAGTGATAATTCTTATTATTACACGTTCCCTTAATTACCACATATTCCTGCAGTGACGTCACAGGAAACATCCAATCAGCGGTTTTGTTTACTTTTCTTGACAGCTGAGCCGCGCCAAAAGTTTCAGAGTGTATTTGTATATTGACTTCTGTCAGAGAGTGTCATTTTGTTTAGTTTGAATCTAATAAAAGCTAAATATGGTTTCGATTAAATGTGAACATTGTGGCAAGAGATTTCAAGCTAAGTATTCTTTCGAATTACACAAACAAAATTGCTTGAAATCCAATGTTGCTTCCTTTGAATGTCAATGCGGCAAAAAATTTGCCAGCCGCAATAACTACTATACCCACAAGCATGTGGGTGGCAGCGCACTTGCCCAAAACGAAAAGAGCGATTAAGTGCTTTCCCCCCTCAGCAGGGGGCCGGGGTGACCGTTGGCTACTTTTAGGACAG
This sequence comes from Hylyphantes graminicola, assembly GCA_023701765.1. NCBI lineage: Eukaryota > Metazoa > Arthropoda > Arachnida > Araneae > Linyphiidae > Hylyphantes > Hylyphantes graminicola. Next base: position 37,765,790 of record CM043112.1, read on the forward strand.
CAATTTTTCGCCATGTAGCCATGGACCAAATCTCGGGTAAATGAATTGTTTGAAATTTGCGCTTAGCCCCTTTCTCACAGATGGTTGTGCCGTAGGAATTTTTGGGAAGGTTTGTCCTCGCGGGGGGTTAGGAATTGGGATTGACATCCCTGACAACTGCACAATAATTAGGCCGTGGCTGAAGGATTTTTTTGGCGCCTATTTTGTCATCGTTTTAGGATGACTTAGTTTTTTTAAAAAAAACATATTCATTTAGGTACTAATGCTAATTTCGAAAAAAGAATATTATATACAATATTATTAAAAACTAAACTGTGTACCAAATTGTTTATTGTCTCTTTAATGAGAAAGCAGCATACAACAATCCATTTTTTTAATTGTATAAAAAGATGGTTAGTTTTAATTTGCATTCCTTAGTTTATTGATGCATAATTTTATAAGAGCATACCTACGTGCACCTACGTAAAATGGATAACCAACAAAGAATTTTAAATCAATAAAAACTAAATTCAGTATTTCAAAACCATAATTCAAATGGAAGTCAAATATTTTTTTACAGAATTTTTTGGTACAGTAAACAGCACCTGTCATTCATGCGTTTTATAAAATGAATCAACGTAAACACTGATTGGGAGTTCTTGCAATAACAATTTTTAAAAAAAAACAGGTTTTTTTAATAGTTCTATAACTTTTAGTTTTTTAAATTTGTTTAAGTTTTGGTTAGCTGAATATGTCAGGAAAATTAAGCAACATTAAATTTTAGAATATGGCAGTTAAATAGCCGTATAAATCATAAATAATAGAAGAATTAACCACCTAAAACTTGGGAAATTTTCTTTTTATGATTTTGTAGTCGTAAATGTAGGTGAAAATGAACAACGTAACGAAGTAGTTTAGCTTAATGTTTTTTTACGCAAAAAACAAATTTGTAAAAAAACTTTCTAAACGAAACTAAAAAACATATCTCAATTTCAAAACATACTAAATCTATATCTACAAACAAAGTTTTAACTGTATGGATCACACATCATCAAACATTCGAAATTACTTTAGTTGCAGACTTGGGACTCCTCATATTAAGGAGATTATTCCTATGTACCGAAGGCTTCATTTAAGAGGAGATTCTTCGAATTTCTAGCCTAAACGGGTATATGAATGCAAAAAGTGAACTGATCTCTCCATAGGTATAGCATTGTTCATTGTTGTAAGCATGAGATTTATACTTTTCATTCCCAATTTGAATACAAATTTCAGCGCGAGTGAAAATTAAGTATGAACAAGAAAAGTAACCAAATCAAGGGACCCGGATGGCCGAGTGGTGAGCATCGCAGGCCAGCAGTCGGCATGCTGCAACCAGTGCCGGATTACTGCCTAGGCCTACAAGGCCCGGGCCTAGGGGCCCAGTCAGAAAGGGGGCCCTTAAAAAATAAAAAGTAAAAAAAGAAAAACGAAAATCGCAATTCGCCTAACTCTGAAAACGTATCGTCTGACGGATTCCAATTCTAATTAAATAAAATGTGGCGCTGGTTTTCTTTTTTTTGCTGAGTAGCTATATTGTGCACTCATAAACCAGTAAGGTCGAATAAAAGAAACTGCCCCCCCCCCTTCCCTAGGATTTATTTTTAAACCGAGTAATTTTTGCGCGAATAAGATTTTATGCCGACTGATAACCGGACAGACGCTTTTTCTTTTTAGTAAAATTTTGGTTAGTTTAATTTCTACCCTAAAGCCTAAAGTATCAGAAGATATGCGTATGTTTGTTATGAACTTGGGACTTGGGCGCTATTTTTTTCTATCTTTCTATAGTTTTTATCTAAATGCTTAGCATACATCTAATATGGCTGTTCAATTCTGCTTTCATTACTCTTTAATGGCTGTTTTATATTTAAAGCACGTTTTATAATAATTAAAGGGAATATTTCTTATGGCGTCACGCGCTTCGAACTGCGATTTTATTGGTTGCTTTGTTTTCCTCGACAAAGTGTTCAAACACGCCCAATACTTTTTTTATATATAAAATGCATGCAATTTCTAAATATTTCACTTTGGAGATTCGCTTGTACGATTTTGAAAGTTTAATTAAACATATGAATTAGTCTCTTTTAAATTTGAAATATTAAATAATTTAATTGTTTTTTTTTGTTCAGCTTAAACTTTTAAATATGTTCTATAAATTTTATTGTTAGTTTGTAATTGAAATAGTCAGTGAATATTCTATACTTTCCAGCAATTTCGCGAAGTATCCACGATGTCAGCCAAAATACAATTTGCTTATTTAAAGAAAGTCTGAATGTTTTATTTTATTAAAAGTTAATTTTCTAAATATTACCCCTTTTAATTTCTTCTTTAATTTAAAAGTGTGAATATTATGCTTTAAAAATATAAAATAGACAAGATTTTAAGTTAAAATTTAAAAAATGTCATATTTTATTTTGTCTCAAATGGCCGCGCATCCAATTGCAGATAGTAATTTTTAACGAATATACGGAGCCAATATAACGTGCCAATAATTTTTTCGTTCAACTTTAGCTGATCCTCTCATGAAACTGCGCGAACTGTCCGGCCTATTTCTGAAATCAAGGAAAAATTGAATATTGACCAGCCAATTTACAGCTTCCTTAGCCAATTCGCAAAGTGGCCGAATTCGGGTTTTGGTCGTAACATTTACACATTATTTCTTAAAAATTGTTTTTTTGTGCAATTAAATTTACTTATTTAATTAATTTTCATAAATTAAATACATTTTAAATTTATCTTTAGACTATTCTCTTAATCTTGTAAAAAACTGCATTTACAATAGAAAATTAAATTAAAAATTAATTTTAATTAAAGTAATTTAATCAAAAATAATTTTAATTAAAAAAAGTGTCTGCTAATATCCTCAAAAAACATCCTGGACTACCATATGCAAAAAACTGTTAGTTGATACTCGCCCCGTATGCGGGGTAAATTTTCTCAGACTGCCAAAAAGTGATTGGGGTAAATATTCCAACTATTGTTTTAAAAAGATTTAATACTTTTGAGAAACATGGTTTTAATTTTTTACGCAGATTTTTTGTAGACTAAAATAGCTCAAAAGAGTATACCCGGAATAACTTATTTAAACAAAAAAAGAAGCTAGTTTCTTATAATTGGCTATACCAATTTCATTAAAGGTCATTATCATCTGGAATCTCTTTAAAATTACATCTCAATTTAATATCATCTCTTTAAAATTACATAAAACGTCCTCTAGTACGAGTTCATTCAGCTTCCTTTTTCAGTACTATGCAGACAACTTTGAATCTGGAGCATTTTTTTTTCATTACCTGTTCATATGATGAAAAATAATTTGGTTTTGGGAATATGTAGCTTAATTTACAAAGGTTGAAGCTTTTTTTTTTTCTAAAAGCCATTGTTGGAAAACTTGCTGTGAAATTTTGAAAAACATGTCCCGCCGTCATATTTTGACTTTAATAAAACCTTGACGAGTAGAATTTTAAATTATTTTGGAAACGGATGTATAGTTTAAGTCGAGAGAAGGGTCACCTTTTATAATGCGCAACAATAAAACTGTAAGTTTAATAAAATTACGTTTAATTTTGGTTTGATAGTAAGCATGAAAATTCACGCAACGTTGAAATTTTTTAAAAAAAAAACCCAGCAGTATAACGAAAAGTTTACAACACTAACTGAGTAAAAATTATTGTGGGGTGACATAAAACGAGTTGCTTCATAAACCAAGCAGCCATTTGACGCCTCCTAAAAGGCTCTTTTCTTGTATAAAGCCTGGTGGAAAACTTACCCCGAGAAAACTAATCCCAGTCTCTTTTATAGTAATAATATACTGTATTATTATGATGTTCATTATATAAGTCGATTAAAAATTGTATTTTCTGTACTAGTGTATTTAACTTGCTAAATTTCCAACTTTGAGGAGGTTGGGGGACCCAATGTCAAGTGCCTAGGGGCCCTTGGTCTTTAAATCCGGCACTGGCTGTAACGGGTGCGGGTTCGATTCCCGCCTTCACCCTGGGTGTACTTCCTTTCTTTGTGACAGTAAAACGCTTTCTGTGTATGTCTTATTTGACGAGGGCTTATAAACGGGTCTCTGATTGAGCACACAAGCCGGAATATAGATGTTAACTACCCTACCCTAGCCAAATCAACTGTCACAAGCGAAACTAATTAAAAAATTATTATTTAAAGAAAAATTTTATCAGTTTTAAATGAAGTCATAATATGCAGAACATTCAAAGAATGTGATTCTTTGAATGTTCATGTTCTGTATACTAAGAAAGCGGTGTACAGTGTTCATTTTTTGCATAAAAAGCTGGTTAGTTTAGGTCCATTTTTCTTTCTTTAACAATGTGCAATTTATAAAGGCGTCAACTGTGACATGTACTTTAGCTATTTTTGTTTTTACGAAAGCATTTGAAAATAAGAGACTATTTGAAGGATAGATTGTTTGCATGTTGTAGCCAACGATCGATAATGTAGGTAGGGTAGGAACATATATATTCCAGCTTGTGTACTTGATCAAAGACCCGCTTATAAGCCTTCGTCTAGTAAGACAGACACAGAAAGAGTTTTTACTGTCACAGAGAAAGGAAGTACACCCAGGGCGGAGGCAGGAATCGAACCCGCACCCGGTACAGCGCACAAACTGCTGGCCTGCGATGCTAACTACTCGGCCATCCGGGCCCCCTCGATAATGTATACTGGAGAGTTTGTGCAATGTTAAGAATACACTATGTCAGATATCTGGAGACTATTATTTGGGCTTTTTTTTTCAACTTCGCCACTGTTTTTGTCTCCTCTTAACTTTACCTATAAGTATAACTGCCGCTTACAAGTCATTAGTTGTAAGACAATGGACAATAAATATAAATTAATAAAAAAATAATACATATTTGGGATTAAGTTTAAAAGGACAGGCAAATTACGTTATTTTTTATATACTGCATTCGGTAAACCGTTTTCCTGGAGTCAGATCATGAGAAAATATTTAGAATAAGGTATTTCACATAATTATTTTTTTAAATGCAAATAAATTTAGCAAGGTATAAAAAATGTTATTTGAATTTGTGGAAGAAAATTCATGAAATTGGGAAATTTCGCCCGTTTAAAGTTTAAATTAAAACTAAATGCTGACATTGCTGCTTTCCCCCCCTCAAATCTTTTGTGGTAGCGGATCTAGGGGACAATTACTGTTACAAAACTAATTGTTTTTCTGTTAGAATTTCAGTGAGTATTAGAGTTATATTTTAGGTCTTTTAAAACTTCTTGTCGAATTTATTATTCGCAAGCCGCATATTTTAATGTCTATTGTTCAAAACCATTTTAAGCTGGGGAGCCCAGTCGGTTATGCACTCGCCTAGCATGCGAGGGGTCCCTGGTTCGGGTCCGGGCATTGTCTGGCATACCTAATAATTTATATTTAATTTTATTTATATAATGTTAAATAAAACTGGAATTGAATGAACAATCACGATTTCTTTTTTAAATAAACTTTTTACATTGAAAACTTTATTATCTTGATTATCTTTTTTATTTTGCTTTAAAAACGATTAGTGGTACGCAGGTAACAAAATGCGCTGGAAGAGGAGTGAGAATTAAATAATTTGACGATTTTTTTAAATTTTGACCAATTATACACCAATATAATTATATGACCAATATAAGTTATTTTGGCTGCAAAGTGATTATTATTTTTACTGCTTATGTAAAAATAATTAAATGCTGAAAAGTGCGAAAATAAAGATAATATTGAGCAACGAATTGGACCCCCTTAAAATTAAAAAACACAGTAATAATTTAAATTCCCTTATAATGGCATTTTTTTATGAATTTAAAACACTGTTCCTTGGTTGATATACATATATTTTCAGGCTTGTGTGCTTGCTCAGAGAGCCGCTTATAAACCTTCGTCTAATACGACAGTCACAGCACGCACACACTCACACTCACACTCACAAGTATACGCATGGAGGAAGGACTAAAGGGGAGTAGACATGAATGAAGCCGTCACTGTAACCGCGACGCCACCTTGTGATTGGCAAAAAACAGGGGGGGAGTGCGTAGTCGAATGCGATTTTGTCTCAATACAATAGCGTTTTAATTACATATTTTACGAAAGATTCTAAAACAATTTTAATGTATCAAAGGAATTGTTCATTCTCAATTCCTTCTGGGTGAATGATATTTTAATTTGCCTTTATTTAACTAAAATTTGCACGAAGTTAGATTTCAATATTTTGCATCACTTTAAAATGTAATTCTGTTTTCCAAATTGAATAAATTTTATTTCACTATTTCAGACGACTTTTATGTGAGTTTTATGTAAAATTTTAACATCCTTATTTATTTTATTATTCTTACGAGTCTTACATGATAAAAATTCAGTTATTAGTAAATCAAAAAATAAAACTGCTACCGAGTCTATATTAATTACTATTTGTTTCCAAATAACTCTCAATATTCTTTCCATATTTTAATTGCATAAATAAGTTTACATTAGCTATTATCAAAAAATTATTTGTATTATAATAATTAACATTAATTAAACATTTAATGAAATTTTTTTATCAATTTTATTGCTAAAAAGAAGCTTGTGTGTAAAATATGAACACAATAATTTAACTGCCGTTAGATGTCTAGTAGTTGTTACTCGTCATGATAAAGTTTTCGAAAAAAAAAATTGCGAGTGGTGGCCGATGTAGCGCTTTTTTTGGTTTTAAAGGTATTGCTGAAAACGGAAAGAAATGCAGCCATCAAATTTAGTGTCAAACGTGTGTGTTCCTAAAACTTTTTTTCGAACTTAACTCAACACCAATTTGACTCTGATCCTTTGGACAACCATCTCCTTCATTTGATTCGGGCAATTGTTCAAACGTATATGAAAGTCCTGTTAACCCATTATTATAAAAATGTAAACACAAAGCAATCTATTAGACAGCTTTACACAAAAGCCATTCTATTTGAAGGACAATAAAATCCTGAATTTTGACTCTGATTTGGATGAACTCACCAAAATGTACTTTTCTTACTCACCAAATTGTACTTATTTTCATGAAACAAAATGTATTTATTTTTAAGAAAAGATTGTTTTGTTTGTGTGTTTAATGCTTCTTATTAAATTCTACACATTTTTCCTACATATAAAAAGTTGTAATTGTCTATATAAAATAAAAATAAGATATTTTCTCTACATTTAGTAAGATTTATTACTCCATATTCCAAAGTTTTATTCAACATAATGCACAGCTTATAATATATGCTTACGATTCTTAATGAAAAACCTATTTTATTAATTGAAGTTGAACGTATTCCAGGTAAGAAAAAAAAATACAAGTGGCTTTGATTATATATTTTTGATGCGAAGTTTATAGATAGTTTTAAACAAACTAATTTTCTCTAAAATGAAAATAAAACAATATTATTTAGCTTGTGTTTCTAAGTATTTGATAGTACATGAATGTGTATCTAAAATTATAGCTGCAGTATATTTTTTTAAACCCTCCAAAAGTCACTTTTCCCGAAAATTCCTATTACTTCCTATGGCGTCAAACGCGCGGGTTGCCAATCATTCCCTGTATTTAGCTTCCCTGCAGTTACTTCACCCCGCTCAATGGCGGGGAATAGGCAATGTCCTCTCCCTACTACTCATTCCTCCATGAGTATACGTGACAGATTCTGCCACCTATCACGCGCCACCTCCACAATTTAGACATGTCCCTGAAGGGGAGGGAAATAGTCTCCAGGAAACACTGTTCCAACATTTACAATCGAACAATAAACTTGTTTTAAAAATTAAAGATTGAAAGACAAACTTTTTTTAATGACATCATAATGTATTTTATCGCAATATGATTCTTTGATGGTTCATTATTCAAGTTAGTTTTTTTTAAGTTTATATTTGTTTTTTTATAAAGATATTTGAAAACCTTACCATTGATAGTTTGCTACAAAATTTTAAATAACAGAGCTCGAAAAAATCTAAATTAAAATGATACGTGATACGTTTCGTTTACATTTTTAGAGATAGCAATTTTGCATGAATTTGCTTCGAACGTAAATAAATTTAACAAAATATGAAGAATATTCATTGAATTTGTGAAAGAAAAATTTATGAAAATTAAAAGCTAAATGGCCGCTTCTAAAATTTTAACAATAATAATTTCTATGAGTGTTAAAGTAATTGGAAAGTAGGTTGTTGTGTCAGTTCTTTTAGATGTTCTTGCTTTCATTGTTATTTAAACTTAACTTAAACTTAAAATAAGCTTAAAAACAATTTTATTCGAATAAAACACGTTTACTTTTGGAAATTACCCAATAATCATTGATTTTACCCTGCAAATATGTTTACTTATCGAAAAACTCGTGCAAGAACAACCAAATTAAGTATTCTTATAAATTGCAGATTTCATATTGAAGCATATTCTTTTAAATAACTTTTTCTTAAAAACGTATTTGTGCTAATCCAGCAAATTTCAATTGCAATTTGAAAAAACAAAACCAAAACGTTCCAAAAATGGGAAGCTATAGTCACAATGGCCTTCTGAGCCATATTGAAAGTAACTAACACATTAGCGTTGATAAGAATGTCTGGTAGACAAGAATACCGAATAACCCCCCGCTGAAACTAAACAAGTTTCAGCTTACTGGCAAGATCTTGGAATACGCGCACTTCATTATTAACTCGACTCCCTCGATCTGCTTGTAGAGTAGGGGGGCGTATAAGGACAATTAGCTTTTATTACGCTATCAACCCTCAAAGTCTCAACTGGTGAGAGAAACATGCCAAAACTACAACCCATGAAAATGGTCAAAGAGGGGAAGAAATAGTATGGCAGCCATATTTTGGGCAAGTGTCGTGTAATCAAGCATGTGTGCCAAAATAATGCAAGTAAATTCGCCTGTCGTGAGGTTGACTGTGCTTATAAAACTAATTTCAAGAAGGAGTTTGTTTCACACCTAATGATTTTCCATGGCATAAACGTTCAGGAAGTCAAAAAGTCGTTTAATAATTACAGTGGTAAGTAATTTATTAGGTACCTTACTCTTTACTAAAAAGTTTTATAATTGTTTTATTGTCCTTATTTCGTTTCGTTCGAACTGTTCTTTAAATAGGCACTTCTTCAAAATTAAATTGTTAAAAATATCAAGATTTTTGATTGTTTTTCCTATAAGCATGAGAAGTTCTAAAATTGTTTTGACTTTGGCTTGACTTGAAGAAATATCAGTATTGGAAATTTGTAGGGATTGAAAAGTTCGTTTATTTGAAATATAAGTTATGAAATCTGTTAAATATTTTAAAATCTAGTAGACGAAGTTATGAAAAACAAATATTTCCTTTTTAAATGTATATATGTTAAATAAAAAAAATAAGAAATAAGTAAATAATTTGTTAAGTGTACTTTTATGTATCAAATGTATTTGTCCTGGATAAAATTCTCATTTTACATTAGTTTTTTAAAAAAATTATACAGGACAGGAGAGTATTTGTTATTGGTTTGACTTAAAAAAAAATGGAAAATAAATATCTTTGTAAATAATATGAGTACAGAAAAGTCCATATACATTGGTTTGGGTTAATTTTGCTCATGCTTGTATGTATTTAACTCAAATGTTTTTTTTTTTTTTTTAACTCTCACCCCCGTTACTGCTGGTGAACGTGAAGTTATGTATTGTTTTTAGAATTTTTACATTATGCAATAGTGTTATTTATATCAATTCAAATGCTTACACAATTTATATGCTATTATATGAAAGATTCTCACCTCCATTACCCACACTATTCACCGAGGTGAGACCAAATGGCACTGTTCACAGAAAAGTGACTTGTCGAACAAATATAACTTTTCAAGTCATAAATGCTAAAGTATTCCTTATTTAAATATAAGCAGATTATAAATCAATTTGTTGAATACTTTAGAATACAGTAAGCAAATCCTTATTTTTTCTACAATGGAATGCAGTGAAAAAATAAACTTTAGACGATTTTTCTGAAAAACTACCTTTTTTGCTGATAGTTCACTTTTCCACACACAGTGCAAAATGTAGTATCAAAATAGATTTCTAAAATTTTAATATAATGATCATCTGCTACTTTTATTTTCTTTTGCTGTGTTGTTAATGTTTAATCGCCTGAATTTGATTCAACTTTTTTTATTTATTATAATTATTTTTTTTAATTGTTTTACTGTAAGATGTACGAAAGAAACTATTATCAACTTTGAAACTATTGAAATTATTATTTTAACTATTTTATTTATTGTTAATTATTTTATCTATAGTTCTTGTACATGCTTAAAAAAATTCTCTGTCAATTGAAATATTTGAAGTTAGTTTTAGTGAAACATACACATTTATTGTGAGCATTGAATTCTTTTGACTCTCACTTTCATTACCAGTGAAGTTTTTAAATAATAATTTAATTTAAAATCAAAAGGAATTAAACATATTGTGACCAGACGTCCCTTTGGGCAATGGAGGGTCCTGCTTTTTGGTTTTGAAAATCTGGTCACATTAATTAAACAGAACGACATCTTTACTAATGTACTCTAGCTGTTATATGAGCTGTACTATATGAGCTTATACTAGTACTTATATGAGCTGTACTAGCTGTTATATGAACTGACTAATGTATGTACTTTAGCTTTTCATCATAAGGAAAAAATTCGAACCGTTGAATCATTTTTAAATTTCAAAATAAGTTAAATCTGAACTTTTTTTTTAAAGAGTGACCCATGACCATATGCTGGTAAAAGTAATACCAACATGTGGGCATATGGGTCACACAAAATAATACATTCTAATAAAAAATGAAAAAATACTTTTATGTGCTTTTCCTCTTATTATTTTTTTCTCTATTATGTTTTAGAATTTGAAGCATGGAAAGAAAGCCATGAAAAATCGACCAAGTCCGAATTTGTTGCTACACATGCCTATGACACAAAAGAAGGAAAAATGAAGTTGTTTCGTTGCAACAGATCCGGAAAATACCGTACCAATGTCTTGCCAGAAGAGCGTAAACGGAGCATTAAGTCTCAGGGAACAATGAAGATTGGTTTTGAATGCACTGGGAGCATGAAGGTGGAGATTTCGAAATCAACAGGCATCGTAATGCTTACTTTATTTCAGCACTATGGCCATGAACACCAGTTATCCCATTTAAGGATTCCTGCTACTGATAGAAAAATCATGGCTAGTGAACTGTCTGAAGGAGTAAAACCTTCCCGTGTCATGAGTAATTTGTATTCAGATCACTTTCAAGACCTTGAAAGGAAGCATATTTGTACCAAGCAAGACCTAAGAAATATAACTAGGCAATATGGGCTTGAGAAGGTGGAAAAGCATTCTGAGGATCATGTGAGTGTTGACATGTACGTCGCTGAAAACCTTCAAGATGTTTTGTTGTACAAGCGACAATTTGAAGATTCTTTTCATCTTCCAAATAACATTCCCTGCCCTTTGAACAAGGAAGATTTTGTTTTGTGCATGATGACAGCTTTTCAGAAGAAAATGCTTTCAACATTTGGCAACGACATCATTTGCTGTGATGCAACTCATGGCACGAATTCCTACTCTTTCAAGCTAGTTACTCTTTTGGTTGTGGACGAATTTAGAGAAGGTGTTCCTGTTGCATGGATGATATCCAACAGAGAGACAGCCACTGCACTAACTGTTTTTTTTAATGCAGTTAAAGAAGCAATGGGAGAAGAAATCATTTCTCCAAAAAGATCCAGTATCCCAAAGCAGCATCTATAAAGCCTTGTGCACACTGCTAGAGGAACCTCATATTGACGAATTCCAGAAGTTATTAAGTAACTTCATGGATGCTTTGAAAATGAGCCCGCTTACATCTGATTTTTTATTATACTTCGAGAGAGAATGGCTTGGAATTCAAGAAGAATGGGCTAAATGCTTCCGAGTTAGTGCTGGAATCAACACTAATATGTTTTTAGAAGCTTTTCATAAAAAGCTAAAGTATGGCGAAGGTTTTCTTGAAGGTAAACAAGGTAAACGTGTGGATAAGACTTTGTCCATTCTGTTTGACTTTGTGAAGGATATGATGCGAAGACGCATTGTTAAACTTGAAAAAGGACCAACTCAAGGGCGTACCCAGGATCTGATTTAGAGGGGGGCAGCTAATGTTATGGGCCCCCTATTTTCTTAGTTGGATGGGCCCCTTTAGGGAATTTTCCTTTGATGCACCCCCCCCCCCCCCCGTTTGTAATCTCATATGGTTTACTTATTACAATTCGCAGTAAGCAAATGAATTTAAAAAATATTTTTACATTTAAAAAAATAATTTATCCCATTTATTTATAATTATAAACTAGGTAAATAATCACTAGTTAAATCATTTTTCATTACTAATTAAACCAATTTGAATGTTTCGGGTCATAAAATGCTCTTGTTTACATTTTTCATCAGTACTGGAATTCATTGATTGCTTCGGTTTCACGTACTGCGATTTCATATATTCTTTGCTTCGTTTTCACTCTCAAAATGACCGATGCAGATGAAAATGTTTTCATTCCATGCAGACTTTCTTTAACATATGTTTTGAACAACCAATAGCACAACAAGAAGTTGGCATTTAAAAATTTATTCAGTAAAATATATTTTGAAAACTCATTTTCGAATGCGAAAACATAAGTAATTCCAGGCACTAAACCGTTGGTGCCCGTTAGAGCGGTTGCCAATCACGACGTGAACGTGAAACTATCCCATTACCTTACATTTATTTGAACTGCAATTCCTTCAAATAACATTTTTCAGAGGAGTTATGCTTCAGCCGATTCAACCATTTTTTGCCAGTAGCTTGTAGTTTTTTTTAAATAAAAAATGTGTTTTGTAATCAAAATATATTCACAAATTTGTTTTCGGAGATTCTTAAAAGAAATCTGAAGTTTTCCACATTAAAAAATACTTGGTTAAAAAATCTAGCCATAATAATACTATAATCAAATTATTGAATGGATTTTTTTCTTTTTTGCTTATAACTATTCTAGCTTATACCATTCGAAGTATCTTGCCTCTTATTCATACCCCAATCGATAACATACTCTCGAAAAACATACCCCTTTATCAAGCTCGAAAACATATAGACTTTTTCAGAAAAATCCTAGTTTTACTGAAATAACAAAATTATCTGTTATCATTTTCTTGTAAATTACATTGATTTTTACTATACAATTGTTTAAAACTACAAATAAAAGAATAGTTTTAGGCACTTAATTTGTTTAACCAGTTTTTTGCGATTGATGCAACCAGTCTATGCGTTCTCTCAAATTGGCCCTCTATTATTTATTGTGCCATTAAAAAAGACCCTATACTTTTCTTTCATTAGGTTTCTTTCATTTTCTAAGACTATAAAATCTTGTATCTTACTGTTGAGAAGCTAAATTTTGTCAGAAAATTTGGCTTGGTTTTTAAACAAAACCTTTTATGTTATATGTATAAGCCCCAACTCTCCCTAGGGCCCTATCACCGAATAGGCAATTGAAGACAGAGAGCTTCTTCTTTAAAAATGTAAAGGGGCCCTCCAAATCAGCCCTTAAAATAAACCATGCTATCACTTGCTGCTTTGCCATACTGATGGATAAGAAGGATATTGGATTACAAGGGTATAGTAATTTGATATGACAATTACGTTGTCCTGTTTAATGTATGGTAAATGTAATCTTTAACTTTACGCAAGTTGGTGGCCCATTACAAGTCTCTTGGCCCATTAGTTGTCCATGCTTGAAACTAAAACGATGTATGGGGGCCCCCAAATCCAGGTAAGACTTCACTTGCAAAAATAGTCTTGATAGGATTAGGGGACCCAGAAAGGCAGTGGGCCCAATTGATATTATATCGGGCCCAATTTGAAAAAAAAACATACTTAACCCCCTTTTATATATAGAATATACATCAATTGGGGGCTTCAGAGGAGAGTGGGCCCAATTACTAACAAATGGCCAGATTTTAAAATGTGTAGGCCCTTTTTGCGTAAAGTATTGGGCCCCCAGAGGCCAACCCAGGGCCAATCGCAAAAATATGGGCCTCAATTCGATCATAATTGGGGGCCCTTTTATATCAGATTATATAAAAGGTCCTCCAGGCGCAAAGTGGGCCCATGGGCCCGACTGGGAACAAATATACTCGGAATTTTTTTTAAAAAATGCCTCTACTTTTTACAAATGTTATATACTGGGGCCCCCATAAGACCGGGGCCCACTTCACCCTTTCTAGAGGGGGGCAGCTGCCCCCCTCTGCCCTATGGTGGGTACGCCCATGGACCAACTAGTAAGAAAGGTACACAGATAAATAAAAGTCATCGCGCATCATATGCTTTATCCTGCTCCTCTTTAACGATGACCTCTGATTCAACCTGGACCCTTAAATCAGAAAATTTTGATGCAACATATAAAATTAAAAGAAATGATCTCTGTTCTAGAAATTGCAAATTAAATTGTATTGAATGTAACATCTGCTTGCATTCCTACTCGTGTGATTGTCCAGATGGTTTGCTTGCCACAAATGTCTGCAAACATATCCACTTGATTGCACGTCAAACAAGTTCGCAGAACCGCCTGGAACAAACTAACGTTGTTTCCGATTCATATGTTGAAGAACAGAAAAACTTCTTAATTAACTTAGCTAGGCCAAACCAAGACAACACCGTTACTAACTTGCAAAAAAGCATGAAAGCCAAGGCAATGGAAATATTTAAAGAAATTGATAACTGTACCAACCAACAAAGTTTAACCTTAGCCAACAATAGCCTAAATAATGTCTTATCTCTATTGCAATTACACAAAACATCTCATAGCTCTTCTTTCCAACATAAAGAAAAAGTGGTTCCAAATAAGAATGCAGAAAAACAACTAAGATTCAAATCAACCACCAAGAAAAGGAAAAGCACAACTGGACGCTTGGCTAAACCATCAAGAAAAGAAAAACAAGATGCAAAAGTGGAAATTTCTGAAGGTATTCAAGAAATTTCTGATGACCACACCTATTGTCAAATTAAAGATATTCAACAATGAGAAAATTTTAATTTTTTTTTATGTAAATACTATTTGCATAATTTAACCCCCATATCCATCCAATGGCTACCTCACTTTTTAAATCTATTTTTTAGTTTAGTTGGAATTATTGTTGCACTAGAGCTATGCAAGGGCTATTGTTGACAGGCGTTGTATTTTAGAAGTGACAAGCCGACACTTGAGTGGGCACCCAACACAACTGTTAAGGGCGACATCGCACGCAGCATCAGGACTTTGAAGGACATTTAACGTGCACTTCCTCCACACGGGGTATAATTCGTCAGACATTGGATCCATAGATACAACACGAGTAGGAATTGCAACGACTCTCAAATCTGAAAAGGAACCTTCCATCACATAATGCCTTTATCCATATTTTAAACTACATCATCTTTCAGAGACTTTTTTTTCATTGTTCAGTATGGTCCTTATAATTGAGTCAAGGAATTGAATTTTTGTCACACTAGAGCTACACAAAGGCAATTAAGGAGGTGCATCATAATTTAGAACTATTGACAAGCCGACACCTGAGAAGACACCAAACCCAACATTT
>CM043112.1:37781865-38204092 GCA_023701765.1 Hylyphantes graminicola
ACCTCAAAATTTGGCGCAAGCCTAATTCCAATGTGTTAAAATAGCTTTATGTTTAATATCATTTATTTTAGTTTTGGCTAAAGTTTCATAAATTTTAAAATTTGTTTTCTATTAAATAAATCTTGTAGAATTACATATAAAAAAATTATACTAAAATATTGAGTAGTTAAAAAATTACATGAAAGATCAAACTATACATTGTAGTACCTTCTTTGCACATTTTTAAGAATCCTATGACTTCTTAATACGAGATGGATTATCAGGCCGTAAGACGATTTGGCTTGCTCTTCGTCTTGTTTTTTCTATGCCCATGCGTCCCTTTTGAAAATTCTTCTCATTTTCAAAGAAATATCCCAACTTTTGAAAGAAGTTTTCAGTGATGCTTTTTTTTTTTGTTGTTGTTGTTGAAAGGTTGAAATAAATATCATATATCTGAAAATTTGAGTAAAAGCAGATACTTTGAAAATTAACCCATTTAAGATAGTCTTTTTAACCTTTATAGTTTCTTCGATTACAGTAACGTAACAAAAATACCACTTTTTGTGAGCCTGTAGTCAGGGCCGTGTGGTGCTATGATGCAGAGAGGCGGCCGCATCAGGCGGCAATTTAGTAGGGGGCGGCAAAATTCTAGATTCTAACCTTAATTTTTTTTAAATACTTCTTCAAAAAATTTACTTAGTACTTACTAAATATGTGTAAAATAAATAAATCTTCAAATATAGGAAGAAAAAGAGCGGCAATTCTAATGAATATCTGAAATAGTGAGAGGTAAAATAGATCTAAGCCATTCCCGATCTGGGCCGGGGGAAAGGCCGGGTTGAGCGGCAATTGGGGTATTAATCACCATGCGCTCTTTCTATCGGTTTCTTATCTTCAACAGAGAGAGGGCGGTCTACAAAAAAGGCACTTCTAGGAGACTCCCCCCATCCCCTTTTTGGGAATGTGGAAGGGCGACGAAATTTATAGCCGAAGATGAAAGTATAGCATCGCACTTGTACACAACTTGTAACACAACACCAAAACATTGGAAGTGTTTCCGGTCTACTGTCTTTCATTTATATTCGACCTTCAGTCTTTCGGTTATTTTACTATTCGGAGAACTACATAGCAGTTGGTTTTTAAGGGTAATAGGGAGAGTTTATGTACATTAAGATATAACAAAACTTACAAGAGTTCGATATGTACTTTGATTTCTTCTGTAAAAATAAGTGTTATGACATTTTACTTTAAAAAAAAAAATAGTAATTGAGTTTAAACCTGGTCCCAAGCAACAAGTTTGACTTGTGTTACAAATATATTCTTAAAGCAGTTGCAAAAGATCTAAAGCATTTATATTATATAAAACAATCAGTTAAATGTTTTATATAACAGCTGTTTAAAAAGTAGGGTTTGATTATTTTACTTCTATTTAATTAAATTCAGTAATTTTGTATCAGATATATATGAATGTATTTTTCTTAAAGAATATTTTTAAATTAAGATTGCCATCTTACGAATGAGTAATGTGTAATAAGAAAATGAAGTACTTTAAAAATCTAATTTTTAATTAAAACTGATTTATTTCTAACGTCATAGTTTTACCACTAAGTTTTGTAATTAAACCATGTATTGCAATATCAACCTAGAGCTGCACTGCAAAATTAGATACTTTTAACTAGATTTTGCTAACTCAGTGAATTTTTTTAACATTGACTGGGCGACACTAATGTCGCCCAGTGAAAGAAAAATGTTGCCTTGTAATATGAAAATCAAATCACTGGGCGACATTAATGAAGTACGTAATTTCTTAAAACTCTCGTCCTACTTATCATAAATTGTATATTGCAAAAAAAAACATTTGAATTAAAAAAATGGGCAAGTTGTAGCCAATTGTTGTTTAACAAGTATCGCGCAATCGTTTCAACCCTGTGGGACTTAAACTAAAACGTTTCGAGTTACCACGGGGGTTCTCCTCCTTGCCTTGTGCGCTCCCCCACAATCCCCCCCCCCCTTTCCTTCAGTCTGGGTTCGTTCATGTGACCGGCCTCGGACATTTGTCCTGATAGTGGGAAATTTATTGCTTTAAAAGATAAGACACGAGTCGCCCTCCCAAACTTAGATCAAGAAGCTGGGGGCAAAAGGGACGATGCTTTTTCAGAAACGGAAAGTGAGCCTATTGTAGTAAAAAAAAAAACTTCGTATTTTATTGCCGTCTTGCCTTGCTTTTTTAATTGGCTGAGTACAAAAGCAAATGGGATTTTCTACGAAATGCGGAAGGGGGGTCACAGCAACAATCTGTAGCTTGCGCTGTGGGAAAACATCGTTAAAAGTCACTCGAAAAGCTTGGGAACATGGAAATGGTCAACTGAGGATAGGTGGTTAGTAGATTTTTATTGATATGTCATTGTATAACATTTACTTTCGAAGTAAACACCCAAAAATGTTGCTCCAATCTTATTTTCACTTAAATCGAGCCTTTCGTCGTATCGTATGATGGGTATTTCTGTGTATAGGTACGTCTTTATGATTTTTATATATTTGTTTTATTAATGTATTTATCTCCAATTTTGGTGCTTAAAAGTAGTATTAACTCTTGAGGATTAAAAAGTGGCAGATGTGTGAAATATTTATTTGGATGCCGGAGATTTCACCCGGAGACATTTCATCCGATTAGGCTTCGCTTCGGAAAACTCACCCGCGGATAACTCGACTGACAGCGATTTTGGATAGTGCTGCTGGATTTGGCGCCTTTTCGCCCAGTCCAGCGATTTTTCTCATCTCAAGTTAATTGAGGTCTTTTTCTCGTTTGTCTTTTTTTCTTGAGAATTCATTCGAATGATTTTGTCACAGGGACCATCCTCAAATGACGCCACGCTTGAGACAAGGGAGGGTGGAGTGGAGGGTTCATATAGCTGTTATTGTTTGTGGATATCTTTCGGAGTGTATGTCGGATGGGGGGAGGGGGTAGTAGAAGTGTAGCGTAGGGGGGGGGGGGGCGTTCCAAATGACCGACGTTAGAAAGTAGAATTAGAATAGTATCGAATTAGTACCGAGATAATTAATTATGATACTAGTCCTTACATAATGTTCCTTCTTATTAAGCAGGTTGTATGAGATATCATATCAGAATAAAGAATTCGATGAAAAAATTTCAAAATTTTTGTCCGGTATACCAGTCATCAACTTTGATTGCTATTCACACGCGTTTAAAATAAAATTGTAACTTAAACTTTTACTTTTAAATTATTCTTTAGAATCAAGTTTCTAGAAAGTCTTTTCATTTCCTGAAATTAGAATCGGTTTTATAAGCTTTTATATATAGCTATTTCAAGTTTTCTATGGCTTGGAAAAATACCGGTACCGAGCGGTTAAATGCATTAATGAATTTTCTGTATGAAATTCATTAATTTGTCAAATTTAATTATTTTTAGCTTCAGATAATCTTGTAATGTATCTAAAAACTCAAAAATTCAATAGTTTTATAAAGAATTTTATAATTTAATTTTTTTTTGTAGAAAAACTTTAAAAACTCTTTAAAAAATTCTTCCAGATGTCCAATTTTTCATTTCTGAAATCTTTATGACCATAGTAGGTCAGTAAAGGAAATCAATTTTAGACCAGGATTTCAAAATTCTGACTGAAAGGGTTAAGTAAAAATTAAAGACGTCTAAAAAAGGTTATAACAGTTTATTTAAAAACAGTTAACCCAGTGAAAAATTACACAGATATTGACATGAAATGACACATTGTGATTTCTTGAATAAAATGCAATCAAAAGAAGACCTTTAAACTTCACAAGACAAAAACTCCTATATTTTAACACAAATTCAAAACTTTTTTCACAAATACAAACAATAAAGCTTACAAACTTAACATCACATCATCATTATTTATATACATCAGCGAAGACTTTCTACTTTTAATACTTTAAACAGAATGAATAAACTAGCTCCATATATTTTTTTAAATGAAATTTTAAAGAACTTTCCGAAATTCAAATTAATTTATAAAGAAAATAAAACACTAAAACAAACTATACGTTCGTCCTTGAGTCGTGTAATAGTAAGAACATCGTGTTATTTTATTTAAATACCATTAAATCAGATAGTTAACGGATACTTTTAATCGTTAATGCATGATATATATAATAAACATCTTTTTTTTATAAGTTTAACTTCAGATTTTTGATAAAATTTAAAAATGTGTAAGATTTTTTGGAATTTGTATCATATTTAAAAGAGTTTTTAATGCGGAATAAGTAATGCTAGTAAAATATAACGACATTAATTGCTAGTCATTATTGATTACGATATTCCAAAAAATTTTATTTCAAAATTATCGTCTGAATTCAAATGAAATTTTGAATACTTTTTTAAACATATTGCTTGTATTTAAAAAGTTCATTTGCGACTCTGTTTTCGATCTGATGATACATATGTCCTAGGGCGTAAAATTTATGCGTTTGACATTTTATTGGCTATTGATTGTTTTCCAAATTTTGGCTATAAAACATTCTAAGTCCGATAATACTCGATACAAAATCTGAAAAAATACTCTAAGAGTTTAAAGTAATTTGCTTCAAAGGGTAAGAGAAGTGATGCTTTCAAACAAAATTTGCATGAAAAAAGTCAGTTTGCCAGAAAAAAGTTGGGTAGGTAAAAATTGCAACTTATTTGCAACAATCTGTTTCCCATGGACTACCCCACAGTTAAAAAAATCCTACGCTGATGAAAACGCGTCTCTTATGACCCAAGAATCATACTTGTCTTCAGAAATCAGCACTGCCCAAAAGTGTTCATTGTCCACTTTCCATTAAGGGCCCTCACACGCCCTCCGATTTCGAGCGTGGCTTCTTCACTTTACTTCACCTAGCTGATAAGGGGGGGATGAATACGACTTTCCTTTTGGAGTTCTTTGGCGAGCTTACTGGTTAGTGAAAACTAGCAACCCTAGGGGGGCGGGAGAACAACCTAGTGTTGGGGGGGGGGGAGAGGGTTGGTGACAGTCGTAATTGTAATTGATGGACGCGGACGGTTCCAATGCTGCGGTGTCTTCCCCGTGAAGCGCATCCCTTTTACGCGAACACAGGTGTTCGGAACTTAACAATAGCACAGCCATGGGGTGGAAAAGGGGTTGTATATGCGATGATGTTGGTGTCTCTATTGTTATTCCTAAAGGAATTACACGTGAATTGTAGGAAGGATTTTCACTATATGGTCCCTCAACAGGTGACCAGTTTTTATGCCCTGTTTAGAAAAGGAACCCAGCACTGAAGTAGGCGTGTCGGAAGAGGACACTACACTGGGGGGAAGCTTTGGAATGTTCCTTTGGAAATGTTATACCAAAATACGGCCATCTTTGGTCACTGAAATGCACTAGTATTTTGGTATTTATCAGATTAAAAAAAAGCTTCTTATTTTTAAATTTAAGTTACTGTTTAACCTATCAAGGGCGACTTTGTGAATGAACTTAACACCTTATCATTTCCGTATAAAAATGTAAACTTTAAGATCCGTGTTATTGAGCTAAAGTTAGAGAAATTAAGGCTAAAATAATGTATTATTAAAATATGTTTGTTTTACTTATTAGAGTGAAACATTTTTGGTTTTTCGCATAATTACCTAAAGCTAAATTGCCCCAGAAAAGTTATCTCCTCCTAAAAGACAATGTATATTGAGAACTGAAATATGAAATTCTCTTAGGTACAGAAAAACTATTCATTTTACTACAAATTAAAATTCTTCTAAATGAAGTATTGCAATAGTTTGAGTACTCTACTAGATTTTTGGCCAAAATTTCTTTTTTTTTTTTTAAATTGGAAATAACTGAAAAAAGGGAAGGCAACGTTGATATTTCTTTTGTTTATCTGAGACTTCCGTCTCAAATCAAACTCAGTACTATCCGTCCCGTCCGATTAAAAAAAAATATTTTGTGTTACAAAGGTATCACATCAGCGACCTATATTTTCACTTCTTTTTCTTTGAGGCACTGTGGCTTAGTGGTACGGCTTCGCTTTTCCACGCCACAGGTCCGGGGATCGAATCCCGGATTGGGCGAGGTTGACCCATCCTTTCATCCCTTGAGTGGGTCGATTAAATGGTTCCCAAGCATGCTTGGGAAATAAACACTGGGTTTGCGCTTGGGGCTGGCCACCTTACCGGGACATATGCCTAGCATCCCACCCCCAGAGCCCTGAGTCACGAAATCTGAAATGGGCAAGGCAGGCCTTGGACCAGTCACGAGCTGTTGCGCCGAGGAGTTTATTCTTTTTATATGTCAACAGTCCACACAGTTAAATCACATTGCCATTTATTCATTATATATTTTTAAAAAAAAAGCTGTTTCCAAGTCAGCAATCGCATGGGAAACTATATTAAACTAAATACATAAAGAAAATTTATGTTCGTCATTAAATCAGTTTGGAATTACGTAATAACGTCCAGCAAAATGTGATTCTTTGATCTTTCATTATTTGTCTGGAAAGCGGCACGCAGCATTCCACTTTTTTTTTGCGTAAAGAGCTGGTCAGTTTTGATTTACGATTCAGCGTGTATAACTGTATCACTGCTTCAAAATAACAAATTATCATTGTGATAATTTATTTTGTGAGTTTTTGTTATCTTAAAGTAAATTAAAGAAGGCAGAGTTGAGAGATTATTTGTAGGTAATATACTGATAGATTGTTGGAATGATGTTGTATTTGTCTTTCAAAAATATTCTAAATACTGGGAAATTAAAACTAAGAATATATCAAGAAATTTCAAAAAAGAAAATAAAAAAAAATGATTTGTAAGCTTTGTTTCCAGTTTTAGAGCTAGCAATTTTGCATTACTATTCTTCGAACTGCAAATGCACTTAGCAAATGATAAAGAATATTAATTGAATTCGAGAGAAATCCAATGAAAATAGTCAATTTTCTTTTAAAAATTCAATTATGGCTAAATGGTGAGTGATTTTGCTTTTTAAGGAGTATAAATCGTGTGGAGTAGCGTTTATAGGTGAAGCTTACTATTCCAAATCTACTTATTTTTTTTCATAAGAATTTCTGTGAATATTTAAGTAACAGGAAAGCAGACGATTTTAGCTCTATCAGCGGTTTCTCTTTTTTTTTCTCTCGGTACAAACATGGGACTTGTGTCTCGCTTGAATTAGGGTTGTTGGGAGAGAAGAACCAAGAAAGAAACAGGTTTCGTTACACCAGGTTAGGCAATGATTTGTTATTGCCACCAAAGAGGCCTGGCGTAGACAGATTCCTATGCTTTGAATGGTTTTTTTCCCCTGTGTTCTTCCTGTGTGTTTATTTGCTATGTTTTTAAGTTAATATACTATTATTGAAAATTGTTTGACTTGTAATTTCAATGGATAAAATTAACGTTCGTTGAAATTGCTACTTTGTTTCAATTTTTTTATGCTACAAACACACCGTCAATTAATTTACCAAGACCGTCAGAAAACGGTTAAAAATATCACGCACTATCTATTTAGGGTTGAACCGTAAGCAGGTAGAGCGTATTCTTACAGAACGTGGTTATACGCTTGATACCGTTATTATGCTTGTCAATTTACGGTAAATGAACGTTTAATTACGCTAAAATAGTTATAAAGCAGACTGTAATCTTAAATTCAAGAACCGTAATTTCACTGCTGGTACTGTATTAGTTTGCATCGTTAAATTACGGGCTTCAGGAAATTATGGGCATTAGTGTATTTTAATGGTGCATAAACAGAAACTCTGCTGCCGGAGAAAGCCCATAATTTTACTAAGATATTTTTTAACCCTTTCAGTCCCAAAAATTTACTACACTACAGAAATTTCTGATATTCACAAAATAAGCTTAATTTAGGTCAAATATAAGAGTTCCATAAGAAATTTTCATTCATTTTTTTAAATTTTCATTCACTGTTAAAAAAAATTACTGAATTTGAAGGAAAAAGCCCGGCAGCTGAGTTGCCGGGCTTTTCCCGTTCCGTTAAGTATTTTCCCGTTACGAAGTTCCGTTTCTTATTTCTCCGTTATTAAAATTCTCCATTTTGAATTTTTCCGTATATTTACAGAAGTCCCGTTTCTTATTTCTCCGTTATTAAAATTTTCCATTTTGAATTTTCCCGTATATTTACAGAAGTCCCGTTTCTTATTTCTCCGTTATTAAAATTTTCCATTTTGTACAGGGTGGCCCAAAAGTAGCCCAACAGTTAATGTTGTACTATTGGTAAGAACTTCGGCTTATTTAGAACAGGTATTTGACATAGTCGTGCTTAGTTTTGTTGGTTGGCTAAAATAAAGTCGTAACTAAAACTAAGCACGACTATGTCAAATACCTGTTCTAAATAAGCCAAAGTTCTTACCAATGGTACAACATTAACTGTTAAACTACTTTTGGGCCATCCTGTATTTCCCCTCGTATCCACCGTAGAATATAAAAATAAATTTAAAACCAGTCCATTATCTACAGTATAATATAATTGTCAAAATTACATATTTTTTTCAACTATAATATATAATTAAACTATTTTAAAAGGCAACAAACTGTTAGATATTAAATTATAATGATTTAGCACATTGACTTTACATATTAAAATTACTTTGAAAGAAAAACAGCAAGTTTCAAAAATGTAATGCATCATAATACAAAAAATTAAATTTATCTTTCAATGTAAAACGTTCTTGATTAATAACCAGAATTTAAGACACAAATTATGCATTGTAAAAATAATACTTTTAACCATAAAGAAGTAGAGATTAAAGTTTTTCATACTGTTTTTCTTTTTTAGCAAGTAATAACTAAATAATTTTATAATAATATATATGTATCGGTTGAATAAGAAACCAAAGCAATTTACAGAAAACATTTTTATTTCAACAGAAGAAAGTATTACATTTACACTTACCTTGATTAAATTTTTTAAACAAAATAATCCAAACATTTCCAACAAAAAATGTAGTTTCACATTTCCAATTTCCAACACCACATATTTTTAAAAACACTTTGAGCTTGTATATGAAAAAGATTGAACATTACGTCTGTGAAAAACATCGAAAGTGAGAATATCGAACCAAGCAATGCGACGATGGGACACTTACCTTAATAATTTTAACATAATAATCCAAATAATTCCAACAAAAAATGCAGTTTCACTAGTTCCAGCACACATATTTTTAAAATACACTTTGCGTGGCATTAAGTTTGAAATTCTAGCATATTTAAGAGATAAGACCTCGAAATAATACAGCGAAAACCACGGTTTCCTTTTGTAGAAAACGAAAGTAATGAGCAGATGCTTGACACCCGGCTTTTCACTGCAGTATAACTTCGAACATGTTTATTTTCTTTTCTTCAGTTAGACATCATCTGTAGTCATAATAGTTCTGTACAACAAATTCTAAATCCGATTTCAGCTGCCGGTAAAAAGTCGTAACAAAATGTATGTTTTAAAATCATCCTCTTTAAGTTGGCTCGAAACATTATCTCACAACTTTTTACAATTTTTAATATGTCTTTTAATCCATATTCTATCACATGTTGATTGTGTCGAAATCATCGAGAGAAAACGAAAAAAAGAATTATTCTTTTTGCATAAAAGAGGAGTTGAGCAGTACCATGCAATCTTCAAAAGTTTTTCCAAACGATTTACAAATATTTAAAGTTGCTTTAAAAAACTATTTTTAATTATTTAATGTGTTCTAATCGTATTTTCAGCAAGAACTGTTTGCTTTACATATTGCTTGCATTTTTATTATACGATTTTTATCAAACTGTTTGATAGAAGTTTGCGAAAACAAAGCATTCTTTGACTGCGCTAAAGCTCAATTCAAGAACGTAGTGTAAATTGGACTGAAAAGTAGCTGTAATAGTAAACAATAGTTATAATTTTGTTCTATCTTTACAATACTTACATATTCTAATAAAGACAATCAGTTTTGCTATTAAAAACATGCAATTTATGTTCTGAAAGGCAAAATTTAAAAATTCGAGTTGCTTGTATACGTGCTATGGATTTTTATGTTTAGGCCTAAACTTCAATAAGCCGCCATTGTTTGTAATACTTCGCGTCTAAAAACGGGAAAATTCCGTTTCCGCTCTTTACGGACATTTTCGGTTCGGTTTACGGACATTTCCCGTTTTTAGAAGAAGAAAAACCGTTTTCAGAAGAAACAAACCCGTTTTCAGTAGTTACCGGAAAGTTCCGTTAAAATCAGTAATTTTCTCTCCTGAAATTTCAGGTTTTTTTTAACAGTGTTCATTTAATTCATTTTTTTAAATTTGTTACCAAACGGTAACACCATGCATTAAGCGCTGAATAGATGCTTAAAGTTCGGGGTACTAATATTTATTTTTATTCAAATTATTACCTTTTTTACTTAAGCTAATGAACTTTTTTTTATATTTCCAATAAATTATACTTAAAAATAAAGCTTATTGATAATTTTAGTATTATGTAAGAAGGTTGCAGAGTCACACAGACACATAGTTTTAGGTATAAAATCTTTCTTGAAAGCGTGTATAACAAACAAAAAAGAGTATTAATATTTAGTACATTTAGAATTTGCTAAACAAGAAAAATTAGTTAATTAAATAATTATGAATAGTAGTTACTTTTGAAACAAAATTAATGTACAAATAGTAGGCAATAGCAGGTTTAGTACAAATAGCAGGTATTTATGAATAAAATATACAAAAAATCATTTTTAAACATAATTTTTTAAAATATCAGAATGATACGACATAAAACAGTTATTTTTACTCTTAAAACCAAGTGGTACCAAACATTTTAAACACTGAACTCTTGCGAATCCGTTACAGAGATACACGCACATTAGCAAACAAAAGTTGTGCTTAATGGATGATGTTACCAAACGGTAACACATGTAAAAACCAACTACAAACTACCAATTTTGAAAAGAATGATTAGAAAACTACTAAATATAGTTTAAAATAACCCTCTTGAACTATAATATTTTTTTCAAAGCAATTTATTTGTATTTAGTACTAATATTATTACTTTGAATACTGCCAAACACGTAAATTCACAGCAGTTAGAAACTTCACTTTTTAATTTTGAATACACTTTTACTACTGTCAATTATGAGGGTTATTATTAACTAAAACTTCAAAATGGAATGTAATAGATATGAAAAAACACAAATTTGTAGAGAGGGAGGTCTATTTTAATAGAATAAAGTGGATTATGTAACTTGTTACCGAATGGTAACACTATGCATTAGAGGGTTTACACATTATTTTACTTAATCTAAATCAGCTCTCGTTGCTTGTTAGCAACTCGACTTTTAAGGATTATGAGCAATTAGAAATCGGACACAACTCCAGGCAAGCGGTCAAACAGTTTCGCGAAGTGGACAGGGGCGATTGCATTCACTCCCTCTCAATTCTCGGAAAGAGAAGGTTTCGAGAATAATGGGGGAAATTGACATGGGGCGTGTAGAAACCATTGTAAACCTATGATGGTCATTCTAAGGTTACTAGAAGGTCATAGAATAGTCACCAATACGTAGTTTGACGATAAGGAAATGAGGGTGCAAAAATATTTGGATGCAAAAATGTGTTGTATCGGGATTGATAGCCGAATTAAATAAAAAAAAAATTAAAACAGGCGTCCGCTATTAAGAGGGTCCGTTATTTAGAGGGGATTACATTAAGTAACCTATGTTAAGGGACTGGGACTTGAGAAAATGTCCGTTATTTAGAGGTGTCCGTTAGAGGAGGTAACACTAAGATGTTTTGCAAAAATTCAACTATTTTAAACCTCTTAAAAATCTTACTACCCACTGTTTAAAGAATTTTTAAAACTTTTTTTTCTTTGAACACATGTTCTTCAAACTGTGGAAGTTTTTTAATAGAGCCAATAAAGCGAAATATTAGTAAAGGTTTATGTGCAAAGGTAATTTTGACCTTTAAATACTTTATAATTAAAAAATAATATTTTTTAACTTGAAAATTAAAAAAAAAACAGATCTAATTGTGTCCACACTTTCATGAAACTCATATTTGTTAATGTAAGAAAAATACTTTGGGATCCAGTTTAAATATTTACAAAAGCCTTGAAAATTTATGTAAAACCCGAACTGAAAATTTAAAAGTGAGCTAATTATTATACAGTTTCAATTTTTTTTAATGTGCCGACTGGGAGGCACATTATAAAATGAAAGAACTTTGCATCTAGGTTTGAAAACAAAATAAGAAAAAATTATATTTTTGAGGTTTTGTGTCTTTTAGCTTTTTATAAGGATGCATTATGATAATCAGATCTTCAAAAGTTGTCGAATAAAGAAATTTGTAACAAAAACTATTTATACGTATTTAAAACACAGGATTAATACACAATATTTAGACGTATTTTTACAGGGTGACCAAAAAATCAACGAATTCATTTATGCATTCAGTAATCAAATGACTTGTGACCAAACATGGCCACCCGAGACTCTCAGGATAAAGGAAAATCTACCCCCTTTCATTCCTCGCTTGCTGTAAACTGACAGGTCTGGGATTAATAGTTCACACACAGGCCTTTCAAGTAGCGAAAGGGCTTACGATTGAGGGAATGTGTATGTGCCCCTAAAGGGCCCTTTTCACCCTACCCCAAAGTGATTTATTATACTTTACAGGGATTCGCTTCAAGAGCCTTCGCTTCACGGGGCATAAATGCCCCGTAATTGGTTTATGCCCCGTGAAGCGAAGGCTCTTGAAGCGAATCCCTGTAAAGTATAATAAATCACTTTGGGGTAGGGTGAAAAGGGCCCTTTAGGGGTATTGCTGTGTCCCTCTTTTCATTGCCCAGTCCAACCAGACGAAGAAATGTCTCCATCATATGGTTTTTCGATGATATTATTGTAGTTGTGAAGATTTTGTGGTTGCACGATATAGAAAAAAAAACTGTTCTGCATCAAATTATTTTACCATTGAATTTATATGATGCATGACTAATATTACTACTGTTTATTGTTACTAATATTTTTAAAGATTAGTATAAAAATACTTAGATTGGAAGTATATAAGAAGAAAAGCTAGTAAAATATATATCAACGGAGTGAATTAAGACAAATTTTAAATATATATATATATTTTTTTAAAAGACAAATTATTCTAGAAATATGAATTGCATGGCCTAATTCTACAATTGATTTAAAATTAAAATATATATCTATAAATATAAAAAACTGGCGTTTCAATTTCTCTTTTAAATCTAGGGCGAATTGCGTCAATGATTGGAAAATCTAAAAGTCTTTAAATAAAATTTCTAAATTGAAGAGCTTAGTGGAGGAACGTGCTAAGTGACAAAAAGGTGAAAAAGAGATAAAATGAGCTTCAAAGCTTTTAGTTTGCAACTTCTCTCTCATTCACAAAATCATAGTTTTTTTTCCGCATGATATATTCGTATAGTTCGTCAAAATGATGGGTGGCTTTTGGCTTAACCGTAATTTACGTAATAACACGAAATTTACAATTTGGCAGTCGTTTAGTGGAAGTGGAAGAACGAGATAAGTGACATTTTTTAGGTAATTTTGGTCCATAATTGTTTCATAATTCCTGTACTAAACTTCCGATTTTCAAAATTCTTTTTTTGTTTAGAAGATAGGATTTCATAGATCTCTTATTTAATACGTTTGCCTGTCCGTCCATCATTTTGTCCGTCCGTCCATATCCCTTTCAATTTCCGATCCAAAGTGCCTGAATTTGGATATTATTTTTTCGGTTCGAAAGTAAAAAATTAGATGACTACAATGTATAGTGTTTGGCCACCTGTCTGTACGTCTGTTATTTTGTTTCTATCCGTACGTCCTACTACCCCCCCCCCCCCAGTTTCCTTTGTACCCGTCCAATTTTTAAAGTTGTTTAAACTTTCAATTACCTAGAATAAAATATATGGTAATGAAACTATTTGTGGCTTTACACGTTATTGAGGGTGCTCATACTAAAAAAAAAGGTTTTTTTTTTCATTGATCTGTCTGTCTGACTGAAAACTACTTTACAATTCGAAATAAAAGAGCTACAGACTTCAAATTTAGTGCACGGGTTCCTAGTTCCTGTTGGACGTCATAATAAGGCTTTTGAGAAAATTACGCATGCGCAAGTAGAAGCTACTATACACTTTTTTTGGTTGTAAAGGTATTGCTGAACAACGAAAACAGATACAGACTTCAAATGTGATACTTGGTTCCATGTATTGATTGGACGTCAAAGTAAAGTTTTCTATATATTATTTTGCATTTGCAAGGAGTAGCTGACCTGCCATAGAACTTTGAAGGTTTGAAAGTTATTGAAAATACTTTAAAATGTATATGATAACTTTTAAATGAGCGTATTGATATATTAATCGGTAATTATTGAAAGTCTTATAGTATTTACTTTAAATTACATCATTTCTACAACAGTAAACATGATCGTTTAAAAAATTTATTTTTACAATCGTAATGCATAGTCATTTTAGGAGTTTAGGACATAAATTGCACAAAATGCGTTCGATAGCTTTAGAGATGAAACGTAAAATGACTTTTAAACGATTTTTGTACCCCTAATTCATTTTTTTTAACAATCCAGATGCTTTGAATGTTCGGTGTAATGTTGTTTTAACGCGAAACTGCGATTTCCATAGAGCAGGTATAACTTTGTTTTAATTATACCATTTGTTCACTGCTAAAATATCTATGTTTATTACAGTAAAAATCAGACGACATCAAAATAGACTATATTTTATAAAATTTTAAAACCTTTAACTCCGTTTTTTAAAATGAAAATGCATTTTTTTCCAATCTTGCTAATCACTTGACTGTGGTTCTAAAATATGACGCCCGTCGCCCGTAGTCCTCGTGTAGCTCTAGTGCAGTGGTTCCCAACCTGGGGGCGATCGCCCCCAAGTGGGCGATTTGGGTTATCAAGGGGGCAATAAATAGTTGGGGGCGATAGGGGGACGATGAGCATTCAAAGGGGTGAAATTAAAATATACTGTACTATAGTACAGTAAAACCATTCTAATTTATTTTTATCACTGTAACAAGTTTCAAACTGGCATTTTACAAGATTTGACCAAGTTAAAAAGTCCTGATTCTATTGTCGATCCATTCCTTTTTGAATCTGTGGGTTGCAGATAACCTTGAAAACTCTTTGCAGATGTATTTTGAGGATCTGAAGTATGACAGTGAGGCGAAACTCATTTCAAGCAGAGAGGTTATGAGTTAGTCTGCGTAAAACTTATTTACACTGATCCCCTTAACTGTGGTAAAGAGCTGAACTACTTCTCATCTCGTTCCGTCGATATATATTTAGTTTAAAAAAATATTAGTTCTGTTATCCAGCTCCTCACCATACAAAGAAATCAATTGGACATTTGCCTCAAAGACTTGCAATATGAGCTTGAAAAAATAATTGATATAAAAAAATGAATAAAAAAGTTTTCTACGTTCATTTTTTTCTTTAATTTTTATTGTCTACTCTCTTAAATTTTCCAGAATTGAGTTTCAAGATCTTAGTTAATTATACCACATTCAATCTTTGAAAAAAAAATCGATATTATTTAAAAGTAACCGGATAAAACTGCTTTGGTTGTTTTTATATATGGTAGTAAGTGTTTGAAATTATAAAATTGCTTAATAAATTATAAATATTAAAGGGGGGCGATATGTGTTAGTCAACTTAAAGAAGGGGGCGATGCAACAGAAAAGGTTGGGAACCACTGCTCTAGTGCGACGATAATTCAAACCTAACCTAACCTATCTTGCTAATACACTTTTAAGATAGATATCAGATAAGTTAATTTTAATAACCTAAAACTTTAAATGGCAGCTCGACCTTAATGATCCTTGCTCAAGCGCAAGTTTCTCGGAAACCTTATTATGAAATTCGACAGGTACTGGGAACTCGTGCACCATTAAAAAATGCATAAATACCCTTACATTTAAGTACTATACGAAATTATCAAATTGAAAAATAATGCATCAAACCACAGGGTCGTTTATTCCTCACTTCTAAGGCTTGGGTAGCTGTTCGTTTGTATATTTGTCCTTTGGCCATAGATTCGATGGTTGATGCCTTTACCGTTTCGTAAGTTTCTGTGATAAAACAAGAAGTTCTAAAAGAACTAAAATAGCCTACTTTCCTATTTCTTAAATTCTTATCGGGGAAAAACTAGGTTCATAACAGCAATTGATCCGTCGACAACTATTTCTACATTAAATTTATATACATTAGAATAAATTTCACTAAACACAGCATCCAGCTATAATTTAAACTTCTTAAAGCCAAATAAATTATTTTCATTAATTTTCTATCTCAAATAAAATAAATATTACCTATCGTCTGCATGATTTACGGCGTCAAACACAGCATTAATTCTATATTAAACATTTACCCGCTAAATTCGGCTAGTTTCATTTATTTGATTTCGAAAATTAAATAATTATTACTTAAATCGTTTGCAAAATTTATATTACAAAGAATAAATGTGTAATATTTCTCGCTTTTAAATAAAATGAAAACATTTCATACCAACATACACAGAATCTCGTAGTGAAATATATTTGACGTCATTTCAAACTGATCGATGTCACAAAAATAAATTTATTTTTATTTATTGCATAAAAGAATTACAGTTTCTCGAGCGATTGTTGCGATGACAATGGTGATTTAATTCTAATAAAAATGACTTCCTATGCTTTTTAAATGAGCATTAAATATATATGTGTTTTAATAATTGAAGCACTTAGAATTCGAAGGCGCTGTTTGGCGATTTTCTTTCTGTGATGTATAAATTGATTGTTTCCTGTTTAGCACAAAATGTTGTGTGGAAGTGGTTTAAGTGACAGATTCTGTAACAAACCGACTTGTTTAATTCTCTCGAGTTAAAAAAAAAAGAAAAAATAGGCTTAAAAAAGGGCACAGGATTTACCCTTTAGGTACTCGGAAAAATATTCAAAAATAAATTTTTATAACTCTTGACAGAAAAAAAATCAAAAATTAAATTTTAAAGGAGAAGACACTTCTAGTAAATGCCGTAGCGTAGATGACAGAAAAAAAATAAAATCGTCTCGTCTCTTGAAGCAAAGCGAAAAAAAAAAAGAACGACCCGTCCCTCTCACGATTCAGAAAATCAGCACCGTTTACGAAGCTTGTCCAAAAATAGTAAACAAGTAAACGAAGAATACCTCTTATCTCACTTTCTAGTTATCTATACCTCTGCGATTTTCTCTTCGCCCTCTCCCCCCCACATGTGTCTCCTATTACCCCCTGCCTAGGAAGAACAACTACATTTGGCTACACCTCCCTATTTTTTCTAATCACTATAGCCAACATCGCCAAACTGCTGGGAGGGGGGGGATTTGCAAAAGAATTGCCTTTTGTCAGGAACTGCTCTTAAGCTAATTAAAATTATGTTCCCAAATTTTTAGGTAGGCTTTATCACGATCGTAACTTACATGGGAAGAAATTACAATGTTTTCGGACATTAATTTTCAAAATTGTGACCGACCAAAAAATTAAAATTTTTAGAGAAGTTTGATAATTTTTAATTAAAAATCTAATCATCAAATTTGTTTCGTTTTTTGTCCTATGTTAAGTGAACTTGTTCTGCGTATGAAAAAAATTACTTGAAGAAATTTGGCGTTTTTGGACATGTGTTATTCGTGACACAAAAAACGTCTTTTTTAAAGTTTAAAATTCTATATCTCTCTTATAAATTAAATTTCAAAGCCCAAATTTTGAGATTATTTTATTTTCAAAGTTAGGCATCGAATGGTGTATTTCTTAAAACTCAACTTGATGTTTTAATTTTTGAGATGAGGGCCCTTAAAAAAGGCAAAACGACAACCGACAATCGTCTTCGATCGGCATTTCGTGATATTCTGGCTGTTATCGTATCCCGATACAGAGCTCCAGAATTAAGATTGATTACTTTTTTGCCTTCGGACTCCAGACCAAGTGACAAAGGACCGCGAGGAGACACCGGCAGTCAAACAATCCTCTCACAAAGTCCGCACCTCACCTCAGGGCAACAGTGAGTGTATGGGGGGGGGGGGGGGGGGGGGGCAGACCTCCCTCGTCGAAAACAAATCTTAGGAACGAAACTGCGTGTTTCGGTCATTTTTTTAGTTCGCCTTTGTAAATATTTTAAAGCGAAAATTCGATTAAACCGGAGGAATGAAATGAATTCAGCACATTTGTCATTGATGATATTTACTTTTTAATAAATACACAATTAAAATAACGCTTCAGTTTATTTAAAGTATTAATACATTACACGTTACATTCCATCAGACGCGGATCCAGAGTTCGTTCCTCTATAGGGGGGGGGGGGGGAGGGTAATCTAGATTTCCATTTTTTAGGGGGGATTTTAAAAAAGTGAATGAATTTAATAATTCTTAATTTTGAATAAATAATTTTTAATCATTCATAATTTTAATTGAAAAATTAATATTAGCAATTCTTTTCAAATACTTGTTTAAAACTATCTTGCTTTTATGGATGATAATAAAACAAATGAAAAAACTGTACAAAATGTTTTAATAATTTTAAAAGAGATTAAAGCCCCAAAAGAACGTAGATGTGTTTATGACGGACAAGATAACTCAACAAGATCTCAACAGATTCTAACGAAATTTGGAATTAATTAATTAATTAAGGTAGCTTAGCTTCTAGTTGAAATTTTAAAATGCAATATTAAAAAAAAAAAAAAACACCGTTTTTTACCCAAAAACCATGGAAGAAATGGAAAAAATAGAAATATAATTTTCTTGTTTCTGAAGGGTGTCAATTTACGATTTTTTGATTTTTTTACTGAGTTAAATACGTTTTATAAACACATGCAAATAAAAAATTTTGATTTCCAATCACTGTATTGAAAACAGTAAGAAAATCTTGTATTTAGCAGCGGTTCTAAATAACAATGTAAATTTGCTCAATTCTTAAAAACTTATCTATCAATCTTTTTTAGATTAAAATAAAGCTAAATGTCAACTTAACTTTTCAATATTGCATTTAAAATTCTAGATATTTATCTTAGATTTTATACATAGCTTTTCTTTTCTCTTTTTCTTTTAAAAATACCATTAGTCATTACCCTATTTCACTTAACTTAATTGTTTTGGGACTCTAAGGGCCCGACTTTGCGTTAGTTACTGAGAAAATAGAATTTAATAGTGAATTACTAATTCTATACAAATTCTATCTATATCCTATATTAAAAGTTTATAATTTTTAGCAACTCCTAAAAGAACTCAGTATTATTTTTTTGTTAACGAGTTTATGAGCATTCTAAAAAAAAACTGGGCAAATTTTGATTACTGAAGACGACAAATTGTGATAAAGTACCTTAAAAATAGGTTTGTATAAAAGTGATGGATAAAAGTTAAGATCTTAGGGGGGGGGGATTACCCTATTTACCCCCTGCTGGATCCGCCACTGCATTCCATTAATTTTGCTTGATATTCTAATAACATTAACCAGGTTAACATTTTTAACTATCATCATCATCATTATGTATCATCTTTTATGTAATGTTAATTATGTCACTCTTATTACGTACCGTGCAAATAAAACTTTTGACGGCTTTTTCCCCACCGTTGCTTTTTTTTCACTGCTTCTTTTCCGGTATTCTTTTATGGTTATTGGTAAATAAGTTTTTTCAAAATAAGCACTTTGTGGTACATTTTATGACGATATTCTGGACTGATTCATAACAGAAATAAATAACTTAGCAACTGATAACTAATGCGGTTATGTTATCAGAATGGGATTAGATTATAATATTCTGTTGGTTTTGCTGACCAGTAGAGGAAAATCAAATTTATAAAATAAAAATTTATATATGAAGCAAATCACCGTTATTAAGTGTATACTCGTGCAACGCCGGGTTTATGAAGCTAGTAGAATGCTTGGCAAGTGCCGAACTGACTGGGCTCCCCTGCCCCTCATTATGAAAGAATTAGAGTAGTGTATTTTTTGTAGAAAGATTAATAAGGATTTCGCTCATTAATTATCATTTTTGCATAAGAGATACAAAAATGATAAAATATTTTAAAGCAGGGCAGTTCAACCTTAAATAATGTGACCAGATTTTCAATGAAAAAAAATCAGGATATTAAATCTCTTTTTGGTATCTTCTTATTTTCTCTTGGTTCTGGCGAGCCCAATCGGTTAGGCATTCGCCTAGCATGAGGAAGATCCCAGGTTCGGGTCCGGGCATCGCCAAAATTACTGCCGATCTATAAACGGCCCGTACAGACAAAAATGTTCGAATAAATAAAATCGTGTGGAGGGAGCGCACGTTGCATATAATTCCTAACGCAGCGTACGATGCTGCCCTTAACGGTTCCGTTGAGTACCTACTCAGGTGTCGGCTCGTCACTTGACTGTGTTCTTAAAATTCGTTGCCCATATCCCTCGTGTAGCTCTGGTACTACGACGATTCCAATCAAACCAAACTTATTTTCTTTCATTGTTCCTTTCGTCGTCTTTGTTCTCTTTATTTTACGCTTATTAATTTTTAGTACAGCAATATGTAGAATACTTTTTATTGAATTCTAATAAAATCAGTGGTAGAAGTGAGGGGAAAAAAAGTGTGGGGATGCCGTCAATAAGGATGTCATGTCTCATTCCACCCAATAAAAATGTGGTAATTTTTTTTCACACCAACTTATCCACCACATATCAGTTTTTTTACTTGGAAGTAAGATATTAAAAAAAGTATTATGCAATATTATTATACAAGAAATGTTTTTTATTGCAATTTTTAATTATATTATAGATAAAATTTAAGTTATGTACCTTTTATTTAAAATCCATTTAGAAGTGACAGAATGTTTTTTCTTACATATTCGGCTATTTGCTATTTCTTACATACTTTGCTATAGTAAAAAATATGTAATGTCCATGTTGAGATGGGATGATGCACGCTAAATACGTTAATGTCCAAACCAGAAGATGCCGCTCTTTTGAGTTTTAATGCTCACTCAGGTGTCGGCTACGTCACTTGACCGCTGTTGAGAATTAAAAACCCCGTCACCAATAGCCCACTTGTATCTCTAGTGCGACGCTATCACTTTAACTTAGTTTGAGAGTAGACACAGCAATTAATTGTGAAATTTTATAATACTTATACGCTTCAACTTTTACCATTAATTATCCTAGTTCATGGTAGTTCGACATTATTCTAATTCTATATTCGAACTCTAAGCCACATTTCTATATAGCCTCCTCCCTCCCAATCCATATACCCAAACAATTACAGCTGTATGAACCCTCCCCCTTGTCAAGCGTAGCGTCATTTGTTGATGGTCCCTCTGCCAAAATCATTCGATCCCGCAAACCCCCCTCCCTCCAACCCCCACCCCGTTTCGGAAAAACTACCGCCATTCCAACCAACTTACCATATCGCCAAACTCTAAAACTTCCCCGCCAAGCTTGGCAGCCCTATCGGATGAAATCTCCGCTTCGGAAGCGGACGAATTGTACCCGGACGAAATCTCCGCATCCCATGTTTCGTGTCGGGAGGAGTGGCAACAGTTCCACGTTCTCACTTTACTGATAAGGTAATGTAATCGTTTCCGGCTGCCTATTTCTAGCCTCCGTCAGGAGCTTTAACACAGCCAATAACGTCTCGTAATTTAGAACCCTGGTCAAGTGACGAGATCGACACCTGAGCGGGCACCCAACGGAAACTTCGAGCGACATCGTACGCTGACGCCGTCGGGACTTTGGACTCCACAGATTTAACGAGCACGTCTGTCCCAGTGTACTCGGGCCCATCCGTCACGAGTTGGATTTTTTCTACTCTTTTCAGTACAGATATCCGATTTATAGGATGACTGGTAGTAGTAAGTGGGATTCGAACCTGAGAAAGTTGGATCCTGAGGCTCACGCCTTAAACCACTCGGCCACGGAGAGGCCAAACTTTACTGAAACGAAGGTTATGTACAATCTTTTCTTGTAGTGGAACTAAAGCTTTTCTCTGTTCGTGAATCACATTAACTTGCGTTCCACGATTTCACAAGTTTAATAAATAGAAGGAATTAAACCAGTTACTCGTGAAGAACTCTAAAACAAAATAAAGCAGACGAAAACAAGTCTCATTTTGAGGGTGAAATCGAAACAACCAATAAAATCATAGGAAAAGCACACAAAAAAGAAGATATACAGGTGGCAAAAAAGTAGGCTTACAGTTAGTTAGGAATACAGTTATTTATATAGCAACAATTATTTTTCGAAAGCATTTCTGGTTTTCAGTCAGTTGATTGTGCATTATCTCACAGTGTTGGCCGTAATTAGCCATAATTGGCCATGCCTCGTAACTTAGAGCCTTGGTCAAGAGACAAGTTTCTTTTTTTATTCCATTATTTTTGAAAAAAGAAACTCGTCTCTTGACAGGGTTTTAAATTACGAGGCGTAATTAGCTGTGTTGGCCATAATTGACGACGCCTCGTAATTTAGAACCCCGGTCAAGAGACGAGTTTGTTTTTTATGATTATTCTTTTTTTATGATTATTTTTTAAGATTCTACCTTTTTTATGATTGCGCAATCGATGGGCATATCTGCTACTTTCTAAATCTATGGTTCACGCAGCGAAATATTTCATTTGTGCCAAAACTAGTACGCTTCTTATCTTTGCTTTTAAACATGAAATTTTTGTCGCTCCTCACCAGTAAGCATGGTAATCCATGGCCCATTATTTGATCATTTTTGTTATTATTTATTTATTTAATTAATATTTTGTCTCCTCTTGTGTGGAAGCTCCTGTACTTTTTTTTCTGTTCTAATATTCTTTTAAAATGGATGTCGTGCATGTTGGTGCTTGTTTTTCTTCATTTGCAGCTTTGGAGGAAGCAATTCAAGAATATGGCAGACTTACTTATTCCTGCTTTTGGAAATCCGAAACGAAATCTATTTCGAGTAATATTGGCAAAGTAAAAAATTTAGAGTCAGCTTCAGCCGACCTTAAATACTATAGAGTAAAATATTCTTGTAAATTCGGCGGTCGGCCATTCAGAAAAAGAACTATTGATGGAAGTCGACAAACAAGGTAAGTTAAAGTAAAGAAAAACAAACTGCAAAGTACGGTAAAATCCTAGTCGCTGGCCCGGTCTCAATTGACTAGTTATTAAAGAGCGATTACTAACTTTTTCTGGGAACTATGTGCGCTAACCAAAAGTTAGCCTAAGTTTTGCTATTCCGTTCAAAATAATCTGAAATTGGTAGAACTACGAAATAAACAACTAAAGCTTAAAAATATGGGTGGAAATTTATTGTATGGTAACCATTGGTGAACTTTCCAAAAATCGACTTTGGCGACTTTCCAGACCAACCGAAATGAGCAAATAATAGCCAGATAGGGTTGCCGGAAAGCGTCATTGTTGCGAAGTCAAGGAATTCGAATCATCAGTCAAAATCTGACAGGTTGTCACAAAAAATTAATTATCTCCAAATCCGAAAGAAACGGTGCCAATGGTTACTGTACAGTAAATCTGATCCAAAATATGATTTTCATATAGTTCTTCCACATTCCCAAACGGCAGAGATAATTTGAATACAGCAATCTTTCTTGTTATATAGTCCGACCACGCTAACTTGGCAACCAAAATATTTTGATTGTGGACCAGTCCACTTTGAAAAAGGTAAGGAAGGTTTGGGGTTTTGGGCAAGAGTTACTATGTTTGGCGATTCATTGCTTTTGGGCGCATATTTCTTTAAGATTAAGAAACAGATTATTAAGGGGTCACAGGAGTCTTAAAAATGTGCAAAGAAGATACTACAAAGCATAGTTTGATCTTTCATGTCATTTTTGAACTACTCAATGTATGAGTATAATTTTTTATATGTAATTCTACAGGATTTATTTATTATAAAACAAGGTTTAAAATTTATGAAACTTTAGCCAAAACTAAAATAAATGATATTGAACATGAAGCTATTTGAACACATTGTGATTAGGCTTGCGTGGCAAATTGTGAGGTCAAAATTGAAAAAATGACCAAGAAAATGACTTTGTATTGTACAAATATGTACAAACAAAGACTTATACCTAAATTCTCAGCTCAATTTTAATTAGAAATTATTTTAAGAACTTTTTTCTAAAAAAATTAATAAAAAATTTCGGCAGAGGCTTCCATTTCGAAAAAATTTAAAACATTATGTACGATATTCTTCTCTTTCGCATGAAGTATCGTTCTTTCATTAGACATTATCAAATATGCACAGATATTAATCGATTATTGATCAAGTCAAATAAACAAAGAAATTCACATGTAATCGTTAACAAATCAAAATATTTTGATTGCCAAGTTAGCTTGGTCGGACTATATCAGTGATGCTTTGATATGGTAAGATGCCACTCAGTACCGGATTTTGGCCTAGGCCTGCAATGCCCTGTTCTTTTGCACAGAAGAAAGTTTGCTGTGTCGCTGTGTAATTTTATAAGCATTATAGAATAACTATGGTAACATAGTTGTATAATTGTGACGTTTATTAAAGTCAATTAAAATTATGTGTTCTGTACTACACTGTTAAAAATTGTTGTGCAAGATTGTACCAGAATCCTGGAACTTTCTAGCTGCCACCGCTGTTTGTAGTGTTAATTTACCAGTATTGTGGTGAAATAAATTTTTGAAACACCGTAAAAGTGGGGATGTACGTTCCAAGTAGTGGTGGCTGCTAGAAAGTTCCATGCTTCCGGTACAATCTTGCACCAAATTTTTTAACAGTGTAGTGTATTTACTTTGCTAAACTTCCAAAATAGCTTCGAGATTTAAGGGGGGGAGCGGGGGCAAATTTCAAGTGCCTAGGAGCCCTCTGGATCTTTAAATCAACTGATGCCACTCAACAACCTCTTTAAATATAATATTAGTGGACTATTATAATAATTATTTCATCATTTAGAGAAGAGGTAGTTAGGTATTTACTGATAGGGATTGGAATACACTTAAGGAAATCATTTATATTCATATTTAGTTAGCAGTAGATTTAGTTGCCAAATTAAGTCATCCAGACCATTTTCGTTGAAAAGTGTATACTGTTTATTACTTATTCTTTTTTTAATGTTGCTCTTTTTCAGAAGCTTGGGTTTTTATAGTGGCAATTTTTTTCTGTATACACATTTGATGTGCAGTATCTTGATTAAATCACATCTGTCTTACTACATTTTGATTCTGCATGCAGCATATCTAATCTGCACATAGATTTTAGTACCCTGGATACCATTGTATCCAGGGTACAGTGCCTGGTGGTCATTGAGCTAGAGGAAATGTGGAGTGAGATGTGTGATTCACTGAACAGGGCAGCAAACGAGCCGGTTCAATTACAAAACACAGAGGAAAATGCAGCACTGCAGCAGAAACGAACGGGGCAGAAAACCTAGAAACTTGGCAATTTTGCTATTGGGTTCGTCTTCGCTGGTTCTTATTTAGTGATCCACATGGTTATTTCTTTAAAGTTAAAGAAGTTAATTACTTTCGAACTAAAAATGTTAACATGCATTTAGGAGCCCAAGTCAATATTGATAAGGGGGTCTTATACAAGCATTGCATACAAGTGTAAGAAAAATAGTCCTTTTCGGCCCTGTTCGCTCAAAAGGGTGCCAGTGGTTTTCAGCTCACTGACACTTCACTCCAGTTTCCCTTCTAGCTCAATGCTGGTGGTATCAATGCCTGGGACGTTAATAATCTACCAATTATGGAAATGCTACGGATCATGTCAGCAA
Source organism: Hylyphantes graminicola (assembly GCA_023701765.1). Lineage (NCBI taxonomy): Eukaryota > Metazoa > Arthropoda > Arachnida > Araneae > Linyphiidae > Hylyphantes > Hylyphantes graminicola. Next base: position 37,807,542 of record CM043112.1, read on the forward strand.
TCAACCTACCTTAAGGTTAGACCATGGGGTTAATTCAATAGATTGGGGATTAGAGTAACACATTACTTGTAACAGTTGTGTTTTTCTGGTAACCCTGAGTAAGGTTGTTAGATTTTTAAAAAGTAACTGTACTGTAACTTAGTTACTATTAGTTTTAAAATTAAAGAAAAATTTCGTTATTTTTCTGTTACTTCTCATTCCACACTTCACTAATATTTCGGCACAGTTCAGCTTCAATTTAATTATTTGAAATTTTTAACTTTTAACGACTTTGAATTTTCATTCTTAACTTTTCAGATTGTCCCTATTTCTTTAGTCTTGGTTCTATTTGAAAAACAGTAAACTGGCTATTTTCCAATTTTTCTTATAACTTAAAATTTCTAAAAGAAACTGATTACAGTGTTGCCACGATCCTTGAAAAGTGTTTGAAAAAACACATTGATTTTCAAGGTCTCGAAAGTGATTGAAAAACATTATCCACCTTGAAAAGTCCTTAATTTTTTTGGTTTGACAAAGTTATCTTGAAGTGTTGCAAATGTTAATTTTGGCTTCATTAAAAACACTTTTTCGATGTGAATCAGTTCCTATTTAATTTTTTTATTTATTGTTTTGTATAATCCAAGAAGGTAGAGCAAGTGATTTTAAATTGATTTTTTTTATAACTAAATGGATTTTATAACACAAATTTGAGTTCATTTGAAAGTTAGGGAGCCCTTTGTCTTTTCTAAATGAATTTTTAAAAACTATTTTGAAATTTAGGTGTTGAGGTTTAAATATGCAGTCCTTAAAAATGGAAAAATATGTCCTTGAAAAGGACCTTAAATAGTCCTTGATTTTTTTTTCATATAAAGTAATGTAGCTGTAACAGAGTTAGTTTTTAAAATTAAATTTCCAATCAATGCAATATACCAATGCTTGCATACAATGGCCCCACCACTCTAGTCATAGGTCATACCTTTAAAAAAACCTTCTATTAGTAGGATTAATGTGGATTTCACTTTTTAGGACCTTTAAACAATCCTGCCCCGTGTACATACGTGTCCTGTTGACAACTGACAAAAAGTACCTCAAAATAACACACATGGTTACGGGGCATAACCATGCTGTAACAAAAGAACTCTACGAGTTGATACCACAGGTATGTAGGCTGTTTCCTTGTTGTGTCGTTATAGTTTTGTATTGTTGTGGTTTTGGTAACATTTGATAGCCTATTGATTTCCCATTGAGATGAATGAATGAATAATAAACCAATGGGACGAATCCACCAACTACACCCTCTAAATCATTTTGGTACAGTAGGAATAACCAAATTTTAAAACATTGCTACAATGTAAACATATTAAACTAATCTAAACTCCTCGGAACATCAGGCCATTGCTGGGCCAAAGCCTGCCGTGCCCATCTCAGCTTTTGTGACCTTGGGCTCTGGGGTGCTAGGCATATGCCCCGGTAAGGTGGACAGCTTCACGCAATACTCCCAGTGTTTAGTTCCCAAGCATGCGTGGTACTCATTTTATCGACCCACCCAGGGAATGAAAGGATGGGTCAAACTCGTTCAATCCAGAATTCGATCCCCGGACCAGTAGCGGGGCTATGCGAAGCACTACCACTTAGCCACTGGGGCTCTGGGTTTGAGGTATTCCCTTGTTCAATAGATATTTATGCAACTAGTGCGAAAAGTAATGCTTTTTAAAACTAGTGGATTTTATTTCACGAGCGAGTGAAATAAAGACACGTGTTTTAAAAAATTTACTTTTCGCACGTGTTTCATACACTATTTTTTATAATTGCATGAAAAAAATCAAATCTCATTGGTTCAAAAATAATCCACGGGCTAATTAGACAAAAATGAGTTTGGAGCTTCCAGGGAGAGATGTCAAAGAAACCAATGTCAACCAAAGAAACCAAGATGTAAAAATATAACCAATGAACTCGCAGTTCGGAGCGCGTGATGCTATAAAAACCAATAAGCGTGTTTCAACATTTTGTCAAAGAAAGCAACCAATGAACTCGCAGTTCGAAGGGCGTGACTAAAGAAATATTCCCATCGCGAGAAAAAAATTCATTGATTCAAAAATAATTCACGCTCATAATATTTTTAAATAAAGCAGATCAATAAATCTTTGGATGTTATGAGTATTATCAAATCGAAATTTTACTTGAATTGTTGGCATCTAATGAAAAGAGTGACACAAAGTACTTTTTTTCACTGCTTTTGGGTGAAAAAAAGTACTTTGTGTCACTGTTTCAAAAAGTTTGACTTTTTGCATGCGTTTGATATTGAAATAATAATGTAAAAGTCGACTTTTTTTCAAGCAATAATAAAAAAATAATTTTGAAGCCTCGTACAATCAGGGATTCGATTCCCAGACATGTGGGAGGGCAATGCGATGCACTACCACTAAGCTACTGGGCCTCATAAACTCATTAAGGATTATTAAAAACTAGCAGTATGGTCCCGCCTTACTGGGAACCCGTTAACTTCGCATTGCTTCCTTTTAGAGGCATGTTTACTTTTGAAAATACACTCAAAATAAAAAAAAAATTAAATTTGTGTTGGCGCATGCACACTTAAAAAAGCAAACACTAATAGAGGATGAAGCAGCCTTCAGGCAAGCGCATATCTCAACCAAACTCAATAAATCAAACTAATAGAGGATGGCGTCAAGCCCCCGTTCCATGTATTTTCAAGCTCTTTTATGGTCCCGCAATCCCACGTGGATGACGTTTTTTAAAACTAATTATATTAATTAAAAATCACAATCACAATATATATATGAAAAAACTAAGCCTCAGGTGCACACGTAGGTATTAAAAGGAATCTATATTAAAAATTTCGAATTTTTTAGAGCTGTCTAAGTAGGTCTTTTGCGATCCACAGACAGACTCTTTCTTTTATTATTATAGATATGTAAAAACAAGAGTTGGCAAATACAGATTTAATATTTACAATTTAATGGGGATGTTAAAGATTTAAGACTTTAGGTAGTAAAAAATAAATTTTAACGATCAATACAAAAAAAAACGCAGGTAAATGTATTCAAAATAATATGAAAGTTATTAAAATGCTAAAATCATACAACTTTGCTGATTTGAAAAAGTATGTTTTCAAGTTTGTGGTATGGCAATATATCCTTTGGTGGACCAAATGAATATATAGAATGAACTCTGTAATTTTAAGCAACTAATAAAATTTAGATTTGTATTATTTAAAGACAAATTGAAAGGCAAGTGATAAAATTTCATGTAATTTTCAAAATCAACAAAAATATGCTATGGTAATTTAAAAAATATTTTTTTATGCATTAGGGAACTGCTTCTAAAATGATTGAATTGAAAAAGAGCTTACCAAAACCCGAACTACCTGATATAGCTTCAAGAACAGTGAGAAACCGCAGGCTCTTAAGTTTTAGGAAACCTACAGTACCCACTATGGGAGATCCACTTCATAAGTAGGTATTTGTTATCCCATTTTTGAGTTATATGTTGTGTGAAGTTGTTATGGGGGGTCAAGACACATTTGCTTTGTAATATCTTAATTAATTGCTACCTCATGTGGCACGGTAGAGGGCAGCACCACTACCACACTCTCTGTTAAGTCTGCTACTTAACACTTTACCTACAAGTAGCAGTTCGAACTAGGGTAGACTAACCAGTGAATGAACGTTTAAGACGCTGCGTTCGCCAGTGAATGAACACCAGGATATAATGACCAGGACAACCAACCATATGTCAGATAGCTTCCTACTACATAAGAGGAAGTCAGTGTTGCCAATCCATCTAGTGGAATGATTTTCAATCCTTATTTTTTAATTATATTTACCAAATGTTATTTCACTGGGGCCTGTTCACTCACTGGTCAGTCTACCCTACATTACTATGCATCGGCTCAGTTTAGCCCTTGTGTAGCTCGAGCACTGATAATTCAAAATTAAACTAAACCAAATCAATTTTGGCCTAGACAAACGCGTGGTATATACACGCTCTTAAACTCTAGTAAAATTGTACGCTTTGTGTTATTATAGGGTAAAGAAAATTAATAAAATCTTTGCAAGGCGTAGACCGAACTGGAACACGGCCTAACCTCACCAAATCTAACAGAAAAATCAAAAGTCGATTAATCAACGGGCGGGCGGTAAAGTGTTAAGTACCTTGTTCGAGTTTACTACACAAATTCTCTGTTTGAGAGCAAAGTGATAGAGGGAAGCACTACTACCACTCTCTCTCGAGTCTACTACTCAGGTTCCCTTGTTTGAGTGCAACCCTGGCACTCTATTGGCTATACGTGAATTCTTCCAATTTTTTTAGAGCAGATGCCAAGAAGAGGTTCCCAGAAATAGCTTGTTGCCCCCCAGATTTATTGACTTGGTAGGGGAGGTTTGGAGGACTTTATGGTCATAATTGCACCCCAACTCACCAATTGAAGAGCTAAGTAGAAAAATGTGCTAAGTGACATTTAAAAAATTAGATTTTTGTGTCAATAGACGTGTTATTCCCATGTTTAAAAATAACATGTTTCCTATTTTTCATAAGCTTCAGTTTAGTGTATTTTTTATGGTTTGAAAGTGTTGATTTTAATGTATTCCAGGGTTGCCACGGTCCTTGAAAACCTTGAAAAGTGCTTGAAAAACATTGAATTTTACAGTCTTAAAAGTGCTTGAAAAGTGACTGTTTTTCCAAGGATTGGAGTAAAGTGTTACTTGCAACAGTTTTTTTTTGGTAATGCCAAATAATGCTGTTAGATTTTTCAGAAAGTAAATGTAATTGTAACTCAGTTACTTTTATTTGTAACGAAAATTTTCGGGTTTTTTTAACGTTACGCCTTTCTTCACATATCTTTTCGGTAGCTAAATGGTTATTTTACAATCACTATTTAAGTTTATTTGACTGTTAGAGAGCTCTTATTCCTTTTCTAAATTAATTTTTAAAAACTATTGTGGAATTTAGGGGTATTTTGAATGTACAGTCCTTGAAAATGGAGAAATATATCTTTGAAAAGTCCTTAAATAATACTTGATTTTTTTAACCCAAATACCAATTTTTTTTACACAAGTGTGGTAACCCTGGTATTCAAAAGAAAACAGAAAACTTTAAAGCTCATTTTCACAGTTTTGTCCCTTAGCATTTTCTTCCACTAAGCTGTTTAATTATGTAAACTCCAGGAATAAGTTATTTATTTCTAGTCTCTTTTTCGAGCTTTTAACACAGCCTTGTGTGACTTGTAGTTAAAGACCATAGTCAAATGACAAGGTTGAAGCTTGATAGTTGACTCTTCAGTGCTTCTAAAACCAAATATTCTAGAGACATTTTTCCATCTATATTATTAGCTGGTGTTAGTGTAATATTTTATTCTTGTTATTAGTGAACTGTATTGGACAAGTTAGAAAGTAAAAAAAATGCAAAATGTCAATGCTTAAAATTCTATTTCACTTTGTACTGGATCCTTTATTTAACTTACTTAAGTACCTTTTCACTTTGATAATGGATAGTTCAATTGAGTGTGTTGCCATTTTTGGGATATAATTATTTTATTAGCTTTTGAAATCTCATGGAAAAAAAGTACAAGTTAGTATAATCAATTACATGAGTGTAGGTCAGTTATTTAGCATTACTGTATGGTTTGTGATAATATTTCTACAAAAAAATTAAGTTATACTTTCCAACAAATGTTTTAGAAAAATTCATAAATTTGAATGTCCACTGAACGAAATAAAGTTTTATGCTGTAAATTTTAATTGCATCTAGGGAGTTAATGCTTCAAAATTACTATTGTCATTTAATATTTTACAAATAATATAGACTTGAATATTTTTCTCTTAAGCACATTTCTTTTTGCTTTTACTATTTTCTCCTACGTAATCTTTTTTTTCTTTATTAGCACATCCAAAATCAACAGTCCAGCCAAAAAATCTTCTCCAAAAAAGCTAGGAATTCAAAAACAGCCCATTACAGTATTAAATATGTCCCACAATCAGGAAATTCCTCAGGTAGGTTGATGTTTAATTCGCACAAAATTGGGGGCATTCTAGTTTGATTTAAATATTGGCCTAAAACTGTTCCCAGGTAGCACATCAGTATTGGCCAATCTCGGCTCATACCCTTCGCCCAATGCATAATGGATATGTTTTACTGATGCTGGGCAACATCGGGGTGCAATATTGGTTTGAATATTTGAAAAAAAAATTACAATTCAAAATTCTTGATTAAAAAATATTGCCAAACATAATATTTGCCTTTTACACTTGCAAAAGATTGCAGTAAAATTAAGTATTGCACTTTTCGTAAATCTCCAAGTTTGGCCAATACTCTTGCGACATTGGCCAAAATTGTTGCTTTACCTGGGTTAGTGGTGTTTGTATTTCTGAAAATTGAACGCAATTTTCCTTTTTCCATCCATATTATTTGCTGGTGATTTTTTTTTGTTGTTGATGTTGTTAAACTCCAGTGTTCTCAATAAAAACTTTTAAATAGTCTTTAAGTAGTTAAAGTAATAACACATAATTCATTTAAGATAACCCCGTGTTTCCTCTAGAAAATATGGGAGAGAGCCTGGTTTTACTATTTTTAAGGATAAGGTTATATTTTATTTTTGTACTTTTTTCGATTCAAAAGAATTTTCAAGAATTGGAAAATAAGTCTTGACATTTGGAAGGTTTCTCTGTCTGTCCACACCCCTTTTAAACTTCTTTTCAGTTGTCAATTTTGAAATTTTTTATTTTTTTAATTTTTTTTTTAATTTTGTGATATCAGATACCTTTCTGCTATACTTTTTGTCCCTCTGTATCCTTTAGTCAAATATTTGTTTCAACGTCTGTGCTTACTACCTTTTACAAAAGTTTTTTTTTTAAGTTTGTATATCGGAGACCTATCTTTATAGTTTTTATCCATCTGTCTCCCCATACTATAAGATTTTTTTTTTCGAAGTAACAGAAATATTGTCCATTTTAGTTTTTTATGATAAATCTGTATAAATATTAATTTTTTTTTTTTTGTAGGATCAATTCATGCACCCTCCACAACAAGAAACTAGTCATATTATAACATTACAAGATATTGATAATCTCGTTAATCAGTATAACCTAGCAAACCAAAGCGTGAATGTTAGTGAAAAGGTCTTTTTGGTACAAGAAAATTATGGTAAGATATACAGTCGCTTCCTTATAAATGATTGCTGGCTCGAGTCTTGACAAAGTCATCATATTTTCAGGATCGGAGGATAAATCAACCTATGCCAAACAAACATGTTACATATATTTCCATGTATGCATTGCTAAATTTCATATTGTCTTGATTCGAAATGTTTCTTTTTTGAGATTCAACTTATGGAGACATGGAAAATTATGCATTTTTTTACAGAAGCTGTGTGGTGTTATAAAACTATCAAATACACAGTAATATGGTAATCCCCATATCACACAATTAACCCCTTGTAGCTGGTCTAAATATTGTGCAGAATAAATTGAAAACAACTACAAAATAATTACCCCAATGGGCAAAGTAATTTTTAGACAGGTTTATTTTTTAAAACAAAAAACTTCTGCAGAGGAAATAGTAAATTTCAACAATGGTACCTGTCAGATATAATAGTCATAAAAAAAAACCTGGCTGGAAAACTATATTACTGAGCGATGGTAAAATTGTGATTTTTGATCAATAATTACCCTGTATCACCTTATATGAAATCTTTTGTGGTCTTAAAAATATTCTTTAAAGTTGAATGAGCTGGTTGTGTTGTCAATCTTGTCACTTGATAGCAGTCCAAAATTACAAGGCCTAGCCTTGTGCAGGGGCTGGGGAGCCCATTTGGTTAAGCACTCGCTTAGCATACTGAAGGTCCCACGATCGGGTCCGGGCATCGCCAAAATAGCTGCCGACCTATAAACGGCCCGTGTAGCCAAAAATGTCCGACGAATAATACCCTGTGTAAGGGAGTGCACGTTAAATATCCTTCAAAGTCCTAATGCTGCGTACGATTTCGCCCTTAACGGTTGCGTTGGGTGCCTATTCAGGTGTTGGCTCGTCACCTGACTGCAGTTCTAAAATACGACACCCATCGCCAATAGCCCTCATGTAGCTCTAGTGCGACGATAATTCAAACCTAACCTAGCCTTGTGCAAGTTTGATTAAAACTAAAACAAATGTAAAGTATATGTACTGAAAGGAAATATTAAATTTCTATGTTAGCTTATAAAAGTATTAACAAAATCTTTGTATGTATGTATATACTTCCAGTTTGCTTAGCATAAATGTATTTACAGTAGACGCCGTTTAATGTGATCACATCGGGGACGAACGTGATTTGATAACAATAACCGATTGATTACAATACACGAAAAAAAGTTTCAACAAAAAATAATTTTTTTAACATACGCATTAAAATAAAAAGTAATTTTAAATTAGGAGTTGCTGCTATAAAACTCTATAGTATTTAATAGAAATTATTTCCCCTAAAGAAAAATAATTCATATTAGTATGCATGCTTACGCATTTAATGATAAACTGCAGAAAACAATGCAAAGTGCAAAAGGTTAATTATTAACAGAAAAATAAGTCATCAATTATCGATTGTTTGGCATTCCTTCCAAGCAAGTCATTTAAGTCATCATAATGCTTTGAAAATATTCCTTATTGGCTTTGTTTTGCACACCTAGATATAAGATCGAAGTGCCTCCCTCATCTGAGCAGGAGTCGGAATTTTGTCCCCGATATAGCACTTTTAGGTTTATCAATGTCATCAGAATCTTTTTACAAAGATTGTTCTTTGACACATACGGCTTCGCAAATGCCCTCATCAGTTAACGAAGTAGAAGTAACTAACCTTCCCGTCGATCTCCATCCATGCTTCAAAATCCTCAGCATTCATATCGGGTTTTTTCGGGAAATTTACATGTAAACTTATAACAATAAACGAACATTTGATTACAATAAACGATGATTTTTCAATGTATTTTGATATAAGAGGACGGGAACAAGCGATTTTGATAACATTAACCGTGATCACATTAAGCGGCGTCTACTGTATAAGCATTTGTTTTTAGGAAGTTATTATTTTATTTGTCTGCATGTTATGTTTTCTTTTTTAATTACTGTGATATAATACATTATATAGAATGTTCTTTTGATAACTTATGCAGTGGAAACTCGATGCTATTTTGACATTGCATGTTGTTAGGAATTACCTGTTTTTGTCTTGCACATATATTATAAAATATTATATTAAAAATTTCGTGTTTAGAAAATTATTCATTATTGGTTTGTACTTTTTAAAAATATTATAAAATCTTGCTAATTTCAGCATGTGTTTATGCAACAAAAGATATATTTTCTCATTTTTTTTTGTATAGGTCAAAATGGTGTTGAAGAAGTTATTACAAGTACTCCTGTGATACTAGGTAAGTTTAGTCCTGGTATTTTTCTTTAAAAGTTGTACTATATTTTTTTATCATTGAGTTAAATAAAGTTTATTGTCGTCCTCATATTAAAACACTGAATCTGCTTGTAATTTTTTAGTTTAAATATTATGTACTTCTTTAAAATATGTAAAGTTTTATGAAGCTACAACTAGCTAGCTATGAAGCTTCAAGCTAGCTATGAAGCATAAACTAGTTCTTATGGGTAAAGCACAACTTTTTATGTTTAACTATTAAATTATTAATACACAATGGCCACATTATTATTACTATTATTATTGAGAAATAAGATAATTAGTTTGTTTATCTATATTACTGTATATATAATGAGAGAGTCAGTAGCATAGACATAATGCATTATTTTTGAATTTGCAATATCTGTAAAAAAAGTATTGTGTTAAGAACTACTAATTTTTTCACCACATGGGATAATAGTTGCAATAGAAAAATTTAACAAATGTAAAGTGAAAAAGATGTATGGTTAGCAATTTATTAATCTTGTATTTTTAGTTTATTATCAATAAATACAGTTTTTTGTCAGTTAACTGTGTGATCTATTTTTTTTCAGGAGGTATTGCGTTAAGAACTTTGTAAATTTTTTTCAGATATGATAATAATAGCAATAACAAAATCAAACAAGTGTAAAGGGAAAATAGCATATGGTTATTTATTTATTAATTTTAAAGAATTTGTAATTTTAGTTTTTTATCAACATCTGTCAATAAACTGTAAGATTAGATATTAATCTAGTGGCAAGGAATATCACACGACTTTCATAATGACTGCTCAATAAATCAATACACATTTAAAGGAAATTATATACTCTACGACAGGGGTTCCCAACCGGTGGTACACGTACCATTGGTGGGACACGGGAACATTTCAGATGGTATGTGTGAGTGATGTGAGCAACATGATGCTATAAATAGCTTCTGTATGCATATGCAGTGAGCACGCAAATATATATGTTATTCATTATTTTAAACATTAACATTATATTAAAGAAGAAATCTTTAATTAACTTCTGGATCGGATTTTGCCGAGTTTGTACTATTTTGTATTTGCATGTTTTTATCCCTATAGGTAATAAAAAAAACCGTAAATTAATACCATTAATCTTTTTTATTTCTCCTTTATTATAAGCATTGTCATAAATAAACAAATATCTAACCATTAAATACAAAGTTTTTTCAGAAATTTTACTTAAAAAACCTTCGAACACTTTTAAAAGAGTAAATATTATGCGTTTATTAAAATATTTAGGTCTGGTGGTATGCCAAAATTTTGCAAAAAGTCAAGTGGTACGCAGGTGCAAAAAGGCTGGGAACCCCTGCCCTAACATAATTTCAATAATTTTAGAGCCTAAAAATTTCTATGTTATTTACCACTTGCACATACCCAATTTTCTCAAAAATCTTATTATGACGTTCTGACAGGTACTGGGAACTCGTGTGAAGCTCTATAGCTCTGAAGTGTATAGCTCTATTAGATAAAGTTGTGGAGTGGTTACAGACAGACTGATAGACCAATGTTCAAAAACCATTTTTTTAAATCAGCACCCGCTAAACTGTATAGAAAATACACTATCTCCATTTGAGATTTTCCACCCCCTTCACATTACTTTTACTAACCTCCGTGCCAACCTAACTTGGGTGAAAACAAAGAGTTAAAAGGCAGAGAGAAAGGCGTGATTGGTCCGTTAGTTGGAAACTCTTGTAAGGTAATATTAACATACAAAGTTATCTGAATACAATTTAACCATAATACACTTTTCATTCTGTTAAAATTGCCAAATTTTCTCAAATAATACTGAAATCTGTTAGACCATAAACAAAATTAATGTTTTAAACATGTTTTCTGGATGGATTCACAAATAATTTGTGGAACTCTTTACATGCCCGGAAGGATCTTCTCCATAGCATATTTCTATTTACCCAACTTAGGTTGGCAAGGAGTGTACCTTATATTTTATATTAGTTAAATGAAAGTAAAAAGAGATAACCAGTTGCTATTTTCTCCTTAAATTTGTATTATTTGTATGTTATTAATGTTTAAATAATTGATTACATTTTAATAATACTTTAGCAGATTTTATAGTTACAAAAGCATTTCATTAAGTTTATGAAGAAGAACTGTATGTCCCATAGAAGTAATGCATTAGTTTTAAAATCACAACTTTTGCAAAACAATTTCTTTGTCATGTTATACCACTTTCACCAGGTATAGGAATCATCTTAACATCAATTTAAAACAAAATTGAAAAGAAACTAACATCCGGCTGCTTCATTATTACTTGATAAAGTTTTAAAATAGTTCGCCATCTGCTGTGTATTTTTGTCATTTTAGAACTTCAAAAAATATATAATTTAATTACTAGATAACATTTGCGTTTCAAATTTGTTTCATTTCAATGTTATGTTGATTCCCATGCCTGAGGAAAAAGGGCTAGCATGGCAAAGCAATACATCTGCGAAAGTTGTGATTCCAAAACTGTGGGGTTGACAATCGCTGTTAAACACACCAGGAAAAACTTTTTTAGCTGTAATTTTGATCAATATTCTGTTGTTTCTCACTAGCTACAGATACTACTGATGATAAAGTGACTGGTAGCCGAACAGACAATGCTATTGAAGGATTAGTAAGAGAAAAGAAAAGATCAAACGACTTAAAAGAAAAACTTTTAGAAGAATCTAGAAAAAGAAATAAATATTTAGAAGCTCTTTTAAAAATTAACTGCCAGCATTATAATCAAAGCTTTGTAGAATTGATGCAGGACTAAAAGTTTTTTTATGTTTGACATTCTAAGGATGCTAAAATTCTGTACATTGTTGTTTTGATTTCATTGTAAACTGAAGAGCTTAGTGGAAAAACGTGCTAAGTGACATTTTTGTAGAAATTAAGATTTTTGTGTCAATGAATATGTTTTAAAATAGGGTTGGGGAAATTAGCTACAGATTTTCCCTAACTTCTTTAAAGATAAGTTCTCCCTTTTTCATAAAATTTAAGTTAAGTGTATTTTTTTAAACTTTTTATAAGTGCCGTTTTCACGCTTTCAGTCCCAATGACAATTTTCAATCTTTATGAGCGACATCGTGAGCAGCGTCAGGAATTCGAAGCATATTTAACCCTTTCAGTCCCAATGACAATTTGGCATCATTTTCGAATTTTTTTTTTCTAATCGTCTATAGCCAGTTATGATATAAAAAAGCGCATCATTTGATTCTTCAAACTTTTTCTATTAGAAAATATTTTTTATTAATCCCAATAAATGTCAGCCCAATAAATTTTAAAAACTATAATCAGAAACATGATGATGCCAAATGGCATAACTGGGACTGAAAGTGTTAACATATCAGATTGCAAAAAAAACTTCAAAGTTCATTTTCTTAGCACGTTCTTCCAATAAGTCCTTCAATTATGTATTATGTTTGCAAAATATCTACCCCCTATTAAATTTGAATTAAAAAGATTTTTTAATGATAATTATTAATAACTGTGATTCAATAACGTTTAAATTTAAAAAAAAATTTTATCTAAAAAAAGTTTTGGGTTTATTAATTTTCTGTAAAAAAAATTATTACTATCGACGACAAATCCCTTGTTTTTTATATGGTAGTTATTTTGGTACTTTATAATAAAAATGTATATACAACTGCTTACATTGTTAATATATGTTTTTATATATTTTGTGAGATTTTTTTGTTCTAACACACTCATGAATATTTTCCTTTAAATTGGTTTTTCTGTAATAACCTAAGAACCCATTTTTAGTAATTAGAGTTAAAGGTTAGAGCTTAAAATGGAAAAAACATCTAAAATTTGGCTTGTCTTCCAGCTAAAATTGGTATAGACTGATGTTATGCTGAATTTCCTTTTTCAATCTTATTTATCTTGATATATCAGGGTTCCCACGGGTCCTTGAAAGTTCTTAAGAAGTCCTTGATTTTTGTTTTCAATTTCAAGAAGTTATTATGAAGCTATTTGAACGCATTGTGATAAGGCTTGCGCGGCAAATTGTGAGGTCAAATTTAAAAAAATGACCAAGAAAATGACTTCATATTGTACAAATATGTACAAACAAGGACTTATACCTAAATTCTGAGCTCAATTTTAATTAGAAATTATTTTTAAAAAACTTTAAAATCAAAATTTTAAAATTTTTATTAATTTGTTTAGAAAAAGTTCTTAAAATAATTTCTAATTCAAATTGAGCTGAGAATTTAGGTATAAGTCTTTGTTTGTACATATTTGTACAATATAAAGTCATTTTTTTTGTGTCATTTTTTCAATTTTGACTTCACAATTTGCCTCGCAAGCCTAATCACAATGTGTTCAAATAGCTTCATGTTTAATATCATTTATTTTAGTTTTGGCTAAAGTTTCATAAATTTTAAAACTTGTTTTATAATAAATAAATCTTGTAGAATTACAATGCTTTTAGTATGCTTTTCAAGGTTTGGAAGTCGTCAAACTTAAACATTTCTCTTAAACTAAAAATCTATAACGCAATTATTAAATCTATACTACTTTATGGCAGTGAAACTTGGAAAATTACAAAACAACAGGAAAATAAATTCAACGCATTTCATACTAAATGTTTAAGAAAGATCCTAAAAATTTATTGGCCAGAAAAAATATCAAACCATATTCTATATATTAAAACAGCTGACAAACCCTTGACAATAGACATAAAGAGAAAGAGATGGCGTTGGGTCGGCCATGTACTAAGAATGAGCCCCGATTCTAATGAACGGATAGCTTTAACTTGGTCGCCAGACGGTAAAAGGAGGAGGGGACGACCAAGACTGACGTGGAGAAGAAGCATCTTAAAGGAGCGAGACCATCTTGGTTGGCCAAGCTGGGCAGTTGCCAGGGAAGCCGCACTGAACCGGAGGAACTGGATTTCATCAATTGCGGCCTCATGCGCCTATAAGGCGTGACGAGTCGCAAGGCAAGGTAAGTAGAATTACATATAAAAAAAGTTATACTCATTTATTGAGTAGTTAAAAAATGACATGAAAGATCAAACTATGCTTTGTAGTATCTTCTTTGCACATTTTTAAGACTGCTATGACCCCTTAAGGTGTGAAACATTACAACTATACAGTCTTATTGCAATAAGCATTATTGTAAAAATATTGGATGGAAATTGGAAGAAACAGCCGAACCTCATTAACACTTACTCGAAGGAAAACATTTCTTGTTTACCGAATTCATATTAACCATCAGGAATTTTTTTTAAGTCAAACCATTGATTAGATTAAAATAAATCAAATCTAAATATTATTCTAATTTTATAATGAAATACACTAATAATAAAATCACATTTTGCTTATTGCGTTTTTGATCCAGCGCATTAATTTGATTTCTATGTCTTCATGTTTTTCAGTTGTTATTTTTCTTGCAGGTTCAAATTGATTTACTGTATAGGTTTACTTCAATTTTATCGCGATTTTTTTTAATCTTTAAATTGGTGCTTTTAGCTACACAATATTTAGAAGCAATTTCCTTTTTTTTCAGAATTAGAAAGCAGTTCATTTTTATAATGTGAATTGTCGTTATTTTTTAAAAATGTTTTGTTTCATTTGTTCTTCGAAAATGTTAATCACCAGAAGAAAAAAAAAACTAAGGAAGGCCTGTAATTATCGATTTAAAGTTTTCTATTTTTTTAAGTTTTGGTTGTGAACCTAATCAATAATAAGTTGTTACATACTGATACAGATAAAGTCTGAAATATTCATTATCTGCACATTTTAAACTTTTATAGTTAAGAATCACATAGTTTAAACATAAAGTATCATAGGTAATGACTGAATCTGATCTTCGCCTGGAGCATTGGTCTGACGATAAACTAACTAACCTGAAAAAAAAAAAGGATAGATTGAAGACCTTTGCACTAGAACTGCACAAGAGCTATAGAATCTTATTCAAGAAGTGGTAGTAGCGTAATCGTTTCCGGCTGTCTATTTCAAGCCTCCATTAGCAGCTTTAACACAGTCACTAAACGCCTCGTAATTCAGAACCCTGGTCAAGTGACGAGTCGACACCTGATCGGGCACCCAACGGAACTTCGAGCGACATCGTACAATAACGCCGTCGGGACTTAGGACTCCACAGATTTAATGAGCAAGTCTGTCCCTGTGTTTTCGGGCCCATCCGTCACGAGTTGGAATTTCTACTCTTTCCCAGTACAGATATCCGATTTATAGAATGACTGGCAGTCAGGGGTGGCGGCAGCAGGGGGGCTAGGGGTGCTTCAGCACCCCCGTCGGGGAAGGCTAGCCCCCCCGTCGGGGAATTTTTAAATTTCGTCGGGAAGAATAGTCTTAATGTTTTTTTTCTTTCATTCTTATATGTTAGCTTGGTTAAAATGTCGGAAAAAATTTGGTCGATAAAACAAAAGCCCTTTAAGAGTTTTAAAATACAACACTACTTTGCATATTTTAACACAGTCCTGTTTTGTGTGATCGACCCCTTATCGAAATACGCCCCCTCCTCAAGATTTTCCATTCCACGGGGGGCGAGGAATGCGATATCATACACCACACCACCGTTCTTCATGGAGTGGGGAACCCTTATCTTCAAACCAGCGGGAGGTTTGCGGAGGAGCAGACTGCTTGGTTCTTAATAGGGAAAGTTTGGTTCGTATGGGGAGGGTGGTTTCACATTACATAGTTAGGATCATTTGTGGGATTGTACTGTAGAGAGGTATCTGAATTCAGTTCGCGTTAGTTAACTCTTCGTAGCAAACTCGTAAATTTTCGAGAATGATACGGATGCTGACATGTTTTTTTCCGGTCTAAAATGTAATTTTACCCGATGTGTTGAAGGGATACCAAAAAAAGGGGGTAAACAATTCTCAGAAAAAGGACATTTTGGTGATCTTCTGCTATTGGTGAAGACAGATGTGTCGTCTGTCGTCAGAATAGAGGGTGAACTATTGGGAAAGAAAAATGCAAAAAAATAGTACCATCCGACTGCGCAACAGTATTGTGAGCCTGTTCGCGTGTTCAACCAAGTACGTTCATTTTCTTTTGGATGAAAAAGTGTATACACTTTTATTTTGCGTAGATTTTTTGTGAATTTTAGCAGTAAAATGTATACAGTAGGTTGCTCAGCTTTTTAACCACAAATTCGAAATAGATTTTGTTTGTTTTAATATTTTGGTTATAAATAATAAACGAGGGATAAGTTCACGTTTTAAGGTTGAATGTTGTTTATGTGCAAACAATTTGACAATGACTATGTAAAAAACACACAGCTTTTGAAACATCAAGATTATGAAAAGCAAAACAGGAATATTCTGTTCGTAGAAGTTGGCGTAAAAAAAAAGGAAAAGTCTATGGGAATCGCTTAATCCAGTGAAGACGATCAAAAAAGATCTCTCTAAAACCGAAGGTACGTAGCCCAAGCAAGAAATTTATTCACAAAAAGATTCTTTGATTGTATGATGATGATATGAAATGTGTTCTTCCTATTTTAAAGCGTGCAATATTCCTTATTTATTCATTAAAATATAAATTATTCTAGCAACCGATAATAAATTAATTTCGAAATAATAACGATAACTTCGAAAAAAAAATAAAACTAGTCAAACTAACAAAAAAATAATTTTTTAAGATCCAGCGGGTAGGACCGATTTTGGAAGGTACACTGAAGAAGGGACTCAGCATGCCAGTACTACTTTTCCATTTTTAGCGATTTTGTAGATGTCTGTACGCTCGGACGGACGGAACTTATCTACTGTCTGTCGGCGAATTAACCTTAATTAGTATTGAAATGTAATTTTACCTAATTTTAATCTGCTGTTACCATCACCAATGGCACAAGGAACTTTATTTAAATATAATATTTGAAGCAAAATTTATTTTTGTTATAAATCAGTTTGGAATGGATTCATTGATAGTTCATTATTATTAGTTTACTAAGAAAACGGCTAAGAAATTGCATTATTTATAAATAAAAATATTTTTAGTTTTATGTTATATTTCTTTTTTATTAGGGCACTTTAAATAAATTTCATGTTTTCCTCGCAATAAATATTTTTTAAAAAATCAGGTTTTTGAAGATTTTATGTTGGATACATATCCATTAAAAAATGTAAAATAATTTTTTTTAGTGAATTTTTGTAATTTGTGAATTTTTTAATGCAAATTTAAATTTTATATTATGTATGTAATTCTACTTATGTCTAATTAAAGTTTAATTTTATACATTGAATTGAAACGTATTTGATCTATTTCTGATTGATCTCACATAATTTGACAGTTAATTATATAAACTTAAGGTAGACCAGTACCTTGGAATTGAGGGAATTTTTTTATTGCATAATACAAAAATAGACATAGTGCAGAAAACGTATACCAGATTTAAAAATTCTACTAGTTTGAAAAGCGATCCAATTGTGCTGTTTAAAAACCCTTATCTTCGAAATTTCTACAGTTGACACTATGTTAAAATGCTTTATGTATCAAAATCTTATATATATTTTTTTCATTTCGTCACAAATTAAAAAAGTGTAATGCTTTTTTATTAATTTGCATAGATTTTAATAATTTTTTTCTGTAATACATTTAGTATATTTAACAGAACCAAAAAAAATGTTGAGTAAAGAAGTCGTTTTTTTTAATTAAAGTTTGCAATTGAAAATTAAATTTTTTTTATATTTTTTTATATAATATATATTAAAAATTAAAACTAGTATGGATTTAAAAAAAAAAAAGCATTTTTTTAATATCACCATTACATAGTTGTAAAATAAAAAAATTTAAAGTTGTAACTTTCAAGGAGTAGGATTTCAAAAAAAATAATTAGTTAAAAAAAGTGTATGTTGTAATAATTTTTCTTAACATTATGCGATGGTTATACTAATATACTCTATAAATGTAAAGTTAGTTTTACAATTTTTGCACCAAATTAAAAAAAAACATGTTTATCCTACGGATCTACATTAAAGAATTAAGGTAATTTATTTCAAAATTATACTTTAGCCCCCCCGTCGGGGTAGGTCAGCCCCCCCGTCGGGAAATTCCTAGCGCCACCACTGCTGGCAGTAAGTGGGATTCGAACCCCGCACTCCTGAAAAGACTGAATCCTGAGGCGGATGCCTTTAACCACTCGGTCACGGACGGGCCACCTTAATCAAGTAACCGATCTTTTTAGGCACACAACACAATGTTAGAGGGCGACATCGATACTGCGTCGGGATTTTGAAGCATATTTAACATACACTCCCTTTTACACGGAATATTATTCGTCGGACATTTTTTGGCTGCACGGCCGTTTGAAGGCCGGCAGTTATTTGTGGCGATGCTCGGACCCGAACATATGATCTCTCGCATACAAGGCGAAGTCATTAACTACCAATAAATAAAGCCGTGTACATAAACCTGGTGCACGTTAATTCTGTTGTGTTACAAAGCTCTAACTCCGTGTACGATTTCATGTTAAGCTTGGTAAGTGTTGACCTGGTCTATCAAAATACGAAGAATGTCGCCATTTGTCCTCTTGTAGCTTCAGTGTAACTTAATTTCAACCATAACCAAATTTAAATAGCTAAGAGAGCATTGACTCTATTTTTTCTATATATTAAATATTCATGTATTCAAAATAGCGACCGGTTTGCTAGCTTCTGTTTTGAACTCTTCTGATGGAAATATATTCAGTCGAAGCAATAAAAAATCATCTCGTCAAGCCAGTAAAAAGAGTTCTAATCTTTAAGTTATTTCTCATTTTAAGCTTTATTAGTTTTCACCTCACGTACTATTTTTATTCTTTTCGCCAACACTTGTTGAATTTTCAATAAATCAATCACTGATTTCATCTTTGCCTAACGATAAAGTAGCCAGAACTTGAAAGAAAAAAAAACATCAAGAGCTCTTCTTTAAAACGTACAATTAATGGCAAATCGTAATTTGAATAACATAAAATTAAAACTTGTTTATTACGTGAAGGGAAAGTCCAAGTACAGATTTTGTTCCTTTTCATGTTTGCCCCGAAATCTTAGAATTTATCTTTCAAGGTTTGGCCACATTGTCAACTTCGAACTCGGAGTGCAAGGATCAAGATATCAGAGCGAAGTTTCAGAATTTTCCTTTGGCTAAGAATTCTATTATTCTATCTGAGCCGTAAAAATTATCGTTATTTTAATTCTTTAATGGTTCGGAAAAACATGAGTTATATTTGGTTTTTCGGATTGCTTGCTTTTGGAGCTGTTATGGTAAGAGTTTGTCTTTTACACTTTTGATTATTATGGTATTAAATTTTCAGTTAAATTGCATTTATAAAAAGTTTTAAGTGTATTAATTTATTTCCATTTATTAATTGAAATGCATAGTTATGCAAAATCGTAATTTTTGAAATTTTCTCCCCTCCTCCAAGAAATTCCCTGACCTGGAAATTATCGATTAAGTTATATTTTACATCAACAATTTTGCAGTTATCTGATCAGTGTCGAATTGAAAACGGCGACCCACCGATTGGGAATCGCATTTCGTTATAAATATGTTTCATTTATTTTGATTGTCGAAATGAGTTGAAATTCGACAAAGTACAGTTACACTATGATGAGTTTGAAAATAAAAAATAATTCCATAATATTATATTCCTTGAAAATGGAAACAGAAACAAGACGACTCTGGCATATTCATCTGTTATCTAATAAGTTCCAAAAACTCTTAAAGACATTGCTATGAAATTATTAAGTCCATATATTGTCCAGGTTTGAAAATAATCTATGTGAACTTAAAAAAAAAAATTGGTTATGAAAATGACGCTAATAAAAATGTTAAAATTAACGATCAGCCATAGCCCAGGTAGCACAGCAGAATTGTACTAATTTCGGCTCATACCAATCGCCCATTGCCTAATGGACTACGTTTTATCGACGCTGGGCAATATCGGGGTGCAATATTGGCTTGAATATTATTTGGGGGGAAAAATTAACAATCTAAAATTCTTGATTGAAAAATATTGCGAAACATAATATTGCCTTTATACTTGCAAAATACTAAAAGATTTCAGTAAAATTAAGTAATGCGCTTTTCGTAATTTCTGGTATGAAATCTCAAAAAACGAGGAAATCTGGTTAAAATTGGTAGAAAATGATCGATTTCATCCAATATTCTCCAAGTTTGTCCGATACTCATGCGACATTGACTTAAACTGTTGTGCTACTTGGGAGGCTAAGAGTTCTCGAAATATTGGTTCAAACATCCACTTTTTTTTTTAAATGGCAGTCAAAAGTATTCTTTGCATTCTTCACTCTTTTCGAATACACAACTTTCGCTGGAAAACTGTTCCATTCATTGATAGCTAGATTGTAAAACTAGTAAGAAAGTAGCAGACGAATGTGATGCTAAAATGTGTGAATGTTTTTTATAGTATTTATTTATAAAGAATAATTTTCAATAGACTTAAAAAGAAAAACCTTGCCCCTTAAATTAATTTCCTGTAAGTGAAAAACACCGATGCGACACGTAACTGTATAAAAAATAAGCATTCAGCATTGTCGATTTTTTGACTACCAGAATGTTTAAAAATAAATTTCATTAAAAATTTTTTATTTTTGCTTTACAGTGATTAAGGCCGGATGATCTTTACAATAAAATTATTTGCATTTCTTGAAAATGTGAATAATGGTAGAAAAATATAAAGATTTATTAATCAATGAACATATGAAAATACAGTGCACAGCACTTGCCACTGTTTCTCCAAATCTTTGCACTGGATATTTCACAGATATCTCGCAAGATAGATTAAAATCAGTAAATAATGATTTAAAAAGATCATAAAAATCATATATGTAGATCCAGTGCGACGATAATTTTCAATCTTACCTAAAAAAAAATCGATCCTTCAGCACTGGGCACAGTAAGATGTCTTTATACAAAAAAATTGGTAAAGGGTTGTAGACCTCAGAGAGATTCTTCACTCTCTTCGAATGCATTAGAAAGGTATGAAAGGCCTATCACGCGGGGACCGTCCCCGTATCTGTAGCAGGTGGTCCTGAAGTGCTAATTCTAGAGATTGTCCGTGATGATGGACATCCTCAGAACATCAAACAAACTTACTACACATTAGTCGATTCTGAAGAGGGAGTCAGACACGCTTAACCACTGCACAACCGCTGTCACCGTAATAGAGCAAGAGCCCAGGGTCCCCAGACCTAAGTAGCTTTCTCACGAATGCATCGTGTCGGATTAGGTTTGTTTTTCATATAATTCTAGTGTAGCATACCCGCTAGAGTGGAACGCGACGACTCATTTACAGGTATCGTGCGCAAAAGGTAGGTAAATTATTAGTTGACTTATGTCAGCTTAAAATTTAATTAATTAAAATCAAGGCTTATTTTTACGTATTTCAGAAAATATTGTTAGTTGATAATAAATTTGCCAGACACTTCCCACCGGCTGAAATTTTTGCCAGAAGCTTTATAAGTCCCACACGCATCTGTACGAAATGGCGCTATAATCGTCCTAGGACGATTATAGCATTCTACATGAATGTGCAACACGTACAGTAATAAAACGCTCCTACTTCGGGCCCTCTATACCCCTTTTCAACCGGCAGTCAGGTGACGCTAATTTAAAATTATCAGACTAAATTTGATGAGTTTTATAAAAAAAAAATGCTTTAAAACAGAAACAATGCCAGCAACTCATTGAAAACAAAGTCATTTTATACAATTAACGATTTATGATTATCGGTACAAATAACGATTTTTGTTATTTAAGTAAAGTCACTGTGTGATATATTTTCCTACCACACGTGTTTATAGCTAGTAGTACATAGGTCATTTTTCCAATTGGAAAAAAAAATCAAGTTGCCTAAACTTTAATGAACTAAATATAACCCACTCTCCGAAAAGTTTTTAGGTGACAGGAAGACAAATAATATAATCATTTTTTTTTTCATTAACGGAGTAAGATATTAATTTACTGTTTGTAGTTCCTTGTTTCTTATAGTGTATTCCATATAATTCACTACTCTTCTTATATCACCGCTGAATTTTTGCCATCTTAGAAAGGGTAATTAAAAAAAAGCCGCCTCGACATTTATTTGTATAAAAAAAATTAGAATTGTCGATTTTTTTTACTACCAGAACGTTTTAAAAAAAAGTTCATATCTAATTTTTATTTTTTGGTTTCAAGAACCTGAATGCTTGAACCTTCTATTTTATAATTGCACGATCGTAATAGCTCGGTCGGAAAGAATTACTAACTACGTCATTTCTTATACAAATAAACGACTGATGCAAGTCCCCTGCGCCGGTATCAATATTTTTTAAAGAGCTTGAATATTCTCTTTCATACCCGCACAATTTTATAGCCCAGTTTGTAAAGGTTTATAGACCACAGAGAGATTCTTCACTCTTCGAATCCATAAGATAGGTATAAAAGGCCAATCACGCGGAGACCGTCTCCATTTGTGTTGCCCTTGGTCCTGAAGTGCTACTTCAAGAGATTGTCCGTGATGATGGACATCCTCTGAACACCAAACAAACTTACTACACATTTGTGTATTCTGAGGGGGGAGTCAGACAACTGCAAAACCGCAACTACAGTAAAAGAGCAACAACTCAGGTTCCCCAGACCTAAGTGATTTTCTCACGAATGCATCGTGTCGGATAAGTTTGGTTTTCATATACATTTAGAGTAGCATACCCGCTGGAGTAGAACGACGACTAATTTACAGGCATCGTGTGCAAAAGGTAGGTAAAATATAAGTTGACTTATGTCAGCTTACAATTTAATTAATTAAAATCAAGGCTTATTTTTACGTATAATTTAGAAAATATTGTTAAAAGTTAATAATAAATTTCCCAGACGCTTCCCACCGGTTAAAACGCTTGCCTGAAGCTTTCTCCCACGCATCTGTACTAAATGGCGCTATAATCGTCCTAGGACAAATATAGCGCAATGTACATGTACATATCTGTACAACATGTACTGTAATAAAACACTCCTACTCTGAGCCCTCTATACAGGGGAATGGTCAGAGTAAAGGCCAAATTTTTTAAAGCATATTATTCAAGACCTGAAGAAACGAGTTGTGTAAAAAAAAAAAGTTACTAATATGTATTTGTCTCTTTTTGGCTATGTCCAGACGGCGACAATAAAAACAAAAATGTCACGTGATGTGTCACGTGATGCGCACGTCACGTCACGTGATCCCCATACAATTTGTATTGTGATGCGCGAGCATGGAGGATGAAACAACCGCAACTCATACACCGTGCGTCAACGGAAACATTGACGCACGGTGACTGCACCTCAATTGTGACGCACGGTGTTTTAGCTATTAACGCATGCCTTAAATGTCTACGAGAATACTCTGATTCGGTGCGTCTTGCGCTATGGTAACTTCTGAGAGAAAAACCGAATTCATCATTGGAAATTTTCAAATAATCAAATCGAAAGCCAAAAAAGCAATTAAAAATGCCACTCTCGCCAAGTAACCCGGAAAAAAGTTGTCAGAGACAATCGAAAATCCCGACAACTTTTCCTATTTAAAGCCATGTTAATTTGTTGTAGGGTTGCTATTGTCAATAAAAAAAATAAAAGGGAAAAAATAAAAAAAAGGGTAATTGAAGTAGAAGTGCATAAAACTATTTTTAATCAATTGAATTTAAATTACATTTTGAGAACCTTAAATGTCTCCATTTAAATTGATGTGTTTAATTTTTTTTCTTGCGTTTTTTATGCATTATTACAAAAACGTTTGTCCAATCTGATATGAAACTGGTTTGATATGATTGATGATTTTGATACTAGTTTGTCAAAATGTTATATAAAGCGAAATAAAATAATGGTGGATAAATGTAAATATTTAAAGACTTGAAAGTGTCTAGGGGCTGGGGAACCCAGTCGATTAGGCATTCGCCTAGCATGCGGAAGGTCCCAGGTTCGGGTCCGGGCATCGCTATAATAACTGCCGGTCTATAAGCGACATGTGCAGCCAAAAATGTCCAACGAATAATACTCCGTGTGGCGGGAGTGCACGTTAAATATCATTCAATAATTCTTCGTTAAATATCCTTCTCTCCAATACTTTTAGCTTATGAGTTAATTTAAAATCTAACTGAACCTACTGGCCCCATGAAGCTATTTACGAATCTAGCATTTATATTATAATGTATCTAAATTTTAACTAAAATGATTTATTTTATTTAATTCTTAATATAAATGTATTATACCCTATCTCTCTGGCTTAGTGGTCAGCTCTTCTTGATCTTATTCCGTAGACCCGAGATCGTATACGGGTCCAGATCAATTAATTAAAAAATCTCAGATAGTATCCAATTTAATTATGCTATAAAAGTTAAAAATCTATTTAATAAACCAACAATTAAATTTGTTACGTTTTAATATTACTAACCAAATTTAATGTTTTCGTATCAATATTGAAATCAAGGTCACGCTTTAAAGTTTAAAACAAGCGATTTTCACCCCATTCCACTTTTCTAGCACAACACCGGCATTGGGCAGACCAAACAGATCCTCCAGACGCATGCGTTTGAAAAAAACCTACGATTTGGCGAAAAAACCGTTCGCTATTGCCTCGTTTGTCGGTCGCCAAGTTTTTGTTTTAATTGTCGCCGTCTGGACATAGCCTTTAGTATATTTTCTTATCTACAGCGCCCTCTATTGGAGTTTCTGGAAATATTTTTGGCAAAATCCGTTTCCCCGTGTCTCGAATAGTATAGGTAATAAAACACCCATACTCTGAGCCCTCTATGCAGCGAACTAGTATCTAGTAAAGACTCGAAATATGGTAATCATACCAACTCCGATAGAGGGCACGTAGGGGAGAGCGGGGCTATACCGTACACATAACGGAGATTCGTCGATACCTAGCAAATTACAATATAAAAACTGCACAAACAAAAGCAATGTATAATTTGATTATTAGGCAACTGATCATACATAAACATTTTGGAGCTATACCACTCTTTACACATAAAAAATTGGTTATCAAAAAACTTACCTTGTACAATTGCGTAGGGGCTTTACCGTACAGTTGAAAAATCTTCTGTTTAGATGAGGTAAGTAATGATTGTAATGCAATAGATAACTGTACAAAACCTTTTTCTTACTTATAAAGGTCGTAACTAAGGAACTGTGTACTATAATTGAAAATTTTTATAAAATATCCAAACTAAAAAATATCTGATTAACTTTAATAAAAAAATTCTAAAATGTCAACAAGCCTAAAAGTTGTGCTTTATTTGGGGACTTAAATTGTTAACAAGAAATATAAAATTATTTTTGGTAGGCCAACTTTTCTCATAAGTTACAATCGATGTAAGTATGTTGCCATAGCAAACCATTTAAGGCTGTTTACAGTTTAGTCAAAATCTGTACCTCGTTGCAATATATCAAAATAACCTACGGGTCACTTTGTATAATCGCTGAATTTTTACCGTCATAGAAAGAGCAACTAAAAAAGGCCGTTGCGACATTTACTTGCATAATAAATTGGAATTGTCGATTTTTTAACTACCAAAATTTTTTTAAAAAATTAATACGTATTAAAATTTATTTGTTTTTGGTGTTAATGAGACCAACACTATATTAAAAATATTGACACTAAAACACTATATTAAAAATATTACTTGCATTTCTAAGAAAATGTTAAAATTGGTGAATGAACAAGTATTATTAAGCCGTATAAGAGTGCAGAGCAGAGTGTTTGGCACTTTTCCTCCAAATCATTGTTGCAGAATATTTCATGGAAATCGAATGATAACATTTTTTTTATGATTTTAAAAAAATAATAATAGCTTTCATGTAGCTCCAGAGCAAATATAATTCAGCCTTACCTTAAAAATACCCCGATCCTTCAGCACAGTAACATGTCTTCCTACAGCCGAATTGAACATTAAAGTTTTTATGAAAATTTAATTTTAAGTAAATCAAGTAGGCTCGCTGGTTGGTTGATTATTTGGATATTTTCAGGCTTGAAGTAGGCTCGTACTATATCCCTTTACTACCCCGTCAGATGGCGATAATCTAAGGTAAGGAAACTAAATGTCAAGAGTTAATTGAAAAAGTTGCCTTAAACAGCATCAAAGCCAGCAACTCCTTAACCCTTTAAGACCTGCGGTCAGTAAGATGGCGCTGATTTAAAGTTATAAGACTAAAATTGGATTTTTATTTTTAAAAAATGTGTTAAACAGCACAGCAACAGTGCAAGCAACTCATTAAAAACAAAGTCATTTTTTATACAAATAAGGAATGTTACAAGTCAGCTGCTTCGGTATGGATATTATTGAAGAACTTGAACTTTCTATTTTATAATCGCACGATCGTAATAGCTCTGTCGGAAACAATTATTGACTACGTCATTTGTTATACAATTAAACGACTGATACAAGTCACCTGCGATGTTATAAATATTTTTAAAGAGCTTCAATATTCTTTCATACCCGCACAATTTTGTAGCCCAGTTTGTAAAGATTTAAAGACCCCAGAGAGATTATTCACTCTCTTCGAATGAATAAGAAAGGTATAAAAAGCCAACCACGCGGGGACCTTCTCCGTTTCTGTAGCCCTTGGTCCTGAAGTGCTAATTCTAGAGATTGTCCGTGATGATGGACATCCTCTGAACACCAAACAAACTTACTACACATCAGTCGATTCTGAAGAGGGAGTCATACAACTGAACCAACGCTGTCACCGTAATAGAGCAACAACACACGGTTCCCAGACCTAAGTTATTTTCTCACGAATGCATCGTGTTGGATTAGGCTTGGTTTTCATATACATTTAGTGTAGCATACCCGCTGGAGTAGAACGACGACTAATTTACAAGTATCGTGTGCAAAAGGTAGGTAAATTATAAGTTGACTTTTGTCATCTTACAATTTAATTAATTAAAATCAAATTTAAAATAAATTATTTTTACGTATGTTTTAGAAAACATTGTTAATGGTTAATAATATAGCGGGTATGTACAGACGCTTCCCACTGACTAGAACTTTTGTCAGAAGCTTTAAATGTCCCACGCATCTGTGGTAAATGGTGCGGTCCTAGGATGATTATAGCGCAATGTACATGTACATATATGTACAACATGTACTGTAATAAAACACTCCTACTCTGAGCACTCTATACAGCCGAATGGTCAGAGTAAAGACTACATTTTTTTAGCATATTATTTAAGACCTGAAGAAACGGATTGTGTAGAAAAAGTTACTAATATGTATTTTTCTCTTTTTTGAATATTTTCCTTCGTACAGCGCCCTCTATTGGAGTTTCTGGAAATATTTTGTTATCATAATCCGTTTCCCCATGTCGTGAATAGTATCGGTAAAAACACCCATACTCTGAGCCCTCTATGCAGCGAACTAGTATCAAGTAAAGACTCGAAATATGGTAATCTTACCAACTCCGATAGAGGGCGCGTTGGGGAGAGCCGGGCTATACCGTACACATAAAAGAGATTCGTCGATAACTAGCGAATCACAATATAAAAGTTGCATAAACAAAAGCAATATATAATTTGATTATTAGGCAACTGATCATACATAAACATTTTGGAGCTATTCCACTTTTTCACATAAAAGAATTGGTTATCAAAAAACGTACCTTGTACAAAATAGCCCCTTGGGTCGGGGCTATGTCGTACAGTTTAAATATATTCTGTTTAGACAAAGCGTCCTTGATTGAGAGGGAGGACTCTCAATCAAGGACGCTTTGGTTTAGGTACGGCAAGTAATAAATTGTAATGCAATAGATTACTGTACAGAACCTTTTTCTTACTTATAAAGGTCGTAACTAAGGAACTGTGCACAAAAATTGAAAAATTTTATAAAATATACAATCTAAAAAATATCTGGTTAACTTTAATAAAAAAAATTGTAAAATGTCAACAAACATAAAAAAATGTTTTTTATTTGGGGACTTAAATTGTTAACAAGAAATACAAAACTTATTTTCGATAGGCCAACTTTTCTCTTAAGTTACAATCGATGTAGTATGTTGCCATAGCAAACCATTTGGGGCTGTTTACAGTTTAGTTTTAATTTGCACCTTGCTGCGATATATCGAAATGACCAACGGGTCTTCTTATATCGTCGCTGAATTTTTACCGTCATATAAAGAAAAATTTAAAAAGGCCGATGCAACATTTACTTGCAAATTAAATTGGAATTTTTGAGTTTTTAACTACCAAAATTTTAAAAACAAATAATTTACATTATAATTTTAATATTTTTGACTGCTTATCTTGTAAGAGTTATGATAGCAATTATAAAACAAAAAAAAATTATTTGCATTTCTGGAAAATGTGAATAATGGTAAATGAAAAAGGATTATTAAGCCGTCTAAGAGTACAGTAGAGCAGAGTGTTTGGCACTTTTCCCCAAATCATTGTTGCAGAATATTTCATGGAAATCGCAAGAAAGGATAAAAAATATTTTTTTTATGATTTTAAAAAATTAATAGTAGCTTTCATGTAGGATCCAGAGCAAATATATTTCAACCTGCCTTTAAAAAAAAACACCGATCCTTCAGCACTGGGCACAGTAAGATGTCTACATACCGCAATTGAACGTTTAAGTTTTTAAGAATGGAAATTTATTTAAAATTAAATTTAGTAGGCTCGTACGATATCTCTTTACAACCCCTTCAGATGGCGCTGATTTAAGGTTATGGGATGTCCAGAATTCATTGAAAAAGTTGCTTTATACAGCATCAATGCCAGCGACACCTTAAAAATTACGTCATTTCTTATGCAAATAATAGACTGATACAAGTAACCTGCTTCGGTATCAATATATTTAAAGACCTTGAACATGCTCTTTCAAACCCGCACAACAGGTCAGGTCGTAAAGGGTTGAGGACCTCATAGAGATTCTTCACTCTCTTCGAATGCGTAAGATAGGTATAAAAGGCCAATCATGCGGGGACCGTCTCCGTTTTTATTGCCCTTGGTCATGAAGTGCTAATTCTGGAGATTGACCATGATGATGGAAATCCTCTGAACCCAACAAACTAACTACTCATTAGTCAATTTTGAAGAGGGATTTACCACGCTTATCCACTGCACTACCGCTGTCACCGTAATAGAGCAAGAGACTAGGGTCCCCAGACCAAAGTTGTTTTCTCACGAATGAATCGTATCGGATTTGGTTTGGTTTTCATATACTTTTAGTGTAGCACATGTGCTAAAGTGGACCGGCGGACAATTTATAGGTATCGTGTGCAAAATTTAGGTAAATTATAAGTTGACACATGTCAGCTTTTAATTGATTAAAATCAAAGCTTATTTTTACGTATGTTTTGAAAATATTGTTAAAATGTATCAATAAATTTGGCAGACCTTCCCAACGGCCGAAACTTTGGAAGACGCTTTAAACGTCCCTTTAGATTTTGTGAAGGGGAAGTTAAGCAAAAAAAGAACTATAAGTATATTGGAGTTTAAAGAAAGCTTTAATTAAATCGAAAGGATAATCTTTTTTTGTTTTTATAACTTCGATTTAACTAATTTTTAGTTTAGTTAAAATAAGTTATTAAACATGTTACCAAAACGCTGTTTTTAGCTTTCAAAATTTTCACATCTCCAGAACACACGTATTTCTTTTTTGCTTAGCCTGTCTTTCAGCGTTATCTTGCGCCACCTGATCCGTGGGACAAAGTGTGATCTTAATGGAGATGTTTAAGGGACTGTGAAAAGTTTCGGCCGAAGTAAATTGTCTGGCAAATTTATTATTAACTAACATTATTTTCTAAAACATACGTAAAAATCATCCTTGAGAAAATGATATAAGTTAACTTATAATTTACCTACTTTTTGCACACGATACCTGTAAATTGTCCGTCGGTCCACTCTAGAGGGCTGCATACACTAAAAGTACTTGAAAATCTGGTAGGTATCTTAGGTCTGGGGGCCCTGGGCTCTTGGACTATATGACAAATGACAGTGATTGCGCCCTCTAGAAGGGAAGGGCGTAGGCTATCTAGCCCATTACCCCGCTCGCCAGAAGAGACAGTCACAAGAGACACACAAAGAAGGACGCCACAAACACATAGACAAATAAAAACATTTATTGACAAACACAAACATCCATGCCTTTACCGGGATTCGAACCCGAGCCCAGCAGCTCCAAAGGCTAGTACACTAACCATTGTGCCAGTGGACCGGCTCTTGGACTATATAGTATCACAAGAAATTTCCCAAATCAATTCGAAATGCAGACGACTTCCACCCATTATGTTCCAGGTTGTGTCCCAGGATGCCACCAGCACAGCCCCGCACTTGGACGCTTCCCAGGTGGAGAATCTCTCCCAAGTGATGTTCGACGAGTACTGGGACATGACACTGCAGCTCTCTCCCGAGAAGGCCACGATACTCGGGGACGAGAGGTTCGGAGACCGGCTCAGCAGCTACAGCCTCCAAGCCTACGAGAAGACAAAGGTTAGTGGCTAGGTCTTAACCTACTGGGTGTCTCAAAAAGGACTACCTGTTTTTAAAAGTTATTAAAAAAAATGGATCGAGATATTAACACAATTCTTTCAAAAAAGGAATAAGTCATGTCTGGAATTTGATATGGAACACTTTATTATGTTAGTTATGTTTATTACGTTATTGTGTTAGTACACGTTGTTATGTTTAATTTATTCGAAAGATGGAGCTTCAATACAGAGTGTTGGCTTATGAAAGAACTAGGCTCAAACTAGGCTTTCGGTATACACCGAAAAGAAGGACACGTATTCAGAAATTTTCTGCGTGACCACGTGTCCTTTTCTTGGTGTATACGCATCATATTTAAAATGTTATTAACTTTAAAATTTCCAATAATAATGGGATAATATAATAATGCGATCAACCTACTCTAGATGCTTTGCGTGATCGGCTTCATATGAGCACTGCTGCTCAGATACTCTATATTCGAAGCTAATCTACCTCCTCCCTGGTCTTTACCGAATTATCATCATTTTTTAGGATGAGTTATAGTCTCTTTCATATTAATGCCCTTCGAATTCGAAAAATAACATGGATTAACAAGCTGTCTGGAAACAGTTTTTTTTGTAGCGCCATCTGTGGGTAGTTGAGGATGCTGGCAATGCCTATTTTCATCGACTTTAGTTGATAAAATTCTGATCCAAATTTCTCCATAAGCATTAAATATTTCAAAAAACAGTTTTTATGCATTATAAATTTATATGACTCGCAGGTCAGTATATGAACGGAGGACTATGTGATTGGAAACACTCTACTCCCACGTTTGAAATTGATCCGAACATTTTTTAAATTTTCAGCAAATAATTTTTTTAAAAAATTAATCAATTCCAAAAATCGGGATATTTGAGATCTGTAAAACTGCTAATTTATCAGAAAAAAAAACAGCTTTTAAAAATATTCGATACAGCCTGAAAAAAATGCAGCTTAGAAAATAATTTTTTTCTCCATTGGATTAGCACAGATGCAATTTGGATTGGTGACCCGCTGTATATCTAGTTAATTCGCCCTTAATAACCGTATTTCTTTTCAAGTTCCCTCTAAAAATGTTTTCTCTGAATAGGTCATGCTGAACGAGTTTCTGGAACGGGCTAACCAGCTCCTGTCCGAGGCTGAAGAAGGCAGCGAAACCCAGACGAACCTGGAACTCTTCGTCACCAATATCCGGAAAAAACTGGTTTACATCATGTCAGGAAGGTGAGGAAACAAAACAAATATAACTACATACAAATGCAAAAATTGTCGACCAACTACATGCTAGAGGCCCGGCAAGATTTGGTTCAATATTTCTAATTATTTACTAGTGTCCAATAACTCTTCAGATTCTTCTTAAATTCTTCTACTCTCTTCGGAATACACAATATAGTCTGGTCAAGCATTTCAGTCATTGACAACTCTATTGTAAAGATAACATTTTAGTACCTCCTATCTGAAGTACGATTTTTTAAATTTCTGACCATGTCCTCTGGTCCGGTTATTTAAGGTAAAACCTAAGCCCTCCGTGTCCCCCTGTTTGATGAATTTGAATAACTGAAATAAATCACCCCGTGTTCTCCTATTATGCAGGGAATATATGTTTAAAGATCTTACATGGTGAAAATAATCTCAAAAATCAGAACACAAAAACGCAGATTCTTCTATGATAATTTTTTCAAGAATAGAATTTTAAATTTTTAGGAAGTCCGTTAATCCCTTGTTGGTCTGTAGCTTCCTACATCATAATGTCTTCCGAATTCCGGAAATAACATGGATTTACAAGCACTCAGGAAGCAGTTTTGGTTGATAGCGCCATCTGTCGTTTGTCGGCTACTGAAACCTAATTCCAACCCTTTTAGTTAATTCATCAAAATAATTGTTCATGAGCATTCAATAAGCAAATTTATTATCCATTATAATGAAGGAAAAATCATTTATTTTCCTTTATAATAATCAAAATCTATTAAATATCTTTTAAATCTATTATTAAAAAGAATACATACTGGAGAAGAAACCAATATCCAATACGAAATAAACGGATCGAGTTGCAGCGTTCTTTGATGAGCTCACCTTACGAAATAGGGGCCATCCACGAGTTTCACAAGTTTGCCTCATTGCGTCATCTACTGACTTTATTTTTTTATACATTCAACAAAACAAACGGGTAAAAAAATATGATTAATCTTCAAAAATGAACCACTTTCTTATTTTCTAAACCAGTATGAAATTCTAAACTACGAATTTGAAAATTTGTACAAAGAATATTTTTAACCGTTTCCAGGCCTTTCGGACCGAAGGAAATGATGTAGCAGAGCCATTGCAAGAAGTTTTAAATGAGAGCACTGCAGGGTATTTCTTATTTCAAACAACTGGCATAAGATTGTACAGCAGCTGAACGAAAAAAAAATGAACTTTCCATTGATAATTAGTTTTATTAAACTACAAATAAAATCGTCACTATTCTGTTAGTAAATATTGAATAAACTACCACTTATTTGTACTAAAAAATACTTTTAAAAAATATTTTTTCAAAAAATCTGTGATCGATGTCTGAATCCTTTACACTTTGTAAGAAGCTGTTCTTCTAAATTTGGAGAAATGCTTCTAATGTAATAAAAATCCCGAAAATTTGTTCCTTCTCCGTGGAACAGGACATATGTTCTTGTTATCACCAAAAAACATTGAATTTTTATGTTAAGTTATTAACTACTATTATATGAATATATTTTATTACATTTAATGTAAACAAGTTTAAAGTTCAAAATTATTAGAATGGTCAGCAAATAAATTATTTTTATGTACATATACCTTTTATATTACATTGTGCATAAACAAAAGCAAAAACTAAAATATCTGGTAAAGGGAGTTTTCTTTGGGGTCAAATCGGCAATGAAGATTTTCGCGTTTTCCACACGTTTTTCAGAGTGCCGATTCTAAAAAAAAGTTTAAAGGAGGTAAAGGTCTTCCGAATATGGCCCGTATTTTTATCTGTCTGAAACAACTCTTCGTAGTAAACTAAAAGAGCTACGTCTTTCAAATTTGTGGCTTGAATTCTTAATACCTTCCGAACATCATAATAAAGCTATGAAAAATCGCAAGCGCAAATGGTAGCTCCCTTAAAACTTTATAAATTTTAAGTTATTACAATATCCTGACCTTTTCGTCCCCTTCAGATGGCGCTGATTAAGGTTGTCAGACTCAATTTTGGGAGTTTCATTGAAAAAAGTTACTTTAAACAGCATCAATGTAAGCAACTCCTTAAGAACTATGTCATTTTTACACAAATAAACGATTGTTACAAGTCTCCTACGTCGGTGTCAATATTTTTGAAGAGCTTCAACTTTCTCTTATATACTAGCCCAATAGGGTAGCGCAGATCTTAAAGTCAGGTCTTATCCCTTTTCGACTGGCGGTCAGGTGGCGCTGATTTAAAATTATGAGTTTAAATTTGGAGTTTCATTGAAAAAAAATGCGTTTAACAGCATCAATGCCAGCAACTTCTTAAAAACAAGGTCATTTTTAAAAAAAAAAACGAATGGTACAAGTCAGCTGCTTTGGTATCGATATTTTTGAAGCTCTTGAACATTCTCTTTAATACCCGCACGATCGTGCGTGCCCGGTCGGAAAGGGTTATACGGTTATCAGACTCAATGTAATTACCTTTAAATGTTTTTATTTATTGAGCGGTAATTGAAAGTAGTGTAGTGTTAACCCCCCTTAGTTTTGCACATGCAATCCATTAGAAGCGAATGTGCCTGCTGGACCGCGGATCTCCAAATCAAAGTAGTGCCTCAGTGTTAAACCAGTGGAGGAAAAAAATATTTTCTAAGCCATATTTGTACAGATGTATTGAACAATTTTATAAACAGATCTTTATATGATCAACGTAGCTGACTTACAGGGCCAACCATCTCATTTTTTGAATTTTTTTTTTTAAATATCCAATAAATAATTTTACACAAAATATTCGAAGCAATTTCAGAGAGAGGGATTAAAGAGATCTGTAAGTTATCTACATTTATCATTTAAAAATAACCGTTTGTAAAAAAATATTCTTTAAATACGGAGAATATGGCGTAGAAAATACTTTTTTTCCCCTTTGGATTAACACTGAAGCACTTTGGTTTGGATGCCCGTCGCCCTCATTCCCTCTAAATATTCAATGCCACACCATAGTTTAAAATAACTATGTTGTGTTTCCAAGCCACCTCTTTCCTGTATCGAAGATGCACACCCCAGAAATGTCCCTGAGGAAGCTCCTGAAGTACACAAAACTCAACAATGCACAGCAGTACTGGAACCTGATCGCGAGGTACCGAGCAATACCGAATCAAGTAAGCGATAATTTCTTATGTAAAATTTAATAAATAATGTGAATTTTTTCAATGGGGCTGCTTTGTTGGTGGTTAAGTCTTTACAGACTCTGCATAGTGCATATTCCCCAGAACTGAGATCCATTTTTCTGTGGCGTCATCTAGACGACTCTGCCTACCAGAGTTTGAGGCTCAGATTACAATGAATCTGAGCTCTATGTGGAAGTTATAGTGTGCCGAGAGAATCCAAGCCAGATGGGTACTCAGGGAATCGTTTACTTGCCACATAATCATATGACATGCGTGCCCTCGATTTTTCCATCTAGAAAATCTGCCGGGTCTGCCGGGCTCCAACTCGCAAACTGGGGTTTATGAAGCGAACACGTAATACCTCTCAGCCACTGAGACGCTGAAAAAATAGTAATGTAAAGATCATTGTCTCTTGTGGTAGTGAGTACAAATAACCGATACTAGATCTCGCAACCGAGCAACTACTTTGTCGCAGACGGTTCAATATGGGCTACACGTAAGAGGTTCTAGGATCAAATCCGGTCCGGTCCGTACTTTTTCACCTCTCTCTCTCTCTCTCTCTCTCTTGAAATTACTACTGTGTCAGGGATGACGAATTTTATACGTTATTTCGAGGAACCATGCTCCTTTCTACTAATTCTAGAATAAAACAAATACCTTTATTTTGTGTAAGTTGATCGCAATTTTTCTTTATAAAAAAGTGCAAGTTTTTTAACATTATGTAATAAAAGGAGACAAATAAAAGGAGACACCTAGCGGCAAATTGTGTACCATCTATCGCATTGTTATTATAATTATCTCTTTTTTGTTGTTTCAGATTGATGAACAAATCGAACTTTTCAGAGAAGGCATACGCACAAACTACACTTTAAGTGATAAATCAATGGTAAATGTATAAATTTCATTTACTTAATGTTCCCGATTCCGTTTCGGTGTAAAACATAAATAAGTTCGTGTATTATTTACTATTTCTTATCATTTTTTTTTGTTTTGTAGTTCACGAGCAGTATTAACTTAGCCCAGAATGTAACTGACTCTCCATACTACAAACCATTCCTTAATATAGCGAATGTAAATTCAACGGATGAAACGTAAGTACTAGTTGATTAAATATTTTTCGATTGCTGTTTAAACTGTGTTTGAAACTGTTTAAATTTTTCTTTTATTAAGAAAGCACCTTAGAATAATACAATTAATAAGATTTGATTATTTAACCAAACATTTCTTCTAGTGTTTGGAACTCATAATATTTTTTGGCTTGCCGCTATTTCGGCTTTTCAAGTTTTCAACCATATTTGGAAATTTCGAAGTGTATGTGTAAACTAGTTGGTATTTTGGCTTTTCAAATTTCAACTATTTTGATATTTCAAGTACTCGAGATTATATTCTATGGATCGGATCATAAAAATTCTTTTTTTTTTCGAAAGCTATGACCTCAGACACCCGACTTTCATACTTTTTCCCCACCTGTCTGCACGTCCGGACGGACAAAAATCTTCTATATGTCAGCGAATTTCCCATTGAATTAACATTGCAATTCAATTTTGAGTCTTTTAAATCGCTGTTGCCAAATCAACAATTTCATGAGAAACTTATTAGTTTTACTCGTAAATTGGCACAAATGTATAGTTCAACCTTAAATTATGATTTTTGAACTTTGAGGTTTCAAAATGTTCCATTTTTGGAGAAAATTGGAATTTTCTGAAAAAACTACACCACTTTCGCTCAAATCCGATCATTGCTTTTCTTTCCTGTTGCCATCGGCAGAAAAAATTCATTAGAACTTCTTGTTTTTTCTTTGGTTTGTTTCTCAGCCCTGTTAAGATTTCGAAGTGTCTGGATTACGGCCGAATGGTATTTAGGCTTGTTGGGGATTAATCTAACACTCGAGATTTTGAAGTGTTTCGATTATGGCTAGTTGGTATTTAGTTTATCGAAATTATGGCCTGTCGATGAAATTAAATAAAAAAATTTTAGGAATAATTTTCACATGCTTGAGAACATCATTGGTTTATACCAGCTAAGAATGCATTGTTCTCCAATTCGAGAATTATATTTGATCTTATTTTTGAGAATGATTGAGAAAAAAAAATGGTTTTCCGACATGGGCTTTAACCCAAGATAAGGATCTACACTGTTATCCGACTATGGAATCCTATCGTCAGAAGCGAGTGATTTTTTAGACTATTTGAAAACTTTGAATTTTCCGAACATTTATGAGTTCAAATTTTGTATTTCAAAGGATTCGTTGGTGAGAATATTTTTCCCACAATAACATGAGAATTCCTAGTTTTACATTTAAGCATTTCATTTTTATCAATGAAGGATCCACATTGATAAAATGATAATCGTAACATTTCATTTATATTGTGGCGGTCACCACAAATATCCAATACTAGTCCTCGAAACCGAGTAAATAATTTGTCGCAGACGGTTGAGTATTGGGCTGGCACACAATGAGTTCCTGGATCAAAATCGATAAGGGACCATACCTCTTCAGTGGTACACTGCTCAAAACAATTAGGAGAGCACTTTTTAATTCCAACTTTAACTTCACTCCCAACTTTTTAATTTTTTCCCTATAAATCTGAAATTTGTTAAATAGGTTCACTATGCATTCGAAATGAAATAGTAAAAAACAGGAAAAAAATCTTAAGTTTTTAATACTTAAATTTAAAGGGGGGAAATGGAATAATAACTTTTTAATAAATTATAACAATAATTATTTCATAACTTTTTTTTTGTTAAAAATAGTTGAAATATATTTTTAAACATCTAAAAATTACAAGCATGAAAAATTTAGGGTCAATTTATTTTCTAAAACTGCTTTAAAGTGAAATTTATTTTACCATATTTTTCATATTTTCATTAATATAAAAAAAAATATATTAAATTCTTCAAAATACGTTATTCTTCCATATAACGATGTATCTAACGATACATAAGTTGCGAATTTAACTTAGAAAAAAATTACAAGCTGATGATTTCCAATGGAATCATTGGGAGCGAAAGGGTTTAAAGCATGTGCTCCCCTAATTGTTTTGAGCAGTGTACATCCGAAAGTGGCGCCATCTAAGGGCGCACATCTGACTGTCTTCATGCAACCAGAGCAAAGTCCTGATACTGTCACCTCAAATACCTACTACTAGCTCTTGCGACCGAGTAATTATTTTCTCTTCAGCATTGAGGACCTTACACCAAAAGTTTCCTGAATAAAATCTGGGCCCGTTTGTACCACTTCAATATCATTTTAACTCTTTTTCAGAGACGAACTTCAGCAGAATGCTACCGATGCAATAATAAATCACCTAATTCCAGCCTTCAAAAAATTAGACGACTTTTTAAAAGAGGTAAGTACTTATGCATATTAATTCCGTCCAATACTAAATATATTTTAAAAACAGTTTTGGATAATGATTACATTTGTTAACTAATTTAACAGAAAAATGATCGCCGAAAATTGATTTCTTTTACTAAATGATTTACTGCGCAAAATGATTTCAAACATGAAATATCGAACATTTTGAGGATTTTTTTAAAGAGTTTTTAAAGATTTCTAACAAAATTTAAAATAAATTACTAATTGTTTCTAACGCTATTGCATTTTTGAGAGTTTAGATACTTTATAAGATTGCCTAAGGATACAAATTCTAAAATTTGAATAATTTTTAAAAATTTTATTACGAAATGATTCTAATATGTTTGACCGCTTGGTGCCGCTGTTGCTCTAAACCGTAGAAACCTTGATATTGCTGTATATAAAATATTACATAATCGATTCTACTTTTAGGATACGAAAAAAACTTTATAAAAAATTAAACTGTATTGAATTAATCTTAACTAAAGAAGAATTTTAAAGTAAAAATGGAAAAAAATAATTAGTTTCCGGTATACGGGAAGTCAAGTCTGAATTGTTTGAAAATAGGCTTAAAAATTAACGTTAAATAGATTAGTTAGTCAAGATTTTCCTTGATTTAGGCACTATTCAGGTTGTTTTTAGATAGAATTGAGGCTACTCCGTTGTCTAACTATGACAGTTATGATGGGTTAATCACACATTACACATGACCAGTGGTTCCCAACCTTTTCTGGTCCATCACCCCTTTCTTCAGGTTGACAAACACATATCGTCCTCTTTTAATTTTCACGTTTTCTCCAATTATAATTTATGTTAAAGTGTAACTTCTTCTTCTTCTTTATTGGCTCGACAGCCCTTTGTGGGCCAGGGCCTTCCTCAGAATCTTCTTCCATTCTGATCTTGTTTTGGAAGCCGACCTCCAGTTTTGCACTTTAATCGTTCGGGCCTCCCTCTTGCCCTGGTGCCGATTGGCTTATAGTGAAAGACTCTAGATGTTAAAGAGTCTCGGTAAAGTGTAACTTATAAAGCAATTTTATAATTTTAAACACTTACTACCATGTATACAAAAAACCAATGCAGCTTTATCCGGTCACTCATAAAATAGAAAAAAATAGAATGTTCATATTTTATAGATTTTTTAAAGAACAAAAGAGAAATAATCAACTAAGACCTTTAACTTGGATTCTGGAAAATTTAAGAGAGTTTACAATAAAAAATTGAATGTTTAAAACTTTTTTTATCAAATTTTATAAGCATATCAGTTTTTAACTTGTTAAGTTGATCCATAAAAATTAGAATGGTTTTACTATACTCCGGTACAGTATATTATTATTTATCACCCCCTTAATAACACTAATCGCACACTTGTGGAAGATCGACCCCAGGTTGGGAACCACTGCAAATGACGATAGCAATTCCGAACTCGAAAATTTGATGAGATCACGGTGAGGTGCCATTAAATATTTCTCCTTAGGAATACAGCATTCTTAAGCCCTTATCAGACGATACGGACATCGCTCGTCAAAAAACTTTGGTTACAGCAAACGTGTCATCCAGAGACCGGCTACGACATGCGTGACATCACAGACTTAAAAGCAGTACTATCGCGGTATTGGAGGAGGAGGTACAAGGAGGAGGCTCGGTCAAGACGTCACGACAGAACTACGTTTTTGATTGGAGCAGCCGTTCGCCCAGCGAAAAAGTAGTGGATTTTTTTCACGTCGACTCGAAAAAAACTCAGCCAGCAAAAGCTGCTCGAAAAATCTGTTTTTGAAGCGGCGTAGGGACGTCGCTGAATGAACGAGCCCTCATGTGATATGGCCTTTATCCGACCACTTTAAAGGGATGTTCGGTTCTTGAAAATAAACTTGCTTTCGTTCGCGCTGGTTTAACCTAAGATTCAGTGTTTGGTGGTGTTACTGAGGCCAAAACCGGTGTTTCAGCTAAACTGCTACTGTATTCTTTTTTCATCCCTAAATCTGTTATATTTTGGGGACTCTTTCAAAACAATAACAGTTGTAACACTCCTTTGAGCCACTATAATCCACAACCGAAACACCAATACTTAAAAAGCTTAAGGGGGGATCATAGTTAGCGACAGCAAAAATGACCAATTCTTAGTATTGATTTCGAAAGGCTCTAAATCATTTAAAAATTATGGTACAATAAAAATTTTTTTACCAAATTATAAATTGTACTTTTATTATTATATTTACACCTAAGAATCTTATTTTTAAAAATTATTATTTTTGAAAAAAGACATCTTTTGAAACATACAATTACGAATTTTCAAAAATACAAGTATTTTTTCGGTACACTTTTCTCCAAATCTATTAAATATTTCTTAATAATTTCTTTTGTGTGTTATAAAACCATTTTAGATCTAATTAAGTCACCTATTTTTTTTGCCTAAAATAATTTTTAAATTATGTTTTAAAAGCATTATATTCTACATTCATTAAAATTCTGATTTTCAACGAAGAAAAGTGTCGAATGATAAAATATTTTTTTTAATTTGTAAAACTAAATTAGGTGACTTAAATAGATCTAAAATGGTTTTATAACACACAAAAAAAATTATTAAAAAATATTCAATAGATTTGGAGAAAAGTGTACCTAAGTGTTGAAAATTATAGTTTTGAGAAAAACGCGAAAAACAAATACAGTCGATCCCGTTAACACGAACTCGAAATGATCACCGAAACATTTCTTGCTAGCCGAATTTCATGTAAATCGTCAGGAATTTTTTTTTTACATTGAGCCAGTGAATAGTTTTCAAATATCAACACAAAAAAATCATATTTTATAATGTAAAACATAAATAATACAAGCATACAATTAGTAATTCAAAGGAGGCGTGGCACATTTGTTTATTTTTATAATTTTAATTTTTTATAAGAAATAATTAACCGATCGAGACAAAATTGGTCTTATTCGATAGATTAGGATTCCATCTATCAGAAAATACTGGTTTCAAAAATTCGATTTTTTGGTTTTTGTTTACTATGATCCCCCCTTAAAAAATAATTTCATTCCCTCTGAATTACCTATTACTAATAGATAGATCAGGGTTTGCTGGTACTATTAAATATTTCTCCACAGGAATATAGTCCCCATATCCGTCCAGAAATAGGCGTAGGAAGTCTGCCAAACGGTCGA
Source organism: Hylyphantes graminicola (assembly GCA_023701765.1). Classification (NCBI taxonomy): domain Eukaryota; kingdom Metazoa; phylum Arthropoda; class Arachnida; order Araneae; family Linyphiidae; genus Hylyphantes; species Hylyphantes graminicola. Next base: position 37,849,253 of record CM043112.1, read on the forward strand.
GACTTCTACATCCAAAGTTTGTCTTACCACTTGACGGATACCAAAGTAACTCCAGAAGAAATCCACCAGGTGGGGCTGCAAGAAGTCCAAAGAATTACCAAGGAAATGAATGAGGTATATGGGAGGTGTTTATTTTTTAATGAAAACTAGGGGCAACGTCCCTGATCGCTAATACTCATAACCCCGAAATATACAATCAATCTTTGCATACCAGTATTAACTAGCAAACAACAAAGTTGTTAACATGTCTCGTTTGAATCATAGCTTGAACATCCTCTTTTATGCCCGCACGATCGTTAAGTTCCGTTTTCTGTTTTCTAACTATTATTTTTATTATTAAGGCGTTTATGTTTTATTTGTAATCGATTCCTTTATAGGTTATTCAATCTTTGGGTTACAACATGACTCAAAAGGAATTCAGCGATCAACTTCGTAGAAATGAATCACAGTATTTCACAACGGAGGTAAGTATTGTTTTGGCTTATTCCCATTTTCATAATTCAAATACTTAAAAAATACTGAAAATTCCTTTGCTAAAGTATCTGTTACTTAAACACCAGCTTTCGAATAAGTGTCTTAAAATAAATATGGGGAAAAACTTGTAAAACTGTAAAACACTATTTCGAATATTTTAATGTTGAATACGGATACTACTTCCTTTTACAGTTAATATTAAATTTTTAATTTTTTTTATTTCATGCGCTAGAAAGAAACAAACATTGACATCATAGTTGGAGCTTTCTATCTGTAAACTGGTGTATATTTTGGAGCTTTGAATAAGACTAAATCAGATGTAAATATTTCAGACAGGTGGCAGCCCGAAATCAAGATTTATAACAAAAACGACTTTGTTTTTAAGGAGTTGCTTTCATAGATGCTGTTTAACGCATCTTTTTCGATAAAACTCCAAATTTAGTCTCATAATTTTAAATCAGCGCCACCTGACCGCTGGTCGAAAAGGGATATACATATAAATAGAAAAGACTTTCAAAATGTAAAATATGAGCCATTCCACATGCTAAGAAATATCGTTGTTCTGTATTATTAAGACATTTTTCGTGACAAACTATATTCCGGAAATAACTTTAAGTATCAACAAAATTGGGATTTTATAAAGATCAGTCACCAGGCCCTTCCTGAACATAAAATATACATTTCCTCTCTTGAATTAGGAAGAAGCTTTGGAGACCTATCGTCAAGTTCTGGAACATGAAATCACCCCAAAACTGTCGCAGTTGTTTAAGTTTATTCCGGATAAAAAACTAACGTGAGTATAATAGTAGTGAGTATAATAGTGAGTAGATTAGAGGATTCATGAAGTGAAACAACGTAGAATTTTGGTCCAAATAGTTTATTTATCGGTACAAATTTTACTTGTTTCGGCGAGACTCAAAACGCTCGCCTTCTTTAGAAAGACTCCCAACACAAACTAACAAAGAAAACTCTGAAGGAGGCGAATGTTTTGAATCTCGCCTAATTATGTAAAAATTGTGTCAACTAATAAACTATTTTTCTCCAATTATCTACGTTTTTACTTCATGAATAACCTCATATACTGGGTGTCCCAAGAATGGACTACCTGTTTTTAAAAATTAATAAATAAGAAATGGATAGAGATATTAACACAATTCCTGCAGATGCCTCAAGTCTGGAATTTGATAAGGAACACTTTATTGCGTTAGTTATGTTTGTTACGTTATTGCACTTTATTATGCTCAATTTAATCGATAGATGACGCTGCTATACCGTGTGTTGGCTGTATGAAATAACTAGGCATGCGCATGCACCGAAAAGAAGGACACGTGGACAGAAATGTTCAGTAGCTTTCAGTCTAGGGAAAGCAGCAATAGTAATTGCTTGGAATCAGTAAGATCCTTGCTTGGAATCCTTAATTCGCAACACTGCCTGTTCGCTTCAATTTTTCCCATAACTGCTTTACTTTCTTCGGTTTCGGACCTTTCTTGACATATTTTTTCTTCTTCTGGAAGCTCCTTTTTACTGCTGTTAAACTCTCACCCAATCGGTGGCATTCAAACATGATGACAATTCTTTCCTCTAACGCAGAGGTTCCCAACCGGTGGTACGCGTACCACTGGTGGTACGCGGGAATATTTCAGGTGGTACGCGTGAGTGATGTGAACAACATGATGATATCTATAGCTTCTGTACGCATGTACACTGTGCAGTTACTTGTGTGAGTGGATTTTCAGAACTTTAGTAGAAAAAAACATAGAAACAGAATAGGCGTTGAAGAGGACTTACTGAAGATCGGTTAGATTAGTTTGGAATTATCGTAGCACTAAAGCTACACGAGGGGTATTCTTAGTGAAGATAAGTTCCATAACTAATAATGGTGATATTTTAATCACAGGGAAACAACAAGTTTCGCACTAAGGACATGTAAATGTATAATTTAAATGGTGATTAATTTTTAGACTTATAGGTAATAAATAAAACTCTAAATTAATGCAATTTTAATCTTTTAATTTCTCTTTTATTATAAGCATGTTAAAAATAAGCAAATATCTAACCATTAAATACGAAGTTTTCTCAGGAATTTTCGTCAAAAAAAAACCTTTTGAACGTTTTAGAAGGGTATATATTAAACTTTTATTGAAATATTTAGACCTGGTGGTACGCGAAAAATTCTCAAAAAGTCAAGTGGTACGCAGGTGCAAAAAGGTTGGGAACCCCTGCTCTAACGAATAAACCATCTTAAGTATTCTTCGCAATAACTATTAGGCTGGGCCGAAAAAAACTTTTTATTTTATTTCGAATTGCTATAGTGCGGAAAAGTTGCCATTGGTAAAGACATGAAAAATGCACTAGTTATTATTTTTTTATTACCATATCTTCCGTTCGCGCATTGCCATCAAAGTTAGCAAAAAAATTGTTAAAAACCGAAATTTTTTATTTTTTTTAAAAACCGTAGATGTTTTTAATTATGTTCCTATATCATGAATTAACAACTAAAAGCATGTAAAATCCATATATTATAGCACTTATTAATAATAAGTGCTATAATACATTAGTATAATAAGTTATTATGCATTTGTGTCACATCTTCCGGCCACTCAACGTAGTATAAAATTAGGAAAATTCGTATTTTTCGCTAAATTTCATAGTTTTAACTACATATTTGTAAATTTTAATCGTTCAACATGATATAGGAAAGCAATTAAAAACAAATATCGTGTTTAAAAAAATTATGAAAAATTACGTTTTTTGAAAAATTTTGCCATTTTTGACGGCATTGCGCGAACGGAAGATATAGTAATAAAAAAATAATAAGTAGTGCATTCTTCATATCTTTACCAATGGCAACTTTTCCGCACTATAGCGATCCGAAATAAAATAAAAAGTTTTTTTCGGCCCACCCCAATAACTATTGCTTCTTTCTCTGAACTACAAGTATTTTAAGTAAGCACAGGCATATTTTTACCTAAAAAAATTATGGATACACCACATAAAGTTTTGCAAAATATAGCAAATAAATAAAGTATTAATATTTGGTTGCATGTCCTTTAGCTTTTATAATGGTCTCCACTCCAAACGTCTTGGGACTGAATCAACCAATTTTTTAGAGGTATCTGGAGATATTTTACCCCATTCTTCTGATAACACTTGCTTTAAATGGCTTTTGTTCCAAATGTTATGTCTTTGGACCGCTGTTTCGAGCGTGGCCCAAAAATTTTCGATAACATTGATATCAGGTGATTGTGTAGGTGTGTGCAATTGCTGCTTGCAATGAAAAAGACACCCCAATTTAACATTACACGCCATGTGTTTGGTGTCATTATCATGCTGGAATATAAAGTTTCCATCTACTCCCAATTTTTTTGCATTTTCTTTCAGATTTTTCTCAAGTATATCCATATACATTTTATGATCCAACATTCCATCAATAAAAACTAAATTTCCTACACCATTTGAAGCCATACAACCCCAAACCATGACGGAGCCGCCGCCATGTTTAAATGTTGGCCGTAAATTTTTGGAATCCAGAGCAGTGTTGGGCTTCCTCCAAACGGTTGGATTACCATCACTACCGAAAATGTTAAATTTACTTTCATCACTAAATATAACTTTCTTCCCAAAAGTTATCGGTCTTCAATTGATAAGTTTTTACAAACTCTAAACGCTTCGTTTAATTTTGCAAGCTTATAAACGGTTTCTCTCTAGCTACTCGACTTTTATATCCAGCTTGCCTAATCACATTTCTTACAGTTTTAGAACACACACTTCGGCCAATGATTCGAGAAGTTTCTGCAGAAAGTTTAACTGCACTTACTTTAAGATCAATCTTGATATCTTTCAGGATTTTCCTTTTGGTTACATAGCCCAAAATAGCTTTACTTCCTCTTCCGGTTTTATTTTCAAATAATCCACCGCTTTTAATTCTTTCAATGACTTTCTGGACACAAGAGTGGCTTCTATCAACAATTTCAGCCATTTTACGATAAGATTTTCCATTGTTAAATAACCTTATTAAAAAAATTTCTGACGTCAATACTATTCTCTCTTCGAGGAGCCATTATCAGTTTTAAAATGTCTTTAAATTAATGCAACAAACCTCAAAACACAGAACTAACAGTCAGGAAGGAAAGTTAAACTGTAAGCATGCAGAAATGAAGCCCACAGAAAAAAATAAGATCTAGTTAAACAAAAATTTTATTAGTGTATCCTCAATTCTTTGAGGTAGAAATCTGTATGTGTTTATTTTAAATACTTGTTTTAGATATTTTTTTTTTTGATTTTTCGTTATTTGTACAATAATTTAACCCTTTTCCTTTGTGCTAAAATAAAAGCACACTTGGGATTCTAGATAATGAGTAATTTCTATTCGAAGTTGGATTTGCCCAGAAAAACTAAGGTGTATCCTCAATTTTTTGAGTCACTGTATATCTATCTAATAGCATTTTGCTAAATAAATCATCAATCTTTTTATCCCAGTGTTGAAAAAGTTCCAAAAGAATTAGCGGCTGGCCCCAAGGCCTACTATTCAATGCCGTCTCCGGACAACTCAACGCCTGGAACATTCTGGCTGGATACATCCAACCTCGCCAGTGTGTGAGTATATTTGGGGTGTTTTGAAATGCATTATGATAATTTTTTATGTCCTTTACGATCATATCCTACATAATAAGGTCTTCGAAATTCGAACAAATTTTGTACGCCAGCAGCCGATAGATGGCACAACCAGTCAAAGTTGCGCAACTCTATTGTTTACGCTTGCTCCGTTTGTTTTGTTTTCGAACAAGGTTTCTGCTCAGGTGTGTTTTTTGAATAATAGATTTAATACATAAAAATATTATATATAATTTAGGATTTTTTTAATGGAAAATTAATTTGCTCAATCAAGAATGGTTGAAAATGGCCTTAGCATGCCAGCCACCTACAGGTGGCGCTTTAATGCTAACTGTCTGCTGGTTGCTTGTGAATCCATCTTGCCTCCCGAAATCAGATGGAATTATTTTGTAAGATTTTATGGTATGACTCACAATAATATACTTGCTTATATTCCTGTACTTTTAATCAATAGAAATAGAGAGTCAATGGAACTGGACGCCATCAAAAGTGTTTCAGTCACAATGGACATATGGCACTACGTATTGACAAGCTATTGCCATTATAACTTTTAATTGTATTTTTATTATTATAAATTTTTTGGAAACGAACATATATATTTTAACTCTTCCAGGTTTAGGTGCATAACATTATAAATCTGCAATTTTTTTTACCAAAGATTTCACGTTTTAAAGCTCTTGCTTCTGTTACAGACCAAAATATGATGTGGTGACTCTGGCTATGCATGAAGGAGTACCAGGCCATCATTTTCAGGTAGGTATTTTGCATGTCGTAAAGTCTATTCCATCGATTGGATTAAGTTGATAAGCAGTGGTACACAACTTCTCTCTGTTACAACTCTTCATTGAGTACACTTTTTAAACTTTGGAAGTCTATTTTATAATCACTTGATATACCGTCTTGATTTAAAAGTAAACAAAGAGTTCCAAAAGAACATACGTATTCTAATTTCCTGTTACTCTAATACTCGCTGTAATTCTTATGGAGGAAGAAGTAGGTTTGTAACAGTAACTGTTACCTAGAACCACTTTTAATTTTTAATAAATACTTCTTCCTGTCGATTTATTAATAATATTGTGTTATTGTTTTTTTTTAGTTCGGTTATATTATGGAGCAAAACAACGTTCCCGCTTTCCGAAAATATGATGTACATAGCAATGCTTTTGTCGAAGTAGGTGACTGACAGATGATGTTTTTTCTAAATTTTAATGTGGCATAGATACATATTTAACCAATGAGACAGCACGATGACGTCAGTGTTGCTAGTAACAGTTATCTGCAGCCTTATGGAGTACTGGGACGACCAAGCGTACAGTAACCCCAACCCCTGTTTTAATTGCCCACAAACAAACCCCCGCAAAAGCTATTTCGTCTAAGCCAGAACAGTGACGTAAAGCATTTTGTCTTATTACGTCCAAACAATCAACTATCTGCCCACACCCCAACCCCTGTTTTAATTGCCCATAAACAAACCCCCGCAAAAGCTATTTCGTCTAAGCCAGAACAGTGACGTAAAGCATTTTGTCTTATTACCTCCAAACAATCAACTATCTGCCCACACCCCAACCCCTGTTTTAATTACCCACAAACAAACCACCACATAAGCTATTTCGTCTAAGCCTCAACAGTGACGTAAAGCATTTTGACGTAGCATTTAATATCTGTAGATTCTAGTTTAAGGACTTGAAATTTGAATAACCCAATATCCCAATTTTAGCACTAAGATTGGTTTTCATTATTTTTTCAGGGTTGGGCCTTGTATGCCGAATATCTTGGTTACGAATTAGGCCTGTATGAAGACCCGTACATGAGGTATTGACGTAGCTTCCTTTGTTTTGTGTCATAGATGGTTTTGAAAAGGTGCTTGTCACATAAATATTTTAAGTTGCACACATATTGCTTATATCATTGCAGATTATCCTACATGGTTGGATTCCTTACAGTTCTCGGATGTGTTAAATGTAGTTTTACCTAGGAATAGCTAAATGTAAAAAAATGTCAACCCTAACACTATTTATGCCTTCGGACAACGTTAATTGCGTTCAATGTGGGGCTTGATGATTACATAATTTATGATTTTAAATTTGGTGAAGGTTGGATTTTATAGGACAGCCCCAGTGTATTTTAACATGTTAGTGGCTGGTCCTTTGTTGACGATTAAACCAATATACGGGGTGTCCCAAAATGGACCTATTTTTAAAAGTTAATAAAAAAGAAATGGATCGATATATCAACACAATTCTTGCGGAAACGAATGAGTCATGTCTACAATTTGATATGGATCACTTTATTATCTTAGTTATGTTTATGGAATTGTTATGTAATTTCACTTTCATATGTTCAATTTAATCGACAGACTGCGCCTCAATACCGTGTGTTGGCTGTGTGAATGAACTAGGTATGCGTATACACCGAAAAGATGGTCCACGGGTGCCTCTTTTCGGTGTATACGCATGCCTAGTTCTTTCACACAGTCAACGCGCGATATTGAAGCGCCATCTGCCTGTTAAATTGAACATAATAGAGTGTAATAACATAATAATGTAATAGACATAACTAACTTAATGAAGTGTTCCATGTCAAATTCCAGACATGACTCATTCGTTTTCTGCAGGAATTGTGTTAATATCTCTATCCATTTTTTTTTTTAACTTTTAAAAACAGGTAGTTCATTTTGGGACTAACCGTACATACCGATCACATTATGAAAGAATTCTCAGAATCACGAAGTCCATCTTTAATGGATCCTGTCAAATTTAAACGTTAATGGTAATGAGGTTGAGGGCAGATTGACCAGAGAGGGCAGTCAAGCACAACGGTCACTGGTTCGTCGCTTATTCAACGAGAACTGTGTACTCAAATAAAACATCTAAATTAAATTTGATTTGGCGTATTCCACCTGCAAACCAAACGTAGTACAATGGAACGTCTAATTGAACTCTTCCTAAAGTTAAATACGATCGTGGATCTCTAAATATTACTGCTTGAAATATGTATAAGGAAATTAAATTGGTCACGTTATTTTTTTTAAAGGTACGGTCATCTTTCTTACGAAATCTTTCGAGCCTGCAGATTGGTTGTCGACACTGGAATACATGTTTTGGGGTAAGTACGAAATGTTTTTTATGTGGTGTTATTTTTTGTGGTGTGTTTGCAAACTGTAATGCACTACAATATTTTCCGAAATGAGCACATAACAACTTTAATTATAAGTCGTAATCATGATTTTCTAGAATAGAATTCCTTTCCTGTTCATCAAAACAGAGCCAAGTTAACTAATTAACAGTATCAGGTATAAAGCAAGATAGAGCACAATTTCATCATATTACATAGCCCTTTACGACCTGAACTATATTTGTGCGGTTATAAAAGAAAATGTTCAAAAACAACGATATCGAAGCAGCTGACTTGAATCGGTCGTGTATTTATTTAAAAAAGAACTTAGTTCCTAAGGAGTTGTCGGCATTGATACTATTTAAGGCAAACTTTGGATAGAACTCTTCACATTTAGCCTCGTAAACTTTAATCAGCACCATCTGAAGGGGTCTTGAAGGGTAGGAATTTTAATGAAATAAAAAAAAACATAAAACCCAAATGACAACAGCGCTGGAAGCAGCCTTATTTTACACTATAATTTAAATAGAAATACAATAAGAAAATAATACATGAAGAACGGAGATCCCGCCTAACATCCTCGTCAGGGGGCCTAACTAGCCTAGATCTCCGAGGCGTTTATGAAATAGAATGCCCGCTGTAAGCAGAAACGGCAGTCCACAGACCCCGACGCCTCCGAAACCAAGCAAAGATGGAAAAAAATAAAGGGAAAATATTTACTTACCAAGTCCGATCATCCAACAGTAAAAATGAGGATGACTGGACTAGGTAGGCATATCCATCGTCGCAGAAATTGCTGGTAAACACAAATGAGTGGTCTTAAATGGATAGAGATAACCACACACTGGCAAAAAAGTGAAGTTAAAACACATTAATTTGATCACCATCAACATAGATATCGTCATATGCTACCAAATAAGTGTCATTATTGCTTCAGACTGTCCACAAATTGAGTGGACATGGACAAGACTCTTCGTAAGAAAATCATGGTTTAAACAGCTACAATAACTATTTTTTATTCTAGTTGGAGCCGCCAGCAAGCGATTGATTATATGATGGATAACTCCGCTTTTTCCCTGGATAGCATAGAGAGGGAGGTCGACAGATACATTACTTGGCCTGGACAAGTAAGTATTGTAGAACTCCCATAATCCGAAGCAAACGGGACCTAACCATATTCGGATAATTGGAGTTAACAGGGTTGAAGGTTTTTTTTTCAATCACTTAGAAGGCGCGTTTACTTGAGTAATTGAATCCATGGAATTCCATACCCTCCATTAGGGGGAAAAGGGGTCAAGCAGGATTTCTAGCCCAAATTCCGCATATGTGGCCGAATCCATGTAAAGAAACGTCAAAACCTTCTTGATTGGAGGCTTTGCGAAACCCCACAAGGAACAATGTAACTCCGCTTCTGCCTGAGCAAAAATCCCCAAGAGGAAAAAATTGCGGAGTTTTCTCTTCATTCCAGGGATTCGATGGCTCATGTAAACGCACCTAATGTATTGTTCGGGTGTTAGATCATGTAACTCTAGTTTCAGTTTTCCTCTACTCAACCAAGATCAAATTGTAAGGTGCCGGCAATTAAAGTTATAACCTTTCGCATTAGTTTTTTTTAAAAAATAATAATGGTTTTTTTAAAACTAATTTCACTAATAATAGGTGTTTTTTTTGGGGGGTTTTGCAAAAGTTTATATGCGACACATAAAATTTTATACCCGGCTATTACTTTATGTTCGTCTTTGTTGGATATCATGCCCTTTTTTTCAAGTACCCAAAAGAAAGTGAAAAATTTATTTTAAAATCAGATGAAGAATCACGCCCGAAAACGTTTTCTGGCTGTCACGTGGTATCAATGACCCCACTAGTAAATATAAACACACTTTGAAACACCATTTTGGAATATACTTTAAACAAATTTGAACTATCCGCTTCTGTAAAACCTCTTTCCAGGATCTATAGAATTCTTATTTTAATAGTAAATTAGATTAAATCTAGTTTAACTACAAGCAAAAATAACATCACATCGGTGTGTTTATATATAAGAGTGGCGTCACCCAAATCGACGTGTTTGTGATGACTTGCAATTCCGAAGGAAAAATGCCATTTTCAAAAGATTTTTTATTAAGTATTTAATGATTTATTTTGCAAAACAATATGTACGTTTGTTATTTTTGACTTCACACCATAAATAATTTAATATTGGAAGGTATTTTAGCGATACAGTCAAGTATCCTATTCATAGAGTTAGAATAAGAACTAGAGGGCGAAAACGAAGAGCGAGACTGGGCGCCACATTAGGTCACGTGACCCCGGGACTTCGAGGAGAAAATCGAAACTTTTTTTCTATAGCCCACTGGGGAAATCGTCTGCTCAAGCAAAATGCACTAAAAATGGTACATTATTGCTGTGCATATGGTTGTAAAGAAAAAATTTTAAAAGGAGGACCTTTTACATTTAATTGGTAAGAACTTTCATCATTGAAATAGAAATAAATTAATAAATAAAATAAAAAAGTATATCGCTTATCAAGGTTTTTAAAATAATATTCGATGCATTATGTTATTAAATACGATTTGCTCTTATCAATTACATGTAAAAATAAAAATATATGCTTTGTTTAATAATCGGTATCAATAAAAAAGTCTTAATTGCGTATTTTTTTGCTTTTCATGACTTTCATTTTTCGGAAATAAGTGTGTGTTGGAATCGGTTTTTAAATTGCAGTTTTTACAATGTTTCCTTATATTTCTTGCATTTACTTTTTCTGAAATATGAGAATTTATGGTTTAATTATATCTTTTTATTTATTTTGATCTATTTAATTTGGTAGTATCGATTTACAAAATCAGTATTTAAATTCTATTATTAAATTAAAAAGCTATTTAAGTAACACAATATTTATTTATATATCTTATTTTCAACTATAAAATTATAATGAGAATATATCGTACATTTATTTTCAATTTCATACAGGTACAGTTTCCTGTTTTGAATGTATATTTTTAATATCGATATTTCTGATGTAAAAAATTAGATTTTTTTTTTTGGTAATTTACATTTCCAACATCGTTATCTCCAATATCACTACCTGTATACTTCAATTGCAATTTTTTTCAAGTCATTAATGTAAGGGGTGAACTTTGTTTTACCTGTATCTACTGTTATTTGTATATATTTTTTAGTATAATATTTATAAAAGTATTTTGTTTAATTGGTTGTTCTTTTAACGGCTTTGTATTGGTGAAATTTTTTACATTTATTGTAAATACAATAATACTCTTTTGATTAAATTGAACCAGAATGCTAAGTACTAAAGTAGCTTAGTAAATATTTTTTTACAAATGCAATTAATAAATTTATATTAAAGAACGCAGACATGGGTTTGATTGATTTCTAAATTATGCTCGAAGAATTATTGTTATTTTTTTTTCAACTGTTCGTCTTGCATGCGGAAGGTCCCAGGTTTGGATATGAGTATCGCCAAAATAACTGCCGACCTATAGCTCATTTAAATGGAATATTTTTCTTTGGAGCAATTAGTTCTTTTTTATTAATTTTGTTTCGATTAAAAAATATGAACTTATTAAACACAAAATTTAAAAATAAAATGGCACGATCAAAATTTGAAAGGGGGTACGGGAAGAGGCACGAAAATCTTCATCAACTATTCCAATTTGTTATTCTTTCATATATTCATAAAAAAATAGTTAAATTAATGCGTAAAACACCGTGTAAATTTAAATTTATTTTAAACTAAAGTGCTAATATTGTTTTTTACTTGTACGATAGCCAAACCCATTAAAAAATAATCATAGTTCCCTAAATTATATTTGTAAGTTTTCTTAACTCACATGTTTCTAAGGACCTATTTTTACATAAATGTAGAAGAAAAAAGGAAAACAACTGTCACAAACAAGTGGATTGCAGTTTAAAAAAAAAAAAAAAAACGCCCCAGACGTAAAAGGACTATGATTTTTACCAAGAGCTCCAAAAAGGGAGAAATTTTACCAGAGCGGCAATCCTATCTGGCGGTTGACCTTGGATCAACGCCAAATATCACAGTCCTAAAGCACGTGACTCGGTCGAACGGTTTTAATGGTAGTATCAAGCTGTGAATGGGAGATTTCCACTGACACGCTCTCTACTTATTCTAACTCTATGACCCTATTACATGCGTACCTCAAAGAAATGGTCTAAAGATTGTAGTGTGAAGTATAGTGTCTAAAAAGTATATCGGGTGAGCCACCATTGTTCACCGGAAACGGCAAAATGAAAAAAGACATTGTTTCCTCATTAAAAACCCCTCCAGCTACCGAAAAATACAGGTTACTAGCCTTATTCTTCTAAGGTAAACCTTAAATAATTTTATTTCTAACCAACGAACAATGAACATCCCTTAAAAGTGGCTGGGCTTATAAATCCACAACCACATTAAATACATGTTCAGTTTTGAAAAAATTAGCTGCGATAAGTGCAACTTTTATAAGGACAAAAGGCCACAAAAGCCATTGCGCTGCTCGAGCATGCACATTTCAAACATGTACTGCAAAGCATTCAACTAAGCTTCTTTGTCCATGCGCAGTAGCCGTAGCTATTGTGGATACGCGGACTGGAGACTTTCTTAATTACCGCCCTCTAACGGCAGCATCTTTTTTCGAAACTCATTTTTGAATGTGCTCTTAAAACTATTTGTTATCGCCACTATAGTGTGATGTAAGCAAGCATACCCAATGCTAGTTGTTTTAGAATATAGCAGATATTTTATAATGCCGATGGTTTAGTATTGAGCTACAGGCAAGCCGGTTAAAACTGAGTAAGCCCATGCCTCTTCACCTGGTTAAGAATGTATCAATTTCCAAGCGTCGGTCTTTTACATTGTCATTTAAAAAGTTTTTGCATGGTACTTGTTTTTAATATTTATTTGTTTTCTAGGCCTGCGCATACAAATACGGCGAGTTGAAAATAAAGGAAATGAGAAAAAAGGCAGAGAGTGACATGGGTAATTTTTATTTCTTCACTGCAGTTCTTTAGTTTTTTAAACCCCCTTCTTAAATAATCTCTCGTTTACAAATCTTTTCAGCAAATAATAATAATACTCTTGGGTATACTTTTTGTTCTTTCCGATCAATTAACATTCCATTTTTCATTCTATTTTTTTTTCACTCTATAGATATTCTTTTGTTTTAATGGCACGCTAAAAATTTATTCAGCATTGTTTAATAAAGGCCACAATAGGTTGACTTAAAGTGATTTAAAAACATTCAAGCTACAGCCCCAGTAGCATCGAATATGGGCCCAATATTGGTTACAATGTAGAGCCAATATGCTAACCCTTATTGGTCCAGCATTGGGAGGAAACATTTTGCCAAAATTGGCCATTATTGACTGCCATTATAGGACCAATATTATCCAAAATAATATAACCAATATTGATTGCCATTATTGGACCAATATTATCCGACGACTTTTTTCGAAACGGTGGGATAGATGTAAAAATCGGCGAACACGTATCCCATTATTTTTGGGGTGTGACCCCTGGGGGTTAGGGGTCAATTTTAAAAAGGAACCTCCTACTTTACAAATTCGAATTCTATGCTTCGAGCGACATCGTACGCTAACGCCGTCGGGACTTTCGACTCCACAGATTTAACGAGCACGTATATTGCAGTGTACTCGGGCACCCCGGTGAATTTTAGAGGAACTTTTCTACCAGCACGAATACGTCTATAGTATGGCTAGGACAAGGACAGAACCAAGAACCTTCTCGGTGTGAGTCTCGTCACTTACACCTCTCGGCCACCGAGTGGCCGTTAGGCTGTTCTTCTTAATCTCATCAAGGAAAAATATGACAAATGCGAGCGCCCCCTAGGTATATGCCAACCAATATATCCCCAATATTGGTCCTATCTTGGCAAATTTTAACTTTCGAAATATTGATTTCGTATATTGGGCCAATATTGGCTGAATGTTGTAAAACTTGCTATATTTGCCCAAGATAACCAATATTGGCCAACGTCATACCAATATTGGGCCAATATTCGATGCTACAGGGGAGAGAGGACGGTGTATAAAACTTAGTCGTCAGTCCTCATCTTTTTTTTAATTGTTTTTAACTCACACGAAAGCAATGTCTTTTGCATACAATGTTTGTGAATTTTTTCATAAAACTAAGAAGCTTCAAAATATAATTCTAAATAACTATTACGCAAGCGAAAAATTATAGTTTTATAGATTTCCTTTATAAGCACAACACTGAACCTCGGTCGGAAGCAAACGAGACGAGTTGCTCCAGATATTTTTTCCCATCAGCCATGTACTATCCCCCTTAAAAAAAGAGATTCTAAAGAAATTACTCCACTTTTCGATTCCCCAACCACCACACTATAGGCCCGTTTACATGAGCCATCGAATCCACCGAACTGAAGTGCAAACTCCGCAATTTTTCCCTCTTAGGGATTTTCGCCCATGGCAGAATCGAAATAGCTGGGTTATTTTTGAGGTTTCACGAAACCTCCAATCAAGAAGGGTTTGACGTTTCATCCATGAATTCGGCAATCCCATGAACTCGAACCAACTTCGTAACCGACTCAAAGATTGTCGCAAATTGATCTTTAAAAACATCAAAACCCACGTGTAGTTGTCTAGAAATATGAGATATCCCGCGCAGCTACGTCATCAAAACCTCGATTCCCATGCAAACGCCTTATTTTACGAAGGGTTAGATGGATTGCGGAAGTTTGGATTAAGCCCATTTCACACCTGCACAACTACTTGCAACTGCAACTCGCAACTTGTTGTAACCTGGTTTTCGAGTTTCCACAAAAAAATATTTATAGCACAATTTGGCAAGTTTCATCTTTTTGTAAGCAAACTTTAATCAAACTATTGGCATCGTTTGCATCAAACAGAAATTTATGTTTCCGAACTTCCTCAATTTCCATTTTTGCCATTCATTTACTAACCATTTTTAATTGCGCAGATTTTTGCTGGCAAGGAAAGTTGGCGACTTAAAAAGTAAATAAACAACCAGTTGGCGAAGTCTAGCTCGCCACAATGCAGCCAAGCAAATACCGAGTCCTGATTGGCTAAGGTTACATGCAACTGAGATTTTTTCGTGCTCGCATAAAAAAAATCTCACGACTTGAGTGCAACTTTTTAATGCACGGTGTCCTATGGGAGTTGCAAGTAGTTGTGACAAGGTGTGAAATGGGCTTTAGAAATCCTGCACTTCCACTTTCCCTCCAAAGGTATTCCGTGGATTTGATGGCTCATGCAAAGCTCCTTCTACACCAAGTTGGGACATAACGCGGGATGTCTATGGGAGAGAGTGGCTCAACTGGTTCGGTGCATTTTCGGCCTTCAACGCGTCGCAGCGCCTCTAGCGGGAAAAAGTCAGTGTGCATTAAAAACTGTCCCATAGACTTAGCACGGGAAGTGAAACGGGATGGGAGGTCGTTTGACTTCCCCTTTAAAAAATCACCATGGTGGTACTTTTCAGCAGACGATCCTTCCTAGGGATATTTTTCTGCCTTAATTTAAGATCCTCTTCATTATTAGGTGCTTTAAACAAGGAAAATCGACAATTATTTTCAGTTTTATATCAAGATTTGCATCCCGGAACAAAACGCTTTTTCGTCCTTCAGCGTATCGCAGCGCCTCTAGCGAGAAAAACCTTGACTCCGATCGAATGGTGTGTCCTAACTTGGTGTAGAAGAAGCTTTGGCTCATGTAAACGTGCCTAACAAGCAAAGCTGCTACATAACACTTACAAGCTTATCAAAGTTCAAAAAACCCATCGCTTGAAAAAAAAAAGGGGGGGGGGGGGGGCTGGATGCGCCACGGACAATATACCCCTTACAATAAACGCGTCAGCGTTTATTATCTGAGGGATGTGTATCCGGATTGACCGCACTCTCCCTGATTAGGAAGAATGAATTTTTGAAGATACTCACACCGTTGCATTAATAGTACAAGACGACGTTTTAATTTTATTGAAGAACCAGCGCCGCAGGCGCTTTAGTCTCCGACTCATACAGTTTTCACAGTGAATAATGGAGTTGCCTGAATGGCAAAGTCTGGTGATGCAGTTCACTTGAGTTCTAAAACGTTAGTACTATAAACACAGGGGAAAACACAAACACAATGAGCATGAGAGATCGAAAATCATTAAAATGAGGGAAAAAAATTTGATAAGAAAAAAAGATAAATATAAAAATATAAAAACAATTGAAAAAAGCCCAGAGAAGTTTAGGTCACAAGAACCTGGTTCCAAGACCTTCACCCAAACCACGCGCTCGAAATTGCACTCGTATCCCATCCCTGAGCAAGGGAACGGTCCATTAAAGGGAAGATTAAAGGATCAAATTGCACAATAAAAAACTAATTAAAAACAAAAACCAATTACAGGGAAGTGTGAAAATCATCGAAAAAAAAATAATAATAATAAATAAATAAAAAAAAATAATAAAGTGTTAAAATAATCGAAGGAGATGGGCAAATCAGGTTGAAACGGACTAAGGCACAGGGTTAGCAAGAAATCCTGGGAGTGTAAGCTAATTCAAGATGTGCAGCTGAAAATCGAAATGCAGGAACAGGTCAGCAAGAACAGAATGTTTTGGTGACCGAGTCTTGAGACTCATGACAAAGTTAAGATAATTCCGAGAATCGGTGCCGTTTTTTGCGGTTTTGGGGTTGCATGGTGAGTGGTGCTCAGCGCGTGTCGTAGTTGCCAGAAAAAAGCCATTATGGTTAAGTCGGCGCTGCTAGGTTTTATATCAGGCTTGCGGGAGATATTTTAAAATGCAGCGGGGCCTGTTTTTGTGATCAATGTTTAAGTAATTATAATATTTGATGGAATTAATAACTGGGTTAGGATGAAATTCGAGGGAGTTGTAGAATTTATTTGCGTTTTTTGCCATAAATTCACTTAGAGGCGGGATTTTAAAATCTTTTTGGATGTCTGCGTTTCTGATGTACCAAGGAGAATTTGTTATTTGTCTGAGCAGCTTGTTTTGTAGTGTGTTCAATTTCTTCATTTTAGTGTTAGTGGCACCTCCCCAGATTTGGGAGGCATAGGTGATGGATGGCCTGATGATCATTTTATAGAGAAGAACTTTGTTGCTGACCGAGAGAGGTGATCTTTTACCAATGAGGTTAATAAGTAAAAATTTATTTTTTCGGAATTTTTGATGTAAGTTGGTGAATTGTTGAATCCAGGTGAGGTGGGTGTCAAAAGTAATTCCAAGGTATTTGGTGGTATTTGACCACGTGATAATTTTGTTATTTAAGGTGAGCTTTGGAAGGGGGATTTTTTTCCTTTTTTTGCGAAACATGATGGCAGCACTTTTTTCGACATTAATTTTAATTTTCCATTTGGTAAGCCATTTTTGAAGGAGATTTAAGTGATTTTGGAGACGTTTGCCGATTGTCTTGACATTTTGAGCTCGGGAGAGGATTGCAGTATCATCTGCGAATAAGCAAATCTGAGTGTCAGGGAGCTGGGGAATGTCATTGATGTAGCAGTTGTATAAAATTGGCCCAATTAGGCTGCCCTGAGGGCAAGAGGCTCTGACGGGTCTGAGTGTGGAGATGCAGTCGTTTATTTTTACAACAAAATTTCGATTAGTAAGGTAGGAGTAGATGAGTTTCACGAGAGTATCTGGTGCTCCCATTTTAATTAATTTGAAAATTATAGCGCTATGCCAGACTTTATCGAATGCTTTGGCCACGTCCAGGAAGATCGCACCGGTTTTGTGTCCAAATCTAAATCCTGTTAGGATGAATTCGGTAGCACGGAGGAGTTGGTGGTTAGTCGAATGCATTTCCCTAAATCCAAACTGTTGGGGGATGAGGATGTTATTATTTTCGAGAAAATCGTTGAGTCTATTTTTAATTATGAACTCCGTGATTTTACCTAAGATCGGGAGAAGTGAGATTGGCCGGTAGCTAACTGGGTCAGTGGGGTCTTTGTTAGGTTTTTTAATTGGCACGACAACTGCAGTTTTAAGATTGTTAGGAAAGTGATGGAGATCGAGGATTTTAGTAATAAGTAGAAGAATAAAATCAAGAACGTTAGGCGTGATATTTCTTATCATTTTGTTGGTGATTCCGTCACGTCCCGGGGCCTTTTTTATTTTTATTTTCTTTATGTAGTTGGCGAGTTCTTGGAGGGATGGAGGGGGAAGGGGGGAGTTGTTAGTAGATTGGAGGAAGAGAGAGACAGTGCTATCAACTTCGGCCTCAAATAACACTGGGGGTGGGGGGATATCTCTATTGATGTCGAACTGTTGTTCGAACGCGTCAGCTAGGACCTCGACCTTCTCGGAATCGGCGTGGGCGAAACCACTTTCAGTTTTAAGGGATGAGTGTGCAATTTTCTCTTGTCTGAATCGTTTTGCGGCTCTCCAAATGGAATTGTTTTCAGTGGAGAGAGACATAATGTAATCAAACCAACTCTGCTGGTTTAGGGAAGTGAGTTGTTTTCTAATGGTTTTTTGAATATGCCTGAGTTGAGATTTCAGATGTGGGTCTCTGCATCTTTGCCATTCTTTGCGGAGTTTATTTTTGCATCGAATTAAAGTGCGAATGGAATTAGGGACAAAAATATCGTCTGTGATTTTTATTTTTGATGATGCAAGTTTGTGGGCAGAAGTGATTTTATCAGAAAGCCAAGTTACAGCGTCTTCGATATCCGAGGGTTGATTAATGGGGGGAGGATGGGTAGTAGAAAGAGAGAGAAATTCTCTATATTTTCCCCAATCAGTTTTGAAGGTATCTCTAATACTTTTGTCGATAGTAGTATTAAAATCGGTAACGACAGGGTTATGGTCTGAAGAAAGCTCAGCAATTGCGTTTGACTGACAAAAGTAAGGAAAGTTTTTAATAAGACAAATATCAATTACGGATTTGGAACTTCTGCCAATTCTGGTGGGCTGTTTGGGGGCTAAAATATGAATGTTATGTGTGTTTGCGAATTTAAAAAGAGCGTTACCAGTAGCATTTTGTCGACTGTATTTATTCCACGTAGGATGTTTTGCGTTAAGATCACCACTAATGATAACATCGTCGGAAAGATTGAAAATTATATCAAGATCATTTATGTACAAAGGGTTAACATTGTTAGGGATGTA
The DNA here is from genome assembly GCA_023701765.1 of Hylyphantes graminicola. Taxonomy (NCBI): domain Eukaryota; kingdom Metazoa; phylum Arthropoda; class Arachnida; order Araneae; family Linyphiidae; genus Hylyphantes; species Hylyphantes graminicola. Next base: position 37,868,584 of record CM043112.1, read on the forward strand.
GACGGAAGCAACAATAGTGGGGGGGATATTGGGGGGAGTAATTTTAATAATTGTAGCCTCGATGTATCCAAGATTCGGTGTTGGGATTCTATGGTGGGGGATATTATTTTTAATGAAAATTGCAGTTCCGTGAATGGTATTGATATTAGGGGTTTTATCATCGCGATGGGAGACATAGTTAAGGAGATAAATTTTAATATTAGGGTACAAATTGGTTTCTTGAACCAGAATGATGTCTGGGTTGTGCGTGTTTGCGAAGATTTTGAATTCGAGGTGTTTTTGACGGAGGCCCGCTGCGTTCCATTGAATAATTTTTAGTTTCTTAAGATTGAATTTTGGTCATTAGGAGTTCAATCATTTTATTCATAGTTTGCATCATTGTGAGGTTTTGAGCTGTCATGGCTTCAACTAATTTTGTTAAGTTTTTAATGTTTTCCTGTGTTTCTTGAGTGAATTTATGAAAAGTATCTTCATGCGTGTTAGTCGGCAAAATTGGGCTAGTCTCATTTGATGGGGTTGTTTGGGATTGACCTGAAGCCAGCCGAGCCCAGTTCACACCGGGGGCGGCTAAGTTGGAGGTGAATGTGCGTGAAGGGGGCTGTTGAACAATTATTTGGGGTCTTGGGTACCTCGGGCATAGCCTGCTGGAGGCAGTGTGCTCTGCGCCGCAGTTGGCGCATTTTGGAGGGGAGTCCCTAGGTTTCTGGCACTCTCGTGAGGGGTGAGTGCCTGCGCATTTCACGCATTTGGGGCTACTGTTACAATTTTGGGACAAATGGTTAAAATTTTGGCAGTTAAAGCATTGGAGTGCTTTATTTGGCTTTTTGTACTGCTCGACATTTATTGCAAGGCGCTGAAAGTACTGCATTTTATAAATATCTTCCGCTTGTTTTTTATCAGCCAGTGTTATCTGGAATATCGGCAGGGGATATCGGTTACTCATGCTTTTCAGCTGCACAACTCTCTCAACTTGGTAACCCTGAGCCTCAAGTTCGTCAGCGACGTCATTCGCGGGGATGTCTCTGGGTAAACCTTTAATCACCACTTTAAACGGTTTTATTTTAGGGCCGTTTGCCAGGTAATAATCAATTTTGTGTTGCGAGAGATAACTCGTTATCTTTCTGTGCTCGTCAGCATTAGATGGTGTTATTTTGAAATAGTCGCCTTGAAGGCAAAAGGTTAATTCCCGCTTGACCAACTTTACGAGTTGGTCGAATGTAGCGTTGTGGCCGCGAATTGCCCTCATGAAGATGGGTTTGGCTGTTTCAACCATTTGCGGGGGGTGGTCATTCTCCTCTTCGGGGAGGTTTACAAGTGCTTCAAAGCGATTACTTTGAGCGAGCGGTTGCTGTTGCTCTTGAATCCAGGTTTGGACTTTTTCTATAGGCTTTATCGGACTATTGTTCTTGCTTAGGGCAAGCTTGGCAGTTTTGCTTTTAGGGGGGAATTTAAAGTCTGATTCGGGATTTGGGGAAGTGGAATTTACAGTGGACGATGATTCTCTGTTTCTTTTATTAGGGGTTTTAAAGGGGGTGGGGGGGTTGAAATTTCGATCTCTCATACTCACCGCATTTTCTTCGGCATGGAGTTTGCAGTCGTTGATGGGGCACTTCGGTAGATTATCCAGTTGGGATTGCAGACTGTTCTTCATCTTGATGGCGGCATCCATTGCCCTTGTTGCGAAGCAGCGGGACTGTTCTTCTTGTGGCTCGAGAGTGTCTAACAGTTCATTCTTGGCTTGAATCAGCAGGGTGTAGGCCTTCATGTCTGTGGCGATGCCATGTCTGCGGATGCAGACATCTCGAGGTTCCAAGGATTTTGCAGACGATAAGGGAATTTGAGAGCCATCTTGGCTCCAGCTGGGGTTGGCGGACTTGGCGCCCAGCGCCGGCAATTCCGTATTCTGGCGAAGATCTTTCTGTGGGGAAGTAGGGGCAGCAAAAGGCGAGCCTCCATGGCCCTGAATGGGGTCTTCTTTTACAGATTCGGCCGATGAGAAGGAGGCGACTGAGCCGCAGGGGGACTCAAACAGTGCCATTACGGAGAGGGAGAAACGGACGACCTCTTCGTTCCGCTAGCAGTCTCCGAATGCATTAATAGTACACTTGAAATTGTATTCTAAATAAAATTGTTTAAAACAAAAAAAAAAAAAAAGTGGTAGATATCACGTATTTATAACTTATATTTTATGTTGCAAAACGCGTCTCGACTCAAATTTTATGAATGAGGCGCATAATTCGAGGAAGTGAACTAGAATCATTTGTGAGTGAGTTTTATATCTCTTCAGTGAATTTTTTTTTTAGATTTCATTCTCGATTTTTCTTAATAGACTCTTAGAAATGGCCCGTCATAAAGCATTAACATACTACTATTACTAATACTACATATACACTATACAGGGTGATTATAAAGAAACTTTGCCAACATCTGCGCTTCTAGAGTCCGTTCCAGTTAACCGATCGAGATTAAATTTTAAACATAGTTATTTGGTGATATGTGCTCGAGATTCTGTGAATTTCACGACAGTGGTGCTCACGGTTACGGTTTTAGTTACATAAACTCGAAAATTTCAAATAGCGACGCCTACTTTTTCCTGTCTCAAAATGTTCAGCGCATGCGAAAACCTTAAATAGCGTTGGAACGGCAGCGATATTTCCAAAAACCAACGTGTTACAAATAACCCTTTAAGACCTTCCATCAGATATTGTTGACTTAGTTTATGGACTAACTCTTAAGAGTTTTATGGAAAAAAATGACTTAAACAGCAAATTTACTGAGTGCGCACCTCAGTCATATGGAAATATACTGTTGTTGGCAGTTTAAGGCATTTATTTTTTCGATAAAACTCTTAACAATTATTCTCATACACTTAATCAGCGCCATCTGATGGCAGGTCTTAAAGGATTATTTATAACATGTCGGTTTTTTAACAAATCGCTTCTCTTCCAACGCTATTTTAGGTTTTTGCATGAGTTGAACATTTTGAGACAGGAAAAGTAGGCGTTGCTATTTGAAATTTTCGAGTTTAGCAACGTTTTAACTAACGTTTAGTAACGTCGAGTTTAGTAATTTTTATATGTTAAAAGTGGAATAGTTCCAAAACTTTTATGTCACTTAAAAACTTTTAGACACCAGTGCGTTGCATAGGGGGTTTAGAGTAGAGGTGTTTTATTACCGATCACCCATACAGTTCAAGATAAGAGGGAGCGGATGAGTTCGATGTACGATTGTACGTACACTCTTAAAACCACAGACAATATACCCCTTCGAGGCTACAGACAGTACACTTTTATGCGACCCTAGCGGCGGAGAAAAGGAGGAGGAGGCCCTTTTGGAACAGGTTTCTGCTAGAGCTGCGGGTTTCGCTCCGTCCCTATGGCCGATGCGGAGAAAAAATAGCTTCGCTGATATTCGACCGTCAAAAATTATGTGTGTGCAGTGCATTATTATTATAAGTTATTTTTGTAGCATAAGTTTGATTACTTCATATTATTGTCTCGATGAAAATAATAATAAAAAACTAATAAGAGCATAAAATTTAAAGTTATTAAAAAATTAGAGTCGAAATATTTTTATTAAAGATGTTTATGATATGAAATAAAAAAGAATGTAAAATTGTGAATAAGTAAAATACAATATTTTATTTTTTTAAAAAAAAATATATGAATAAAAGTATCTCGAAATGACAATTTTAAACATATTTAAGAATATCGCAATTTATAAAATATTTTATAAAACCAAATGTGATTAAATTTTTCATTTGAAATAGAAAAAAAATATTTTTAAAAATGTAATAATAAAACATACAAATACAATTTTAAAAGTTATAATTATATTTTGATTTAGCTTTCAGTGAAAAAAAATAACATTACAATAAGTTTTAAAACAAAACTTTTTAAATGTTAGTAAATTCGTATCTACACAATTTAAACGAATATAATTTTAAAAACTTATAAAAGAACAAACGTAAATCCGAACAAAGTTTTGTTAACTTACAATTTAAAAAAATAATTGTATTCATCTCATGCATTAACTATATATTTATAGCTTAGGGTGTTTTTTTAATAGTTTCACATGGCGCGAATTGAAGGGTGTACTTTAATTTTGTCTTTTATTAATAAAAATATTCTAAAATATTATTTAATTAAGTTTAAGGTATTCATTCCCTTGTTTAGAATTAAAAATATATATATATTTTCGAAACTCAAGATTTTTCTAATTTATCATTGCATTTTAATAAGAATGTTATAATTGTATAAAAAATTAAGAAATTAAAGGTTATGACACTATAAGTTATCATGAAAATAAAATAAAAATGTCTTTTTTTATTTTATTCATGATTAAATTCTATTGAGTTCAAGTAACTCAAGTTAAACTTTTAATCTCGTCCCCCTAATAAGATTCCCTGGTGCAGTGGTAGAGTATGCGACTCTCATGCATTAGCCCCCGGTTCGATCCACCGTTACCCCCTATGCGCTTTTATGCGCCATTATTTTTGCTCCGTAAAAGTTCCTCTTTTTTTCCCCTCTTTTTCTCCTCCCCCTATGTAGTTCATTTCTTCACACATAGGAACGCTTCGGAGAGCGGTCAAAACCGGTCGGAGTTGACGATCTGTAGCGCGTTAGCGTATATTATCTGTGCTTAAAACGAACGAGCGCTTTTAACTCAGTCTGAGTAATTTCCACTCCTCCAGTGTCGAAAATGCACTTCTCCTACTGGAGTGGATTTCACTCTTTTGTTTTAAGAGCGTAGGAAAAAAAGCTGAAAAAAGACAAATACACATTACTAATTTTTTTTTTGTGCACAATCTGTTTCCCCATGTATTGGATAATAATATGCTTAACAAATTTTGAGTCTTTACTCAGAGGGCTCAGAGAAGGAGTGTTTTTTAACAACGCATGTTTTTTACTATGTACATCTAAAGCTATCTATGTATAATAAAATGGACATATACTATATTTAAAAAAAAATCTATTGAAATTTATTATTTATAAATAACTACGATATAAAACATTCAAACATTTTAGAATCACAAACGTTTGCTAATTTTTACAAGTTTTACTATCTAGTTATTAATGGGCGCCTTCTTAAGAGGTCGAAAAATGTTACTCTAGCCTAAATTCTTTTTTTCAGGCCCCGAATTTGACATCAAAGAATTCCACGACATTATACTTCGGAACAACGGACCTTTGGAATTGGTGGCCAAGCAGGTTGACCGATACATCGCTACGACCACGAGATCCGGGACCACTCCAAACAGTATTCAACTCGACTGAAGAAGACGCTTGGTGTTTAAATCAATACGGTCGACAGTATCTACTGGATAAACTGCTCAACAGTACAAAATTTAGATCAAAGCCAGATACCTGGAGACAATATATCTGGCTATTTCTCCAACTTGGTGCTGGGTTCTGGTTCCTTTTGACGATTCATGAATTCTCATGTCGTTAATTTAGTGGTAAAGCTCTAAATCTGGCGCTAAATGATGTACCTTTTTGCTGCTGCACATGAGCTCCGCCATCTTGCTGGAGCCAAAATTGGTTACACATTTTTAAATTACTTAGCACTGAGAGCATTTTATCCGGTATATATTAGATTCACTGTTAAATTAAATTTTGTTACAGTAATGGTATGTGGTATTTTTCAAAAAAAAATCAGTCATTAAAAATATACATTATACTTGTAGTTTTCATTTGGTTTTGTTTCCCTTAGAATTACTAGATAGAGCAAGGGCCCTTAGCCCCTTAGATCTAAATTATTTTCAAATTAATCGGATTCGGCTTGGTTTTCATATACTTTTAGTGCAAGCGCACCCTTTAGAGTTGGAGCAAAGGCCAATTTACAGATATCGGGTGCAAAACGTAGGTAAATTATAAGTTAACTTAAGTCATTTTTTCAAGGTTTATTTTTACGTATGTTTTAGAAAATATTGTTTAAAGTAAATAATAAATTTGCCAGGCCCTTTCCGCGCGCCGGAACTAAGACCAGTTGCTTTAAATGTCCTTGTCTAGTTCAGACTGTCCCACACACCCGCAGGCGCAAGATGGCGCTAAAATTGTTATCGGAAGACAAGAAGGGAAGTTAAGTAAAAAAGAACTATGTGTGTATTGGACATGTGAAAATGTTGTAAGCCAAAGACAGCGTTATGGTAACTAAGTTATACCGGCAAGGCACCTATAAACGGATATTTATCGGCGAACAAATATAATGCTTGTATATAGTACTGTCGAACGGTACATATTTTCGGACATGTTCGGTGGACGCTTGTAAGGGCTTACAATCGAAAGATTAACAGGAAAATGGAATCGATGTAGCTTGAAGTTCCGTTTAGTGCCCTCTCAGGTGTTGATCTCGTCACTTGATGAGGGCTCTAAGTTACGACGGGTTACTGGCTGTGTTAAAGCTCCTGAAGTAGGCTAGAAATAGGCAGTCGAAACTATTTCGTTACAGAAAAGAAGAAACGTTTGTACTTTGTTCTAATGCTAACATTTTTATTGGATTAAATGATTAGCCATTAAAATAAAAATAATGAAAAAGATAGAGAAGATTGTCTTTTTTTACTTACAAATTTTAAAAATAAAATTTAAAGTTTATCTTCGCCGAAGGTATACAAAATATATTAGTAAGTAGAATGTGAAATATTACACCTAAAAACAAACAAAACTAAACTAAATTTTCAATCACGTAAGATCTTTTTAAAATATTGCTTATACTCACGTTACATTTTTTGTTTTTATAATTATGAATTTGAACTTGGTCTAAATTTATGAGCGTTAAACTCATTATACACATAAACTTGTAGTTGTTCGTTACTTCGATACTGACAGAAAATAAAGCTCACTCTATAAGTAATAAAAACGAATTGATCCGAAGGTTTGCTCGGATGCCCAGTCCCAGGAGGGAAGCATGGATGTCCCGGCGGCTAAAAGAGCCAGACAATCACCGGATGCAAATTCCCCGGTTGCAGGATTAATACTACCAATACTATTGGCAATACCATCTGCCTTCACGTGCGCAAAGCTTTGGGAGGCGGTGAAATAGGCTGCAAGCCTTTTCACAAGTTCGCGAAGATATATCCACGAACCCCAGAGGAGGAAACCACTATACTGGCCGTACTAGCTGATGTCAAGGCTGGATTTTTCGCCACTCCCACCGCAAGCGTTTCTTCTTCAAGACGGTGATCAAGGACTTGCCCCGAGACACCGACCCTCTGTCCCTTTGGCCTCGGTAAGTGGCGGGCCATATCCGCTGTCTCGGTGTGCTTTTGGTGTTCTTACGGTTTCACGCAATGCTTCGGTACCTTACAATGGCCTCGGCAAGTGATACCCCTACTTTTGGCTCGGACGAATGTATTGCTAGACCAAATGCGCTTCCTCTGGATCATTTTGACTTAATTTTGATTAGTTATAAAATCAATTAATCAAAAGCATTACAATAAAACAAACATTGCATTTTGCTGTTTTGAGCTGACAATATTTTCACATTCCAAGAGACTTTTTGCGTCAATTCCTTTTCAAGGCTTCCGATGACAAACGAAGCGCCATCTCGCGCCACTAGATGCGTGGGATAAAATATGAACCTTACAGAGCCATTACAAAAAAAAAAAAAAAAAAATACAATAAAAATAGTTTTGAATTATCGTTTAAAAAAGAAGAGTTAATGGCGCAAGATGATAGATTAATTTTCATTTTGATAGAAAAAATATTTATTCTGTTTTCACAAAACATCACTTGCTCAAACAGAAATAGATACAATTTTATTTGCCATTGGACAGATTTAGAGTAATTTTTCAGAGCCTTTACAGATCATTCAAAGATGGCGCCACAATTTATCCTTTTTTTCTCCTCCTTTTGGTTCCACATTCCTCATGTGTATTTTGTAGCAGCGCTAGTGTACATGATAAACTTGTCTATGGGAATTTATAGTATGGATGGTAGCAAGACAGAATTATCAGCAAAAGAACAATTCGTGCATTAGCAGAGAGCTATGATGACTTGTTTATTAATTTATTTTCTAATTAAACCGAAATGATATTCTTTCTTCGTTTTTATTTCTTGGTTAATATAACGCTGTCTTTAGCTTACAACATTTTCAGATCTCCAATACACACGTAGGTTTTTTTTTTGCTTAACTTCCCCTTCTTGTCATCCGAGGGCGATTGTAGCGCTATCTCGCTCCGCCACATGCGAGAGACAAAGTCTGAACTTGATGAAGACGTTTAAAATGTCTTTTGAAAAGTTTCGACTGAAAGTGCCCGTCAAATTTATTGTTAACCTTTAACATTATTTTCTAACATATAAGTAAGAATCAGCCTTGAGAAAATGACTTAATTTAACTTACAATTTACCAATTAATTGCACCCGATATATGTAAATTGGTTGTCGGTCCACTCCCCCTAACGAGAATGCATACACTAAAAATAAATGAAAACCGAACCTAATTCATGGTGGTAGCGTATTCAATGCATAAATTTCGAACACGTGACAATCTTCCGATGTATCATCTATCATGGCTATGATCCAAACAGTGCTCCATTTTGTGTTATGTGTCCGTCCCGTTTGTCTAAAAAACTGGAAAAAAAAAGAAAGAAAAGAATTATAAAAATCTCCTAAATTTGTTATAAAACTTCAAAAAAAAATCACACAAAAAAAAACGTCTCTGATTATGTTAACTCGTTGTGTTCATTTTCTCTTCTTAGTGGTCTGTCCTGTATTCTGAACTAGATGGCAAACAAATTCTCGTCCGTCCCTTAAATGCTGTCACATTGGATGGTTTGACGCCTCCGGCGTCAGTGCATCCGTACTCTTAACGATTGTGATTGTGTGAAAAGTAAATTCAATTTTTTTTTCAATACATATTTCGTTCATTAAAAAAAAAAGAATTTTTCTAATGATTCTTAGCTATTCTGATTAAAAAAAACGGCCAGGGAAAAAAGATAAAGAGCATAACTTTAAGCATCGTTTTTTTTTATCATTCAATTTAAAAGCCAACAATAACCCACGGTAATTGAAACCATGACACATATTATACTATAATGTGGTGTTACTAACTTGTTTGTAGCAGTCAGTGATTTCGGCAGTAAAAACGGGAGACGAAAAATTAACAGCAATCCATAACACCACTTTTTATGTTTTGTTTAATTGTATTAAGGTTTTTTCCCCTCTCTCAAATTTTGAGTGACTTTAATTTTAGAGGAATTATGTTAAATGATTTTCCTTAAAAGGAGAATTAGTATTAAAAATCTTACACCGACTTTATACAATAACCGACCTTAAATTTGCAGTATACAAATGTACTACTAGAAAAAGGGTAAATAGTTCCCATTTTCGAGTGCAAGAATCGAATACAAAAAGGTATTTCCCATTCAATAAACAAATTTATTTTGTTATTTCAAGACATAAATTTATTATTTTTATTTGTGTAGCTTCAGGTAGGGTGTTATTTATTCAAGTTCAATTATTTTTAAATACAAATTGTGTGCATTAAAAAGTATTCTTTTATTAAGACTAAACTATTCTGATCAAAAACGGTCTTAGTCACTGTTTTCATAAAAGATAAAGCGCATCACTTTAAACATCGTTTATTTTTTCATTCAATTTTAATGCCTACAATCAGTTAACTCACGGTATTTGAAATCGTTTATAATCTTTTTTAGTTGTACCTTGCTTCCTATACTTTTTAGTTTCAAGCACGCATATAATAAGTATTTATCCTCTAACTTTGAAGATTCGTAAAATTTGAAACGTTGCATTCTGCCTAGCGGCATATATTAATTTTTCTTTTTTACACATTTTAATTTTCATCTTTATTTTTGTTTTATCTTAGACAAGCCTATTGCTTTGCCATAGGGTCTCTCCTACGGGGTTTCTACATTTGTTTTATAACTAGACCTTTGATTAACTTTTGGAAACAACTAACGCTCTCCCATTTCGGGTTATCTTAGATGTAGAAGCAAGGACGCTTCGCGTCGAAACTTAGTATTGTTATATTGATCTCCGATTAATTGATATTAAAAAAATTATTTATATAAAAATAATTTTTTCCATCACACATTTCTTCCATTAAGAAAAGTATTCTTTTATTCAGGCAATCTAATCCATGATACTTGAAATCGTGACACATATTATGCTATAATGTGGTGTTACTAACTTGTTTGTAGCAGTCATTGATTTAAATAGTAAAATCCGGAGACGAAAAAATAAAAGCATAACACAGCATTTTATTTTTTTTTACTTGTAAACAATTTTTTTGTACTCTAAATTAAATTAGAATTCAATCGTCATGCTTAAAATTAAGTGAATATCCTTTTCAAAGGAGACTTTATGTTTTAAAATAAATATATTTGTACTTTCACTCCTACAAATCGGATATCTGTACTGGGAAAGGGTAGAAATTCCAACTCATGACTGGGCCCGAGTACACTGGGACAGACGGGCTCGTTAAATCTGTGGAGTCAAAAGTCCCGACGGCGTCAGCGTACGATGTCGCTCGAAGTTCCGTTGGGTACCCGCTCAGGTGTCGACCTCGTCACTTGACCAGGGTTCTAAATTACGAGGCATTATTAACGGTGTTAAGGCTCCTAATAGATGCTAGAAATAGGCAGCCGGAAACGATTACACTACACTACACATTCGCGACAGATGGTAATTTCGCGTGGGTAAATTATACACTCTATTGGGTATATACGTAACACCGCCGAGACTCATAAGGTGTTTCCGCCATCTAATTTTTGTCCTCGCTAATTGTCCTCTTGAAACTTTAGTGCAACTTAAATTCAACCATAATAAAATTTAAATATCTAAGAGAGCATTGACTTTATATTTTCTGCATATTAAATATTCATGTAATCAAAACAGCGACCGGTTTGCTGGCTTCTGTTTTGAAGTCTTCTAATAGGAATATGTTCAGTCGAAGCAATAAAAAATCATCTCGTCAAGCCAGTAAAAAGAGTTCTATACTCGCCGCCAAATAAATAAGAAACGGTAGAGATGGCGGCTTTTCAAAAAACAACCGGTATTTCAAAAAAACGGTCTTTCGGTTTAACTGAAAGTAAAGGCCGTCTTTGTGAAAAACCGGTTGTTTGGTCAAAACCGAGGGCAAAAAAACCGGTTTCGGTTTTAAATCATAAAAGTGTTTCAAATAAGGGTGGCGGGAAGCATAGTCTTTAAGTTATTTCTCAGACAAAGCTTTATTAGTTTTCACCTCACGTCTATTTTTATCCTTTTCGCCAACACTTGTTGAATTTTCAATAAGTTATCACTGATTTCATCTTTGCCTTACGATTAAGTAGTCAGGAATTAAAAAAAATATATAAAAAAAAATAAACGTCAAGAGCTCTTCTTTAAAGCGTACAATTAATGGCGAATCGTAATTTGAATAACATAAAAATAAAACTTGTTTATTACGTGAAGGGAAAGTCCAAGTACGGATTTCGTTTCTTTTCATGTTTGTCCACGAAATCTTGGAATTTAACTTTCAAGGTTTGGCCACATTATCAACTTCGAACTTCGAATGCAAGGATCAAGATATCAGAGCTAAGTTACTGAATTTTCTTTTGGCTACGAATTCTATTATTCTATTTAAGACGTAAAAATTATCGTTATTTCAATTCTTTAATGGTTCGGAAAAACATGAGTTATATTTGGTTTTTCGGATTGCTTGCTTTTGGAGCTGTTATGGTAAGAGTTTGTCTTTTACACTTTTGATTATTATGGTATTAAATTTTCAGTTAAATTGCATTTATAAAAAGTTTTAAGTGTATTAATTTATTTACATTTATTAATTGAAATGCATAATTATGCAAAATCGTAATTTTTGAAATTTTCTCCCCTCCTCCAAGAAATTCCCTGACCTGGAAATTATCGATTAAGTTATATTTTACATCAACAATTTTGCAGTTATCTGATCAGTGTCGAATTGAAAACGGCGACCCACCGATTGGGAATCGCATTTCGTTATAAATATGTTTAATTTATTTTGATTGTCGAAATGAGTTGAAATTCGACAAAGTACAGTTACACTATGATGAGTTTGAAAATAAAAAATAATTCCATAATATTATATTCCTTGAAAATGGAAAACAGAAACAAGACGACTCTGGCATATTCATCTGTTATCTAATAAGTTCCAAAAACTCTTAAAGACATTGCTATGAAATTATTAAGTCCATATATTGTCCAGGTTTGAAAATAATATATGTGAACTTTAAAAAAAAATTGGTTATGAAAATGACGCTAGTAAAAATGTTAAAATTAACGATCAGCCATAGCCCAGGTAGCACAGCAGTATTGTACTAATTTCGGCTCATACCAATCGCCCATTGCCTAATGGACTACGTTTTATCGACGCTGGGCAATATCGGGGTGCAATATTGGTTTGAATATTATTTGGGAAAAAAAAGTTTACAATCTAAAATTCTTGATTGAAAAATATTGCGAAACATAATATTACCTTTTGTACTTGCAAAATGCTAAAATATTGTAGAAAAATTAAGTATTGCGCTTTTCGTAATTTCTGGTATGAAATCTCAAAAAACGGGGAAATCTGGTTAAAATTGGTAGAAAATGATCGATTTCATCCAATATTCTCCAAGTTTGGAAGATACTCATGCGACATTAACCAAAATTGTTGTGCTACTTGGGAGGCTAGGGGATCCCGAAAAATTGGTCCAAACATTTACTCTTTTTTTAAAAAAAAAATGGCAGTCAAGAGTTTTCTTTGAATTCTTCACTCTTTTCGAATCCACAACTTTCGCTGGAAAACTGTTCCACTCATTGATAGCTCGATTGTAAAACTAGTAAGAAAGTAGAAAACGAATGTGATGCTAAAATGTCTGAACGTTTTTTTAGCAGTATTTATTTATAAAGAATAATTTTCAATAGATTTACAAAAAAAATATGCTCTTTTAATTGATTTCCTGCAATTGAAAAAGACCGATGCGACATGTTCCTGTATAATAAGTAAGAATTGTCGATTTTTTTGATAACCAGAATTAAAAAAAATCATATAAATGTCTTTATTTTTTCTCAGTAGCAAGAGTTATTTTATGGAAACACCAAAAATAAATTATTTGCAGTTCTTGAAAATGCGTATAATGGTATATAAATATAAAGAGTTATTAATCATATGAATATGCAGTGAATTTACTTGGCATTATTTCGTGAGATATATTGAAATCATTTTTTTATGATTTAAAAAAAACTTTCATTTATGTAGATCCAGTAAAACTATAATTCAAACCTAAAAAAAATCGATTCTTAAAGCACTGGGCACAGTAAGATGTCTTCATACAGCAGAACTAAACATTAAAGTTTTTACGAACGGATACTTTTTTTAAAAAATTAAATCAAGTCGGCTGGTACGATATCCCTTTACGACCCCTTCAGAGAGCGATGGTTTAAAGGTATGAGACTAAATGCCAAGAGTTCATTGAAAAAGTTGTCTTAAACAGCATCAATGCCAGCAACTTCTTAAGAACTACGTTATAATTAATACAAATACAAGTCACCTGAGCCGGTATCAATATTTTTAAAGTTCTAGAACATTCTCTTTCATACCCGCACAAGTGAATAGCCCAGGTCGTGAAGACCACAGAAAGATTTCTCACTCCATTTCGCTGCATAAGATAGGTATAAAAGGCCAATCACGAGGGGACCGTCTCCGTTTCAGTAGCCCTTGGTCCTGAAGTGCTAGAGATTATCCATGATGATGGACATCCTCTGAACACCAAACAAACTTACTACACATGAAGAGGGAGGCAGACAACTACACCACCGCTGTCACCGTAATGGAGCAAGAGCCCAGGGTCCCCAGACCTAGGTGATTTTCTCACGAATGCCCCGTGTCGGATTAGGTTTGGTTTTATATACTTTTAGTGTACCATACCCAGTAGAGTGGAACGACGACTAATTTTCAGGTATAGTGTGCAAAAGTTAGGTAAATTATAAATTGCCTTAGGTCAGCTTCGAATTGAATTAATTAAAATCAAGGCTTATTTTTTCGTATGTTTTAGAAAATATTGTTAAAAGTTAATAATAAATTTGCCAGACGCTTCCCACCGCCTAAAACTTTTGTCAGAAGCTTTAAATGTCCCACGCATCTGTGCTAAATGGTGCGGTCCTAGGATGATTATAGCGCATTGTACAGTCGTGGACAAAAAAAAGAGAACAGACCTCACTGTTTGGGCACCATTTGTCGGAGGTATAATTGTGATACGTCATTTTATCGGAAACAACGTTCTGAGTTGATTGGTCAACACAGAAATTTCTTAAGGGGTCGTCTTCATATTGAAATTAATACCAACTTTAAAATTTCCAATGGCAACATCCAAATTTTTTGTTATAGAAATGTTCAGAATCGTCAAAATACCCCAAATATCAATTTTCATTGCCAGATTCCTTATAGTTTAGGATTTATACAACTAAACGTATTTGACAAAAAATGGGGGACATCTCCATATATATTAATGTATTATTTATAGGTCCGCATTTTCCCAATATGGAATTTTGCCAATTTTTTTCCTTTCTGTGAATTTTTTGCTTGGGTAAAGGGTTTGGTTGCAAGATGAGTGAATTAACATCCCACTAGAGCTTCAGAAAAAACTCCCGATTATCCGCGGAATTGGGTGGCGCGGCTTCCGCGGATAAGCGAATTCGCGGATAATCCGCAAAAATGAAGAAATTGCCTATAAACAAAATTTCTTTTGGATTTCATTAAAAAGTAAAATACAGTAATCGTATATAGCATGTACAAATTTACTTCAAAATGTCTATTACTGTCGTTTCTTCTATGCCACACTGCAAGCACATTTGATTTTTAGAGGATAGGTTTTCTAACTTTTTAAATGAGTTGTAATTCGTCTTGAATTTTCAAGACAACTTTTTTTTTAGTTTCTCACTCATTTCGCTAGTTAGCTCAAAATCACATAAAGCAATTCAATTTAAATAGCGGGCAGTTTATTTCACAAGTGGAGCTTTTTGACAAAAACCTGTTCGTGATGTGCACCTGGCAGAACACCAATTTTTCCCAGTCAGTCTTATTATAATCATAAGGTATTCGTTGTTCTTGTTAAATGTATTTGTCATTCTAGGAAAGAATTCATTGTTCTTGGAATGTGTTCTTCCAAAAAGTTTTGAAACAAATTAAAATTCTTTTATCGTGTTTTTTTTTTTTTTAATATTTGAACTGAAAAATGGGAAAAAGTGACCCGCGGATAATCCGCAAAGCGGATAATCCACCCGCGGATAATCGGGAGTTTACTGTATATTGGTTTCGGGCTAAGATATTTTAGACTACTACCAAGGAAGGAAACCATTTTTTTTAACTTTTGTGAATATATTGATTTTATTTATATGTTGTTTTATGGAGAAGATTTGGTTGAATCAGTGCTATATGTAGTTTAAACAGTGGTCAAGTGACGCCAACATCTGAGCTGGCACTCAAAGCAACTAATGACTTCTTACGTGGGATCACGCCAGGACTTTGGACCACGACGTATTGAACTTGAATCAATTGGTGTAGTATGCTATTTATTCGTGGAGCAATTTTGGTCCAGCATGATTCGTTTATAAGACGACTAAGGCAAAAACAGAACCCTTAACGGTTTAATCCGTGGCATGACGCCTTAACTAATTTTGCCAGGACGGTGCCTGTGAGTGAAAAAATATGGATTAATATTAAAGATTTTTGAATAAGTATTGTAGAAGATTGTGTGTGTGATGATCAAGTTATGTATATATAGAGTTGTATAACGAGTTGAACTGTGGTTACTTTTTGATAATAACCGCGTTCAAGTAGTTTTTGACAAAATATTTTTTTTTCTATTGGGATTTGGATTGTATGGCATTAAAATGAGAATTGTGGTATGGTATGGTTACATTTATATTCCAGCTTGTGTGCTTGTTCAGAGAACCGCTTCTAAGCTTTCGTCAAGTGGGACGGACACAGAAAGAATTTTTACAGTCATTAAGAAATGAATAACACATGGACAAATAACAACATTTATTGACGGTCACAAACATCCATGTCTGACCGGGATTCGAACCCGACCCCAGCAGCTCCAAAGGCTAGAGTCCTAACGATTGAGCCACCGGGGCGGCAGAATTGAGGTAATTTATGTAAGTTAATAATTAATGTTTAATAATTTCCTGCTGTCTATTTCTAGCCTCATACTTCATTTGCTTGATGCAGCCAAGTACCCCTAGCAATTTTGAACCCTGGTCAACTGACGAGATCGACACCTGAGCGGGACTTATATACTTGATTTTCACTCACTGACTGTGGTTCTAAAATACGACGTCCGTCGCCAATAGCCCTCGTGTAGCTTTAGTGCGACGTTAATTCAAACCAAACCAAACTTGATTTTCAGTTTGGTTTGGGGACAAAATTGAAAGAACTTCGCAGTTAGGGTTACAAAGGGCTCTTGAAGGCTCTCCACGTAATTTTTAGCCATGGTAAAATGACGAGGCCGATATATGAGCGGGAACTCAACGCAATCTTTTTTTTTTTGTGTGACAAAAACCATTATTCTATGCAGCTAAATGATAGGCTGTTTGTAGCAATCTTTCTGTTTTTAGCGTTTTTCACGTATAGATAGCCGACACCTAAATAAGCATCCAAAGCAACCATTAAGGGTGACATCGTACGCAGCGTTTGGACTTTGAAGGATATTTAACGTGCACTCCTTTACACGGGGTATTATTTGTCGGACATTTTTGGCTGCACGGACCGTTTATAGGTCTTCAAATATTTTGGCGATGCCCGGACCCGAACCTGAGACCTTTCGCATGCTAGACGAGTGCCTAACCGACTGGGCTCCGCAGCCCTCTCCTTGTAATTAGATTTTCTCGCCAAATATGTAGCAAATATCCCCAAAGTCTCTCGTTCTTTGCTTGAAAAACCGGCGAGATTATCGCCAATAAGAAATTAGTGAAATATTAATTATTTATTCGTAGAATTTGTTGTTGTTTTCCAACTGTTTAGACTAGGATTATGTGAATAATTTTAATGACGTTTCAAATAGTTTGTGACCAGGATTTTCGTTTGTCGGGAGTTGAGTTGCATGTAATAAAAGATTCTTGATTACATTTTTTTCAAATAATTTTGTTGCTCATCCAGTACCGGCCAAGTACGGATAATTTTTTGCTGATTTTAAATATTTAATGTTGTTATAAAATTAAAAAGTCTCAACTTTTATTGTAATATTATAATTATAAAATAATTTCAATGTTAACTAATTTTTTTCCAGTAGGGAAAATTGAAAAGTTAGCGTTTCCCTGGTGTGGTGGGTTGTGTTGTGGTGACGCGGAGGGTGCCTTTGCAGGTTTTGTTCTCGTTTAACCATCCTATATGTTGCTGCTTATGCTTTGAACTGCCTTTCTATATTTCAGGTTTTCATTTTTTCCCCATTTAAAACGTTTACCATCATTTTGTAATTTTATCGGTTTTTAATATACAAATTCAAACAAAATAAATAATTATAAAATAATTTCCTAATATATTATGGAAGATTTTATTTAGAATTCGATAATAATATATCGTTTGGTTTTTTCCCCAATCTATGGCCCAGGAGTCGCCGAGTTGACACCTCCACCAGACTCGGTTGCGATTACTCTGTGTAGATGAGTGTTCCAATAAATAGAGAACTTGAATAACAACTATCATTTAAATAACATCAATAAAATAGCAAGTGTAAACAGAACTAATAATTAATTAAGCATAATGAAGAACAAATGCGGCTGCAGCGCTCGCCCGACGAGCGGTTTCGGAACGGCAGCGTTGCCGCATAGAAGAGAAAGAGTTCGCAAGGCAACAGTCCGTTTTTTGGACGATGTTGATCATCAAGTTGTAGCGCAATGCCACCACAATCGAAAGGAAATTAAGATTTCCCTACAATTATTAGACATTGTTTTATTTGATTAACATTTATTAAAGACTTTTGCTTTGAATTTAAAACACATAAACTTTTTGGGAAAATAACTTTACATGATGCAACAATAATATATCCGCAATCTGTTCAGTACTTGATTCAATTTTACTCAATTCGACAACTTTATCTGCATTTTACTCTAATTTAATTTTAACTTAAAATTATTTGGAAAAAAGTGTATGCAAAACCAATAATAACACTGTTCGACAAAAAAAGCATATTGTTTGTCCCGAAGCTACTATGGCGATTTTTTGCTCCTTTGGTGGTCCAATGATGGAGAAATGACATTTTTAGCCCAAGTTTAATAGGGGGATTCATCAGAGATCAAAAAACTGATTTTTAACGTTTTTTCATAAAAAACGCCTTTTTTGACGTTTTTTTTTTTTTTGGCTACAAACAACCTGCAACTGGTTCTTACCTCTGGGCCCATCGGTCTCACTTAACACCCATATAGAGGTAAGAACCAGTTGCAGGATGGCTTACAGGTTGTTTGTAAGCCAAAAAAGTAACCACGCGAAAAAACATGAAATAACATCAAAAAATGGAAATCGCTAATTTAGACAGTTTTGGAGCGGTGTTTGAGTTCCAAAATGGCCCATCGGTACTCACTTAACACCAATATAGAGGTAAGAACCAGTTGCAGTTTGTTTGTAGCCAAAAAAACGTCAAAAAGGCATTTTTTTTAATGAAAAAACGTTTTAAAAAATCAGTTTTTTTTAAATCTCTGATGAATCCCCCTATTAAACTTGGGCTAAAAATGTCATTTCTCTATTATTGGACCACCAAAGAAGCAAAAAATCGCCAAAGTAGCTTCGGGACAAACACTTGCTTTTTCTTGTCGAACTGTGTAATAATAATTAGCGTAACAAATTAATTGAATGATTGAGGACTTTTCATCGAATAGTTTACACTCTTAATTTTGTTCTAAAAATCTTATCTTCTAGCAAGAAAGTATTTTTGAATACAAAAAAATTTTTAATACCAAAAAAACATTAGAATCTAAAGATTAATCTGGCGGTAATTTGTGACCTGAGAGCGACAATGCAGGAAGTAAAAAGTAGTTATAATCTTGTTTAGTTTATTATTAAAATATTTTGCTGATTAAATTTATTTGATCCTTGTCTTGTGTTAATTCATAAATAGTGGTAGTGCTTCCCATTGTCACGCCACAGTTCCGGGGAACGAGTCCCGGAGGACCAAGCATGTTTTGGATCTAAGCACTGGGGGTTCCCCGTGAGGCTGGCCACCTTACCTAGAATATATGCCTGTCACCAGAGAGCACTTGGTCAAGAAAGCTGCAATGGGCATGGCAGGCATATTAACGGGCTGTTGCATCGAGAAGTTTATTAGTTAATTCATAAAAAAGTATATTACACTCTTGCAACATAACTGTATTTATTTTATGTTTTGCATCAAATGCATTCAATTACATTTTTTTTCTATACTTTGCATAACCTAACAACGTTATTTGGAAAAAGCACTATAATAAGAACGTATATCTATAGAATAAATAGTACTGAGATTTCGTTTTCTTACTTAAGTCATAAAATTAGTCCTTTAACTACTTTTCTATCATGGATTACAAACATATTTTTTGTGTTTATTGTTTTTAAAAAATAAAATTTTATGTAAAATAGAACATTCTTTTCTCGAGTTTAATTTCCAGTTAATACTCGATACTTCACCTACTCTTTTACGTTATAACACTTATAAAACACAGTTGATACACGAATAACCTGTAATTAAATTTAAAACTTCTTTTTCAAGACTTTCCAAATCCATAGAAAAATTGATTATTAATTTAATTTGCAGAAAAGAAAACTACTTCATTATTTTTAATCACCAAACGATCGGTCCAATCTTGATTGTTGTCGTTTCTCCACTTTTATACGGTCCCCTATTTCAAAATACAAGCTTATTACCATCATAACTCAAAATGTTATGCTAGTAGAATTACGAAATTCGATACTTTTCATTAACTTTTGACCCTGAATCCATTTCTGCAAAAATATTAATGGGTTTGTATTCAAATTTTTTCGAAAAAATTATGATTATTTTTTTAAAAATATTAAATATTTCTTAAATTATATAAAACTATTTCAACTTTGTTTGGAAAGTTATAAAGTAACACACACAAAAAATTTCGTCTGGCTACGTATATTATTAATGGAGATATGATCAAAAGTTTGGAAATCTCATTTAACATTATGATCCATAAATTTTCTGTAGCCATATCTCAAAAACTATGAGGAATTTCGCAATGAAAATTGATATTTGGGATATTTTGATGATTCTAAACATTTCTATACCAAAAAATTTGGGTGTTGCCATTGAAAATTTTAAAGTTGGTATTAATTTCAATATGAAGACGACCCCTTGCGAGATTTTTGTGTTGACCAATCAACTCATGACGTTATTTCCGTTAAAATAACAATTTACAATTATGCCTCCGACAAACGGTGCCTAAACAGCGAAGTCTGTTCTCTTTTTTTTGTCCACGACTGTACATGTACATATATGTAGAACATGTACAGTTATAAAACACTCCTACTCTGAGCCCTCCATACAGCGTAATGGTCTGGTCAGAGTAAAGACTCAAATTTTTTAAGGCATATTATTCAAGACCTGAAGAAACGAGTTGTGAAAAAAAAAAAGTTAGTAATATGTATTTGTCTCTTTTTAGCATATTTTCTTATCTACAGCGCCCTCTATTGGAGTTTCTGGAAATATTTTTGGCAAAATCCGTTTCCCCATGTCTTGAATAGTATCGGCAATAAAACACCCATACTCTGAGCCCTCTATGCAGAGAACTAGTATCTAGTAAAGACTCGAAATTTAGTAATCTTACCAACTCCGATAGAGGGCGCGTAGGGTAGAGTGGGGCTATACCGTACACATAAGAGAGATTCATCGATACCTAGCAAATTACAATATAAAAGTTGCATAAACAAAAGCAATATATAATTTGATTATTAGGCAACTGATCTTACATAAACATTTTGGAGCTATTCCACTTTTTCACATAAAAGAATTGGTTATCAAAAAACGTACCTTGTACAAAATAGCCCCTTGGGTCGGGGCTATACCGTACAGTTTAAATATCTTCTGTTTAGACAAAGCGTCCTTGATTGAGAGGGAGGATTCTCAATCAAGGACGCTTTGGTTTAGGTAAGGCAAGTAATGATTGTAATGCAATAGATCCAGTAGATTACTGTACAAAACCTTTTTCTTACTTATAAAGGTCGTAACTAAGGAACTGTGCACAAAAATTGAAAATTTTTATAAAATATACAATCTAAAAAATATCTGGTTAACTTTAATAAAAAAAATTGTAAAATGTCAACAAACATAAAATTTTTTTTTTTTTTTGGGGACTTAAATTGTTAACAAGAAATACAAAACTTATTTTCGATAGGCCAACTTTTCTCTTAAGTTACAATCGATGTAACTATGTTGCCATAGCAAACCATTTGGGGCTGTTTACAGTTTAGTTTTAATTTGCATCTTGTTGCAATATATCGAAATGACCAACGGGTCTTCTTATATCGTCGCTGAATTTTTACCGTCATAGAAAGAAAAATTTAATAAGGCCGATGCGACATTTACTTGCATAATAAATTGGAATTTTTGAGTTTTTAACTACCAAAATTTTAAAAACAAATAATTCAGTTTACAGTTTTAATTTTTTGACTGCTCAACGAGTATTGACATTAAATATAAAAAAAAAAATTATTTGCATTTCTGGAAAATGTGAATAATGGTAAATAAAAAAGGATTGCAGAGTGTAGGGCACTTTTCCCCAAAAGCATTGTTGCAGAATATTTCATGGAAATCGCAAGATAGGATAAAAAAACAATTTTTTTATGATTTTAAAAAATAATAGTGGCTTTCATGTAGCTCCAGAGCAAATATATTTCAACCTTGCCTTAAAAAAACACCGATCCTTCAGCACTGGGCACAATAAGATGTCTACATACCGCAATTGAACATTTAAGTTTTTATGAATGGAAATTTATTTAAAATTAAATTTAATAGGCTCGTACGATATATCTTTACAACCCCTTCAGATGGCGCTGATATAAGGTTATGGGATGTCCAGAGTTCATTAAAAAAGTTGCCTTAAACAGCATCAATGCTAGCGACACCTTAAAAACTACGTCATTTCTTATACAAATAATAGACTGATACAAGTCACCTGCTTCGGTATCAATATATTTAAAGACCTTGAACATCCTCTTTCAAACCCGCACAATTGTGTAGCTCAGGTCGTAAAGGGTTGTGGACCTCAGAGAGACTCTTCACTCTCTTCGAATGCATAAGATAGGTATAAAAGGCCAATCATGCGGGCAGTGGCGTAGCTACATAGGGGCTAGACGGGGCAGTGCCCCGGGGCCCTCAAGCTCAGGGCCCCCCCGAATTAGGCATTATTTGTTGAATTAAAATTTACACTAACAAAAGTTTTTTTAATTGAAATTTTCGAACTCTTTTAGCCAAAATTCCATTTCACAACAACGAACAGGAACTCGGATCGAAATTCGTAAACAACACATATCACCGTGCACATGGTCTATCGGCTAAGGTGCTATCTACCGACAGCTGGCTTTGACGAATGCTAGATTTTGATCGAGTTCGAGTTTAGACGGCATTGTATGTAGGAGACTATGTTGTGGCCTATCATTGTGTTTCTCTTTTCTTATATTTTACTTTTAACGTCGTCAGTGAACAGTGAGTACCTACCTACTCGAGGACAATCTAATATTGAATTGTTTAAATACATTAGAAAACTAAAATTATAGATAAAAAGAAGAAACCCAGTGGTGCATTTAAACGCAAACACTGCCAAAAAAGTACACAAAAATTACCCAAAATTGACAAGTGTTTTAGTCAGCCTTCTGCAAGTACATCTGGCCAAAATATTTCTATTGATAGAGATTCAAATAATGTGGTAGTTGCAGTGTTGTTTGAGAAGACTACTGAAGAAGATTCGACAATTATTGCAGTTGGAGATACCTCCGCCGCTCTTATGTGTGTCATGCAAACATCATCCACGTTCACATGTTGATGAAGCAACTTTATAACAAGTGTGACGAATTTTAAGGAAAATATTCGGATATAATAGGCCCTAGTTTTTCACTTATATTTATCAGACGGAACGGTCGTTCCGCCAGCCAATCTCAAAATGACGCCAAGGGCTAAACGGCAGTTATGTATATATAATACAGAAAACATTTCGCTATGTTAACAGCGAAATTGATTTTATTTTCTGCCAGGCAAACTAAACTTCGTAGAACAATAAACAAAATACAGTAGAGAGATTTTGTGAATTACTTTAAATAAAAAATAAATTGGTTATTCTAGAGTCAAAAACAGCGGAGAAAAAAATTATGGAAATTTTCGAAAATGAATTCTTTCGAGCAGTTTTAGACAAATTTTGACCTAATTTTTGAAGAGACCTACAGCCATTACTAGACCATGAAACTGGAAGCGGTTTTTACTAAACGATTCAGAATGCTCAAATTAAGCCCCTTTCATAGGTTTAAAGTTTCAAAAATAACTCTTTCTAATTTTAATTAATTAAAATCTATATTACCTTTGGCGGTATGAATGCGCGATAAACAAGCCATCCTAGCGGCCAAGTGCCACCGAAAACGAGCCAAGGTTTACTGCATTTTCTTCAAAGAGCCGCATAGAAGCGTGTTAACTGTTGGATGATTACTACAGCTTCTAAAATATGCTTAATCTAATACCTGAATAGACAGATTGAAAAAAAAATCTAATTAATAAGAGGGCTGGGGAGCCCAGTCGGTTAAGCACTCGCTTAGCATGCGGAAGGTCCCAGGTTCGGGTCCGGGCATCGCCAAAATAGCTGCCGACCTATAAACGGCCCGTGCAGCCAAAAATGTCCGACGAATAATACCCCGTGTAAGGGAGTGCACGTTAAATATCCTTCAAAGTCCTAACGCTGCGTACGATGTCGCCCTTAACGGTTGCGTTGGGTGCATATTCAGGTGTTGGCTCGTCACCTGACTGTAGTTCTAAAATACGACGCCCGTCGCCACTAGCCCTCGTGTAGCTCTAGTGCGACGATAATTCAAACCAAACCAAATCTAATTAATAAACGGAATACTTCATTTAAACTTTTTGGCGTTTTTATTTAGAAATTTTATGAATAACTCGAGTTTATCTATTGATTTAGAAATGTAAAGTCATATTTGCCTAATTGGTTGCCATATTCAGTTGCCAATACCATTAAAAAATTAGTCTGTTGTTGTTTTTTTCATAAAAAGTAAGAAATATATATATATTTTTTTAACTTACTGAGGAATATTTAATTATGCCAAAGTAATATTTTATAATTAAAGTTACATTTTTTAGCATGAGCTGTTACTAAATGTTTGTATTGTAACACATAACAGTAACCAAATAAACGTATTTGGTTCTTGTTTTTTCTTGAATAGGCTCTATATTTTTTAGTTTTATAAAAGAAAATTGAAAATAAATATGCCTACAAAAGTGAAAAAAAAACTAGGCATAAGAGACGGTTGAGGTACACAAAAAATAAAAGCTGCGATGTAATCTCGAAATGTGTCGAAAACAATGTATCGGGAATAAAACGTCATCTGTACCTCACCACAGTTTAAGTATGCAGTATACAAATGTTCTACGGGGAAAGGGATAAATAGTTCTAATTTCCGAGTGCTAGTTATATAACGGTTATATAACTCTCTATAAACATTGAAATCATGTCGTCAATTTTGTAATCATATTGTGTCTGTATCTTTTGTTATTAAAAAAAACTACCGATATCCCCCCCCCCCAAAAAAAAAAACTTCGTAAAAGTAAACAAACGCTAATCTCAAAAAAAAAAAAAAACTATTTATTTTATCAAAAAACAAATCATTGTGAAAGTTGTGGCTAAAAAAGCCGTGATATAAAATGAATGCCAATCTCTTCTGTAAAACTTCCTGGTCATAATAAAAGTTTTCCTGCCATAAAAAAATTGCACTGTTTGAGGTTGGTGCCCATCTTAATCCCCCTAAAAAAATTAAATCACGCAAATGAACTTGAATTACTAAATCAGAATAACGAAGGATACTTAAAAAAAAAATTGACAAATGTATGATCTCAATACACTTATATAAAGGTACAGAGGGTGGTTAAGATGGGCACCAACCTCAAACAGTGCAATTTTTTTTATGGCAGGAAAACTTACATTATACTATTTATTATGACCAGGAAGTTTTACACAAGAGATTGGCATTCATGTTATATCACGGCTTTTTTAGCCACAACTTTCATAATGACTTGTTTTTTGATAAAATATTTTTTTTTTTTTTTTTTTTTTTGAGATTAGCGTTTGTTTACTTTTACGAAGTTTTTTGGGGGGATTAATATTTACCACCTAGATTTACCTCAATTAACTCAAGCAAGGACTGTTCAACAATTACGTAAGGAAATAATGAGTAAATTAAATATGGAGTGCTAGATTGCGACCTAACGGAAGTATTTACAGCAATGTTATTTTTCTTTGCAATTCCTGCAGCAGCTGAAAGGTCATTTAGCAAATTAAAAATAGCAAAAAATTATTTAAGTTCTAATCTGGGCCAAACTCGATTCCGACATTCATAGCTAATAGCAATTGAAAACAAAACCGCAATAAGCCTGGTTTTAAACAAGTAATTGATACTTTTGCGAAAACAAAAGCTAGGGAAAAATTGTAAATATATTTGATATTTAGTTGGTTCGTAGGCCCGACCTTTATATAATAAACCCTTGAATCTTCTTTATTTTGCTTTATTAGCCAAACCAACACCAAGTATTGATTGTAATTTTTGTTGTTACTGTTTAATATTTTTATTACCTGCCCTGAAGTGCACAAAAAAAGAGCTTAAGTAGCTAAGCATTTTTTAAATTTTTGTATATTTCATATTTTTATTTGATAAAAACCTAATCAGTTCACATAGCAGTGGGCCCCATTTTTTAATTTGCCCCAGGGCCTTTGGTTACCTAGCTACGCCAATGCATGCGGTGACCGTCTCCGTTTTTGTTGCCCTTGGTCATGACATGCTAATTCTAGAGATTGACCATGATGATGAAATCTTCTGAACCCCAAACAAACTTACTACACATTAGTCAATTTTGAAGAGGGATTTACCACGCTTAACCTGTCACCGCTGTCACCGTAATAGAGCAAGAGCCCAGGGTCCCCAGGCCAAAGTTGTTTTCTCACGAATGAATTGTATCGGATTAGGTTTGGTTTTCATTTACTTTTAGTGTAGCACGTGTGCTAAAGTGTACCGACGGACTATTTATAGGTATCGTGTGCAAAATGTAGGTAAATTATAAGTTGACATATATCAGCTATTTAATTGACTAAAATCAAAGCTTATTTTTACCTATGTTTTGAAAATATTGTTAAAATGTATCACTAAATTTGGCAGACACTTCCCAACGGCCGAAACTTTGGCAGACGCTTTGAACGTCTCTTCAGATTTTGTGAAGGGGAAGTTAAGCAAAAAATAACTGTAAGTAAATTGGAGATTAAACAAAACTATAAATCGAAATGACAATCTTTCATTGTTTTATGACTTTGATTTAACTAATTTTTAGTTTAGTTAAAATAAACTGGTAAACATATTATAAGAGCGCTGTTTTTAGCTTTCAAAATTTCCACATCTCCAAAACACACGTAGGTTTTTTTTTTTTTTTTTTTTGGCTTAGCTTGTCCTTCAGCGTTATCTTGCGCCAGCTGATGCGTGGGACAAAGTGTGATCTTAATGGAAACGTTTAAAGCACCTGTGAAAAGTTTCGGCCAGAGTAATGGGTCTGGCAAATTTATTATTAACTAACATTATTTTCTAAAACATACGTAAAAATCAGCTTTGAGAAAATGATATAAGTTAACTTATAATTTACCTACTTTTTGCACACGATACCTGTAAATTGTCCGTCGGTCCACTCTAGAGGGCTGCATATACTGAAAGTGCATGAAAATCCGGTAGGTATCTTTCGTCTGAGGGCCCTGGGCTCTTGGACTATAGTGTATCACACGAAATGTCCCAAATGAATTCGAAATGCAGGCAACTTCCACCCATTATGTTCCAGGTTGTGTCCCAGGATGCCACCATTACCACAGTCCCGCACTTGGACGCTTCCCAGGTGGAGAATCTCTCCCAAGTGATGTTCGACGAGTACTGGGACATGACACTGCAGCTCTCTCCCGAGAAGGCCACGATACTCGGGGACGAGAGGTTCGGAGACCGGCTCAGTAGCTACAGCCTCCAAGCCTACGAGAAGAGAAGGGTTAGTGGCTAGATCTTAACCTATAATGTGGGGAGGGAGTGTAATATGGAATATTTCGAAAATAAACACCGAGTGCCAGTTTTGAACCAGCATCGTTTACCAGCATTCGAAACACAGAGAATTCTTAAAACTAGGACCTTGCGACTTAATCTTCTCTGGGCTTATTTCAATTAATTTTTTACCCCATTATTTTATGATTTTAATTATTTTGCGATCTCTCATGCTCAATGTGTTTGTGTTTTCCCCTGTGTCATAGTACTAACGTTTTAGAACTCAAGTGAACTAACTACATTACCACACTTGGCCATTCAGGCAACTCCACTAGTTGTTGTGAAAACTGTATGAGTAGGAGACTAAAGCGCCTACGGCGTTGGTTCTTCAATAAATGTGAAACATCGTCGTCGTCAGAGTCTGATCTGATTGTAATCCAGGTAGAAAGCGTAATTCAGTTTCGGTTTAATAATTTGATCAACCTTCTCTGGATGCTTTGAG
Source organism: Hylyphantes graminicola (assembly GCA_023701765.1). Classification (NCBI taxonomy): domain Eukaryota; kingdom Metazoa; phylum Arthropoda; class Arachnida; order Araneae; family Linyphiidae; genus Hylyphantes; species Hylyphantes graminicola. The sequence goes on from CM043112.1 coordinate 37,896,305, forward strand.
CGCATCGGCTTCATTTGTGCACTGCTAAGCAGATATTCGCCACTAATCTCCCTCTGCCCTGTTCTTAATCGAGTTTCCGTCATTTTTTTTAAAAGTTGAGTTATATTCTCTTTCATATTAATGTTTTCGAATTCGTAAAATAACACGGATTTGCAGGCTCTTAGGAAAAAGTTTTTTTTGTAGCGCCATCTGTGGGCAGTCGAGGATGGTGGTAGTACGGCCTATTTTTATCGATTTGTTGATTAAACTAAATTATTATCCGATAAAATCTGATCCACATTTCTCCGGCAGCATTAAATGTTTTTATAAATTTTGAATTGATTCGAACTAATTTTCTTAATTTTCAATAAATATTTTTTTTTTAACAATTCCAAGAAGTGGGATGTTTGATATCTGCAAGTCTGCTAAATTAACCATTTAAAAATGGCTTTTAAAAATATATTTGATACAACCTGAGAAATGAAGCTTATAATTTTTTTCTCTATTGGATTAGCACAGTTGCACTTTGGTCTAGTAAACCGCTGCCAATCTAGTTCAATCGCCCTTAATAACCGTATTTCTTTTAAGTTCCTTCTAAAAACGTTTTCTCGAAACAGATCATGCTGAACGAGTTTCTGGAACGGGCTAACCAGCTCCTGTCCGAGGCCGAAGAAGGCAGCGAAACCCAGACGAACCTGGAGCTCTTCGTCACCAATATCCGGAAAAAACTGGTTTACATCATGTCAGGAAGGTGAGGAAACAAAGCGAAATTAAATTAACTTAAATGTGTATTGTAAAAAATAGGACTTTGTTTTTGGATACAATTAAAATAACTAAATAAAATGATGATAATTGTATACTTTTTTTTTAATTTTTACTACTAAACCATTGTTTATAAAATTGATTTGAACATTTAAGCAGCTCAGTGCGGAAACTTATCAAAGAGACCACCCTCCCTCAACGACCGATTTTCCTCAGAATGGAGGGTGGTCGCTCCCGAGAAGTTTTACTGTACATACAAATGCAAAAAATGTCGACCAACTAAAAGGCCCGAGGCCCGGTAAGATTGGTCCGAAATATTTCTAATTCTTTACTAGTTTCCAATAACTATAGAGATTCTTCTTAAATTCTTCTACTCCCTTCGAATACACAATCAATCTGGTCAGGCCCTTGAGTCATCAACAACACTATTGTAAAGATAACGTTTTAGTACCTTCTATCTGATGCACGATTTTTTGAATTTCTGACCATGTCTTCTGGTCCGGTTATTTAAGGTAAAACCTAAACCCTCCATGTCTCCCTGTTTGATGAATTTGAATAACTGAATTAAATCACCCCGTGTTCTCCTATTATCCAGGGAATATATGTTTAAAGATCTTACATGGTGAAAATAATCTCAAAAATCAGAACACAAAAACGCAGATTCTCCTATAATTTTTTCATGAAAAGAATTTTAAAATTTTAGAAAGTCCTTTAATCCCTTGTTGGTCTGAAGCCTTCTACATCATAATGCCTTCCGAATTCGGGAAATAACATGGATTTACAAGCACTCAGGAAGCCGTTTGGTTAATAGCGCCATCTGCCGTTCGTCGACTACTGAAACCTAATTCCAACCCTTTTAGTTAATTCAGCAAAATAATTATTCATGAGCATTCAATAAGCAAATTTATTATCCATTATAATGAATGAAAAATCATTTATTTTCCTTTATAATAATCAAAATCTATTAAATATCTTTTATATCTATTATTAAAAAGAATACATACTGGAGAAGAAACCAATATTCAATACGAAATAAACGGATCGAGTTGCAGCGTTATTTGATGAGCTCACCTTACGAAATAGGGGCCATCCACGAGTTTCACAAGTTTGCCTCATTGCGTCATCTACTGACTTTATTTTTTTATACATTCAACAAAACAAACGGGTAAAAAAATATGATTAATCTTCAAAAATAAACCACTTTCTTATTTCCTAAACCAGTATGAGATTCTAAACTACGAATTTGAAAATTTGTGCAGAGAATAATTTTAACCGTTTCCAGGCCTTTCGGACCGAAGGAAATGATGTAGCAGAGCCATTGCAAGTAGTTTTAAATGAGAGCACTGCAGGGTATTTCTTATTTCAAACAACTGGCATAAGATTGTACAGCAGCTGAACGAAAAAAAAAATGAACTTTCCATTGATATTTAGTTTTATTAAACTACAAATAAAATCGTCACTATTCTGTTAGTAAATATTGAATAAACTACCACTTATTTGTACTAAAAAATACTTTTATAAGGTATTTTTTTCATAAAATCTGTGATCGGAGACTGCTAGCGGAACGAAGAGGTCGTCCGTTTCTCCCTCTCCGTAATGGCACTGTTTGAGTCCCCCTGCGGCTCAGTCGCCTCCTTCTCATCGGCCGAATCTGTAAAAGAAGACCCCATTCAGGGCCATGGAGGCTCGCCTTTTGCTGCCCCTACTTCCCCACAGAAAGATCTTCGCCAGAATACGGAATTGCTGGCGCTGGGCGCCAAGTCCGCCAACCCCAGCTGGAGCCAAGATGGCTCTCAAATTCCCTTATCGTCTGCAAAATCCTTGGAACCTCGAGATGTCTGCATCCGCAGACATGGCATCGCCACAGACATGAAGGCCTACACCCTGCTGATTCAAGCCAAGAATGAACTGTTAGACACTCTCGAGCCACAAGAAGAACAGTCCCGCTGCTTCGCAACAAGGGCAATGGATGCCGCCATCAAGATGAAGAACAGTCTGCAATCCCAACTGGATAATCTACCGAAGTGCCCCATCAAAGACTGCAAACTCCATGCCGAAGAAAATGCGGTGAGTATGAGAGATCGAAATTTCAACCCCCCCACCCCCTTTAAAACCCCTAATAAAAGAAACAGAGAATCATCGTCCACTGTAAATTCCACTTCCCCAAATCCCGAATCAGACTTTAAATTCCCCCCTAAAAGCAAAACTGCCAAGCTTGCCCTAAGCAAGAACAATAGTCCGATAAAGCCTATAGAAAAAGTCCAAACCTGGATTCAAGAGCAACCGCTCGCTCAAAGTAATCGCTTTGAAGCACTTGTAAACCTCCCCGAAGAGGAGAATGACCACCCCCCGCAAATGGTTGAAACAGCCAAACCCATCTTCATGAGGGCAATTCGCGGCCACAACGCTACATTCGACCAACTCGTAAAGTTGGTCAAGCGGGAATTAACCTTTTGCCTTCAAGGCGACTATTTCAAAATAACACCATCTAATGCTGACGAGCACAGAAAGATAACGAGTTATCTCTCGCAACACAAAATTGATTATTACCTGGCAAACGGCCCTAAAATAAAACCGTTTAAAGTGGTGATTAAAGGTTTACCCAGAGACATCCCCGCGAAAGACGTCGCTGACGAACTTGAGGCTCAGGGTTACCAAGTTGAGAGAGTTGTGCAGCTGAAAAGCATGAGTAACCGATATCCCCTGCCGATATTCCAGATAACACTGGCTGATAAAAAACAAGCGGAAGATATTTATAAAATGCAGTACTTTCAGCGCCTTGCAATAAATGTCGAGCAGTACAAAAAGCCAAATAAAGCACTCCAATGCTTTAACTGCCAAAATTTTAACCATTTGTCCCAAAATTGTAACAGTAGCCCCAAATGCGTGAAATGCGCAGGCACTCACCCCTCACGAGAGTGCCAGAAACCTAGGGACTCCCCTCCAAAATGCGCCAACTGCGGCGCAGAGCACACTGCCTCCAGCAGGCTATGCCCGAGGTACCCAAGACCCCAAATAATTGTTCAACAGCCCCCTTCACGCACATTCACCTCCAACTTAGCCGCCCCCGGTGTGAACTGGGCTCGGCTGGCTTCAGGTCAATCCCAAACAACCCCATCAAATGAGACTAGCCCAATTTTGCCGACTAACACGCATGAAGATACTTTTCATAAATTCACTCAAGAAACACAGGAAAACATTAAAAACTTAACAAAATTAGTTGAAGCTATGACAGCTCAAAACCTCACAATGATGCAAACTATGAATAAAATGATTGAACTCCTAATGACCAAAATTCAATCTTAAGAAACTAAAAATTATTCAATGGAACGCAGCGGGCCTCCGTCAAAAACACCTCGAATTCAAAATCTTCGCAAACACGCACAACCCAGACATCATTCTGGTTCAAGAAACCAATTTGTACCCTAATATTAAAATTTATCTCCCTAACTATGTCTCCCATCGCGATGATAAAACCCCTAATATCAATACCATTCACGGAACTGCAATTTTCATTAAAAATAATATCCCCCACCATAGAATCCCAACACCGAATCTTGGATACATCGAGGCTACAATTATTAAAATTACTCCCCCCAATATCCCCCCCACTATTGTTGCTTCCGTCTACATCCCTAACAATGTTAACCCTTTGTACATAAATGATCTTGATATAATTTTCAATCTTTCCGACGATGTTATCATTAGTGGTGATCTTAACGCAAAACATCCTACGTGGAATAAATACAGTCGACAAAATGCTACTGGTAACGCTCTTTTTAAATTCGCAAACACACATAACATTCATATTTTAGCCCCCAAACAGCCCACCAGAATTGGCAGAAGTTCCAAATCCGTAATTGATATTTGTCTTATTAAAAACTTTCCTTACTTTTGTCAGTCAAACGCAATTGCTGAGCTTTCTTCAGACCATAACCCTGTCGTTACCGATTTTAATACTACTATCGACAAAAGTATTAGAGATACCTTCAAAACTGATTGGGGAAAATATAGAGAATTTCTCTCTCTTTCTACTACCCATCCTCCCCCCATTAATCAACCCTCGGATATCGAAGACGCTGTAACTTGGCTTTCTGATAAAATCACTTCTGCCCACAAACTTGCATCATCAAAAATAAAAATCACAGACGATATTTTTGTCCCTAATTCCATTCGCACTTTAATTCGATGCAAAAATAAACTCCGCAAAGAATGGCAAAGATGCAGAGACCCACATCTGAAATCTCAACTCAGGCATATTCAAAAAACCATTAGAAAACAACTCACTTCCCTAAACCAGCAGAGTTGGTTTGATTACATTATGTCTCTCTCCACTGAAAACAATTCCATTTGGAGAGCCGCAAAACGCTTCAGACAAGAGAAAATTGCACACTCATCCCTTAAAACTGAAAGTGGTTTCGCCCACGCCGATTCCGAGAAGGTCGAGGTCCTAGCTGACGCGTTCGAACAACAGTTCGACATCAATAGAGATATCCCCCCACCCCCAGTGTTATTTGAGGCCGAAGTTGATAGCACTGTCTCTCTCTTCCTCCAATCTACTAACAACTCCCCCCTTCCCCCTCCATCCCTCCAAGAACTCGCCAACTACATAAAGAAAATAAAAATAAAAAAGGCCCCGGGACGTGACGGAATCACCAACAAAATGATAAGAAATATCACGCCTAACGTTCTTGATTTTATTCTTCTACTTATTACTAAAATCCTCGATCTCCATCACTTTCCTAACAATCTTAAAACTGCAGTTGTCGTGCCAATTAAAAAACCTAACAAAGACCCCACTGACCCAGTTAGCTACCGGCCAATCTCACTTCTCCCGATCTTAGGTAAAATCACGGAGTTCATTATTAAAAATAGACTCAACGATTTTCTCGAAAATAATAACATCCTCATCCCCCAACAGTTTGGATTTAGGGAAATGCATTCGACAAACCACCAACTCCTCCGTGCTACCGAATTCATCCTAACAGGATTTAGATTTGGACACAAAACCGGTGCGATCTTCCTGGACGTGGCCAAAGCATTCGATAAAGTCTGGCATAGCGCTATAATTTTCAAATTAATTAAAATGGGAGCACCAGATACTCTCGTGAAACTCATCTACTCCTACCTTACTAATCGAAATTTTGTTGTAAAAATAAACGACTGCATCTCCACACTCAGACCCGTCAGAGCCTCTTGCCCTCAGGGCAGCCTAATTGGGCCAATTTTATACAACTGCTACATCAATGACATTCCCCAGCTCCCTGACACTCAGATTTGCTTATTCGCAGATGATACTGCAATCCTCTCCCGAGCTCAAAATGTCAAGACAATCGGCAAACGTCTCCAAAAACACTTAAATCTCCTTCAAAACTGGCTTACCAAATGGAAAATTAAAATTAATGTCGAAAAAAGTGCTGCCATCATGTTTCGCAAAAAAAGGAAAAAAATCCCCCTTCCAAAGCTCACCTTAAATAACAAAATTATCACGTGGTCAAATACCACCAAATACCTTGGAATTACTTTTGACACCCACCTCACCTGGATTCAACAATTCACCAACTTACATCAAAAATTCCGAAAAAATAAATTTTTACTTATTAACCTCATTGGTAAAAGATCACCTCTCTCGGTCAGCAACAAAGTTCTTCTCTATAAAATGATCATCAGGCCATCCATCACCTATGCCTCCCAAATCTGGGGAGGTGCCACTAACACTAAAATGAAGAAATTGAACACACTACAAAACAAGCTGCTCAGACAAATAACAAATTCTCCTTGGTACATCAGAAACGCAGACATCCAAAAAGATTTTAAAATCCCGCCTCTAAGTGAATTTATGGCAAAAAACGCAAATAAATTCTACAACTCCCTCGAATTTCATCCTAACCCAGTTATTAATTCCATCAAATATTATAATTACTTAAACATTGATCACAAAAACAGGCCCCGCTGCATTTTAAAATATCTCCCGCAAGCCTGATATAAAACCTAGCAGCGCCTACTTAACCATAATGGCTTTTTTCTGGCAACTACGACACGCGCTGAGCACCACTCACCATGCAACCCCAAAACCGCAAAAAACGGCACCGATTCTCGGAATTATCTTAACTTTGTCATGAGTCTCAAGACTCGGTCACCAAAACATTCTGTTCTTGCTGACCTGTTCCTGCATTTCGATTTTCAGCTGCACATCTTGAATTAGCTTACACTCCCAGGATTTCTTGCTAACCCTGTGCCTTAGTCCGTTTCAACCTGATTTGCCCATCTCCTTCGATTATTTTAACACTTTATTATTTTTTTTTATTTTTTATTTATTATTATTATTATTATTATTTTTTTTCCGATGATTTTCACACTTCCCTGTAATTGGTTTTTGTTTTTAATTAGTTTTTTATTGTGCAATTTGATCCTTTAATCTTCCCTTTAATGGACCGTTCCCTTGCTCAGGGATGGGATACGAGTGCAATTTCGAGCGCGTGGTTTGGGTGAAGGTCTTGGAACCAGGTTCTTGTGACCTAAACTTCTCTGGGCTTTTTTCAATTGTTTTTATATTTTTATATTTATCATTTTTTCTTATCAATTTTTTTTTCCCTCATTTTAATGATTTTCGATCTCTCATGCTCATTGTGTTTGTGTTTTCCCCTGTGTTTATAGTACTAACGTTTTAGAACTCAAGTGAACTGCATCACCAGACTTTGCCATTCAGGCAACTCCATTATTCACTGTGAAAACTGTATGAGTCGGAGACTAAAGCGCCTGCGGCGCTGGTTCTTCAATAAAATTAAAACGTCGTCAAAATCTGTGATCGATGTTTGTATCCTTTACACTTTGTAAGAAACCTCTAAATTTGGAGAAATGCTTCTAATGTAATAAAAATCCCGAAAATTTGTTCCTTCTCCGTGGAACAGGACATATGTTCTTGTTATCACCAAAAAACATTGAATTTTTATGTTAAGTTATTAACTACTATTATATGAATATATTTTATTACATTTAATGTAAACAAGTTTAAAGTTCAAAATTATTAGAATGGTCAGCAAATAAATTATTTTTATGTACATATACCTTTTATATTACATTGTGCATAAGCAAAAACTAAAATATCTGGTAAAGGGAGTTTTCTTTGGGGTCAAATCGGCAATGAAGATTTTCGCGTTTTCCACACGTTTTTCAGAGTGCCGATTCTAAAAAAAAAGTTAAAAAGAGGTAAAGGTCTTCCGAATAAGGCCCGTATTTTTGTCTGTCTGAAACAACTCTTCGTAGTAAATTAAAACTAAAAGAGCTACGTCTTTCAAATTTGTGGCTTGAAATCTTAATACCTTCCGAACATCATAATAAAGCTATGAGAAATCGCAAGCGCAAATGGTAGCTCCCTTAAAACTTTATAAATTTTAAGTTATTACAATATCCTTAACCTTTTCGTCCCCTTCAGATGGCGCTGATTAAGGTTGTCAGACTCAATTTTGGGAGTTTCATTGAAAAAAGTTACTTTAAACAGCATCAATGTAAGCAACTCCTTAAGAACTATGTCATTTTTACACAAATAAACGATTGTTACAAGTCTCCTACGTCGGTGTCAATATTTTTGAAGAGCTTCAACTTTCTCTTATATACTAGCCCAATAGGGTAGCGCAGATCTTAAAGTCAGGTCTTATCCCTTTTCGACTGGCGGTCAGGTGGCGCTGATTTAAAATTATGAGTTTAAATTTGGAGTTTCATTGAAAAAAAATGCGTTTAACAGCATCAATGCCAGCAACTTCTTAAAAACAAGGTCATTTTTATATAAAAAACGAATGGTACAAGTCAGCTGCTTTGGTATCGATATTTTTGTGGTGGTTTTTTGGTATCGATATTTGATATTTTTGAAGCTCTTGAACATTCTCTTTAATACCCGCACGATCGTGCGTGCCCGGTCGGAAAGGGTTATACGGTTATCAGACTCAATGTAATTACCTTTGTAATTACCTTTAAATGTTTTTATTTATTGAGCGGTAATTGAAAGTAGTGTAGTGTTACCCCCCCCCCCCTTAGTTTTGCACATGCAATCCATTAGAAGCGAATGTGCCTGCTGGACCACGGATCTCCAAATCAAAGTAGTGCCTCAGTGTTAAACCAGTGGAGGAAAAAAATATTTTCTAAGCCATATTTGTACAGATGTATTGAATAATTTTATAAACAGATCTTTATATGATCAACGTAGCTGACTTACAGGGCCAACCATCTCATTTTTTGAATTTTTTTTTAAATATCCAATAAATAATTTTACACAAAATATTCGAAGCAATTTCAGAGAGAGGGATTAAAGAGATCTGTAAGTTATCTACATTTATCATTTAAAAATAACCGTTTGTAAAAAAAATATTCTTTACAGACGGAGAATATGGCGTAGAAAATACTTTTTTTCCCCTTTGGATTAACACTGAAGCACTTTGGTTTGGATGCCCGTCGCCCTCATTCCCTCTAAATATTCAATGCCACACCATAGTTTAAAATAACTATGTTGTGTTTCCAAGCCACCTCTTTCCTGTATCGAAGATGCACACCCCAGAAATGTCCCTGAGGAAGCTCCTGAAGTACACAAAACTCAACAATGCACAGCAGTACTGGAACCTGATCGCGAGGTACCGAGCAATACCGAATCAAGTAAGCGATAATTTCTTATGTAAAATTTAATAAATAATGTGATTTTTTCAATGGGGCTGCTTTGTTGGTGGTTAAGTCTTTACAGACTCTGCATAGTGCATATTCCCCAGAACTGAGATCCATTTTTCTGTGGCGTCATCTAGACGACTCTGCCTACCAGAGTTTGAGGCTCAGATTACAATGAATCTGAGCTCTATGCGGAAGTTATAGTGTGCCGAGAGAATCCAAGCCAGATGGGTACTCAGGTAATCGTTTACTTGCCACATAATCATATGACATGCGTGCCCTCGATTTTTCCATCTAGAAAATCTGCCGGGTCTGCCGGGCTCCAACTCGCAAACTGGGGTTTATGAAGCGAACACGTAATACCTCTCAGCCACTGAGACGCTGAAAAAATAGTAATGTAAAGATCATTGTCTCTTGTGGTAGTGAGTACAAATAACCGATACTAGATCTCGCAACCGAGCAACTACTTTGTCGCAGACGGTTCAATATGGGCTACACGTAAGAGGTTCTAGGATCAAATCCGGTCCGGTCCGTACTTTTTCATCTCTCTCTCTCTCTCTTGAAATTACTACTGTGTCAGGGATGCCGAATTTTATACGTTATTTCGAGGAACCATGCTCCTTTCTACTAATTCTAGAATAAAACAAATACCTTTATTTTGTGTAAGTTGATCGCAATTTTTCTTTATAAAAAAGTGCAAGTTTTTTAACATTATGTAATAAAAGGAGACAAATAAAAGGAGACACCTAGCGGCAAATTGTGTACCATCTATCGCATTGTTATTATAATTATCTCTTTTTTGTTGTTTCAGATTGATGAACAAATCGAACTTTTCAGAGAAGGCATACGCACAAACTACACGTTAAGTGATAAATCAATGGTAAATGTATAAATTTCATTTACTTAATGTTCCCGATTCCGTTTCGGTGTAAAACATAAATAAATTCGTGTATTATTTACTATTTCTTATCATTTTTTTTTTTGTTTTGTAGTTTACGAGCAGTATTAACTTAGCCCAGAATGTAACTGACTCTCCATACTACAAACCATTCCTTAATATAACGAATGTAAATTCAACGGATGAAACGTAAGTACTAGTTGATTAAATATTTTTCGATTAAAAAAAACTGTTTAAATTTTTCTTTTATTAAGAAAGCACCTTAGAATAATACAATTAATAAGATTTGATTATTTAATCAAACATTTCTTCTAGTGTTTGGAACTCATAATATTTTTTGGCTTGCCGCTATTTCGGCTTTTCAAGTTTTCAACCATATTTGGAAATTTCGAAGTGTATGTGTAAACTAGTTGGTATTTTGGCTTTTCAAATTTCAACTATTTTGAGATTTCAAGTACTCGAGATTATATCCTATGGATCGGATCTTAAAAATTCTTTTTTTTTTTTTCGAAAGCTATGACCTCAGACACCCGACTTTCATACTTTTCCCCCACCTGTCTGCACGTCCGGACGGACAAAAATCTTCTATATGTCAGCGAATTTCCCATTGAATTAACATTGCAATTCAATTTTGAGTCTTTTAAATCGCTGTTGCCAAATCAACAATTTCATGAGAAACTTATTAGTTTTACTCGTAACTTGGCACAAATGTATAGTTCAACCTTAAATTATGATTTTTGAACTTTGAGGTTTCAGAATGTTCCATTTTTGGAGAAAATTGGAATTTTCTGAAAAAACTACACCACTTTCGCTCAAATCCGATCATTGCTTTTCTTTCCTGTTGCCATCGGCAGAAAAAATTCATTAGAACTTCTTGTTTTTTCTTTGGTTTGTTTCTCAGCCCTGTTAAGATTTCGAAGTGTCTGGATTACGGCCGAATGGTATTTAGGCTTGTTGGGGATTAATCTAACACTCGAGATTTTGAAGTGTTTCGATTATGGCTAGTTGGTATTTAGTTTATCGAAATTATGGCCTGTCGATGAAATTAAATAAAAAAATTTTAGGAATAATTTTCACATGCTTGAGAACATCATTGGTTTATACCAGCTAAGAATGTATTGTTCTCCAATTCGAGAATTATATTTGATCTTATTTTTGAGAATGATTGAGAAAAAAAAATGGTTTTCCGACATGGGCTTTAACCCAAGATAAGGATCTACGCTGTAATCCGACTATGGAATCCTATCGTCAGAAGCGAGTGATTTTTTAGACTATTTGAAAACTTTGAATTTTCAGAACATTTATGATTTCAAATTTTGTATTTCAAAGGATTCGTTGGTGAGAATATTTTTCCCACAATAACATGAGAATTCCTAGTTTACATTTAAGCATTTCATTTTTATCAATGAAGGATCCACATTGATAAAATGATAATCGTAACATTTCATTTATATTGTGGCGGTCACCACAAATATCCAATACTAGTCCTCGAAACCGAGTAAATAATTTGTCGCAGACGGTTGAGTATTGGGCTGGCACGCAATGAGTTCCTGGATCAAAATCGATAAGGGACCATATCTCTTCAGTGGTACACTGCTCAAAACAATTAGGGGAGCACTTTTTAATTCCAACTTTTACTTCACTCCCAACTTTTTAATTTTTATCCTATAAATCTGAAATTCGTTAAATAGGTTCACTATGCATTCGAAATGAAATAGTAAAAAACAGGAAAAAAATCTTAAGTTTTTAATACTTAAATTTAAAGGGGGGAAATGGAATAATAACTTTTTAATAAATTATAACAATAATTATTTCAAAACTTTTTTTTGTTAAAAATAGTTGAAATATATTTTTAAACATCTAAAAAATACAAGCATGAAAAATTTAGGGTCAATTTATTTTCTAAAACTGCTTTAAAGTGAAATTTATTTTACCATATTTTTCATATTTTCATTAATATAAAAAATATATATTAAATTCTTCAAAATACGTTATTCTTCCATATAACGATGTATCTAACGATGCATAAGTTGCGAATTTAACTTAGAAAAAAATCACAAGCTGATGATTCCCAATGGAATCATTGGGAGCGATAGGGTTTAAAGCATGTGCTCCCCTAATTGTTTTGAGCAGTGTACATCCGAAAGTGGCGCCATCTAAGGGCGCACATCTGACTGTCTTCATGCAACCAGAGCAAAGTCCTGATACTGTCACCTCAAATACCTACTACTAGCTCTTGCGACCGAGTAATTATTTTCTCTTCAGCATTGAGGACCTTACACCAAAAGTTTCCTGAATAAAATCTGGGCCGGTTTGTACCACTTCAATATCATTTTAACTCTTTTTCAGAGACGAACTTCAGCAGAATGCTACCGATGCAATAATAAATCACCTAATTCCAGCCTTCAAAAAATTAGACGACTTTTTAAAAGAGGTAAGTACTTATGCATATTAATTCCGTCCAATACTAAATATATTTTAAAAACAGTTTTGGACAATGATTACATTTGTTAACTAATTTAACAGAAAAATGATCGCCGAAAATTGATTTCTTTTACTAAATGATTTACTGCGCAAAATGATTTCAAACATGAAATATCGAACATTTTGAGGATTTTTTTAAAGAGTTTTTAAAGATTTCTAACAAAATTTAAAATAAATTACTAATTGTTTCTAACGCTATTGCATTTTTGAGAGTTTAGATACTTTATAAGATTGCCTAAGGATACAAATTCTAAAATTTGAATAATTTTTAAAAATTTTATTACGAAATGATTCTAATATGTTTGACCGCTTGGTGCCGCTGCTGCTCTAAACCGTAGAAACCTTGATATTGCTGTATATAAAATATTATATAATCGATTCTACTTTTAGGATACGAAAAAAACTTTATAAAAAATTAAACTGTATTGAATTAATCTTAACTAAAGAAGAATTTTAAAGTAAAAATGGAAAAAAATAATTAGTTTCCGGTATACGGGAAGTCAAGTCTGAATTGTTTGAAAATAGGCTTAAAAATTAACGTTAAATAGATTAGTTAGTCAAGATTTTCCTTGATTTAGGCACTATTCAGGTTGTTTTTAGATAGAATTGAGGCTACTCCGTTGTCTAACTATGACAGTTATGATGGGTTAATCACACATTACACATGACCAGTGGTTCCCAACCTTTTCTGGTCCATCACCCCTTTCTTCAGGTTGACAAACACATATCGTCCTCTTTTAATTTTCACGTTTTCTCCAATTATAATTTATGTTAAAGTGTAACTTCTTCTTCTTCATCTTTATTGGCTCGACATCCCTTTGTGGGCCAGGGCCTTCCTCAGAATCTTCTTCCATTCTGATCTTGTTTTGGAAGCCGACCTCCAGTTTTGCACTTTAATCGTTCTGAAATCTTCGTCTACGCAGTCAATCCATCTAAGTTTGGGCCTCCCTCTTGCCCTGGTGCCGATTGGCTTATAGTGAAAGACTCTAGATGTTAAAGAGTCTCGGTAAAGTGTAACTTATAAAGCAATTTTATAATTTTAAACGCTTACTACCATGTATACAAAAAACCAATGCAGCTTTATCCGGTCACTCCTAAAATAGAAAAAAAATAAAATGTTCATATTTTACAGATTATTTAAAGAACAAAAGAGAAATAATCAACTAAGACCTTTAAATTGGATTCTGGAAAATTTAAGAGAGTTTACAATAAAAAAATTGAATGTTTTAAACTTTTTTTTATCAAATTTTATAAGCATATTAGTTTTTAACTTGTTAAGTTGATCCATAAAAATTAGAATGGTTTTACTATACTACGGTACAGTATATTATTATTTATCACCCCCTTAATAACACTAATCGCACACTTGTGGAAGATCGACCCCAGGTTGGGAACCACTGCAAATGACGATAGCAATTCCGAACTCGAAAATTTGATGAGATCACGGTGAGGTGCCATTAAATATTTCTCCTTAGGAATACAGCATTCTTAAGCCCTTATCAGACGATACGGACATCGCTCGTCAAAAAACTTTGGTTACAGCAAACGTGTCATCCAGAGACCGGCTACGACATGCGTGACATCACAGACTTAAAAGCAGTACTATCGCGGTATTGGAGGAGGAGGTACAAGGTCAAGTCGTCACGACAGAACTACGTTTTTGATTGGAGCAGCCGTTCGCCCAGCGAAAAAGTAGTGGATTTTTTTCACGTCGACTCGAAAAAACTCAGCCAGCAAAAGCTGCTCGAAAAATCTGTTTTTGAAGCGGCGTAGGGACGTCGCTGAATGAATCAGCTCTCATGTGATATGGCCTTTATCCGACCACTTTCAAAGGATGTTAGGTTCTTGAAAATAAACTTGCTTTCGTTCGCGCTGGTTTAACCTAAGATTCAGTGTTTGGTGGTGTTACTGAGGCCAAATCCGGTGTTTCAGCTTAACTGTTACTGTATTCTTTTTTCATCCCTAAATCTGTTATATTTTGGGGACTCTTTCAAAACAATAACAGTTGTAACACTCCTTTGAGCCACTATAATCCACAACCGAAACACCAATACTTAAAAAGCTTAAAAAATAATTTCATTCCCTCTGAATTACCTATTACTAATAGATAGATCAGGGTTTGCTGGTACTATTAAATATTTCTCCACAGGAATATAGTCCCCATATCCGTCCAGAAATAGGCGTAGGAAGTCTGCCAAACGGTCGAGACTTCTACATCCAAAGTTTGTCTTACCACTTGACGGATACCAAAGTAACTCCAGAAGAAATCCACCAGGTGGGGCTGCAAGAAGTCCAAAGAATTACCAAGGAAATGAATGAGGTAAATGGGAGGTGTTTATTTTTTAATGAAAACTAGGGGCAACGTCCCTGATCGCTAATACTCATAACCCCGAAATATACAATCAATCTTTGCATACCAGTATTAACTAGCAAACAACAAAGTTGTTAACATGTCTCGTTTAAATCATAGCTTGAACATCCTCTTTTATGCCCGCACGATCGTTAAGTTCCGTTTTCTGTTTTCTATTATTTTTATTATTAAGGCGTTTATGTTTTATTTGTAATCGATTCCTTTATAGGTTATTCAATCTTTGGGTTACAACATGACTCAAAAGGAATTCAGCGATCAACTTCGTAGAAATGAATCACAGTATTTCACAACGGAGGTAAGTATTGTTTTGGCTTATTCCCATTTTCATAATTCAAATACTTAAAAAATACTGAAAATTCCTTTGCTAAAGTATCTGTTACTTAAACACCAGCTTTCGAATAAGTGTCTTAAAATAAATATGGGGAAAAACTTGTAAAACTGTAAAACACTATTTCGAATATTTTAATGTTGAATACTGATACTACTTCCTTTTACAGTTAATATTAAATTTTTAATTGTTTTTATTTCATGCGCTAGAAAGAAACAAACATTGACACCATAGTTGGAGCTTTCTACCTGTAAACTGGTGTATATTTTGGAGCTTTGAATAAGACTAAATCAGATGTAAATATTTCAGACAGGTGGCAGCCCGAAATCAAGATTTATAACAAAAACGACTTTGTTTTTAAGGAGTTGCTTTCATAGATGCTGTTTAACACATTTTTTTCGATAAAACTCCAAATTTAGTCTCATAATTTTAAATCAGCGCCACCTGACCGCCGGTCGAAAAGGGATATACATATAAATAGAAAAGACTTTCAAAATGTAAAATATGAGCCATTCCACATGCTAAGAAATATCGTTGTTCTGTATTATTAAGACATTTTTCGTGACAAACTATATTCCGGAAATAACTTTTAAGTATCAACAAAATTGGGATTTTATAAAGATCAGTCACCAGGCCCTTCCTGAACATAAAAATATACATTTCCTCTCTTGAATTAGGAAGAAGCTTTGGAGACCTATCGTCAAGTTCTGGAACATGAAATCACCCCAAAACTGTCGCAGTTGTTTAAGTTTATTCCGGATAAAAAACTAACGTGAGTATAATAGTAGTGAGTATAATAGTGAGTAGATTAGAGGATTCATGAAGTAAAACAACGTAGAATTTTGGTCCAAATAGTTTATTTATCGGTACAAATTTTACTTGTTTCGGCGAGACTCAAAACGCTCGCCTTCTTTAGAAAGACTCCCAACACAAACTAACAAAGAAAACTCTGAAGGAGGCGAATGTTTTGAATCTCGCCTAATTATGTAAAAATTGTGTCAACTAATAAACTATTTTTCTCCAATTATCTACGTTTTTACTTCATGAATAACCTCATATACTGGGTGTCCCAAGAATGGACTACCTGTTTTTAAAAATTAATAAATAAGAAATGGATAGAGATATTAACACAATTCCTGCAGATGCCTCAAGCCTGGAATTTGATATGGAACACTTTATTACGTTAGTTATGTTTGTTACGTTTTTGCACTTTATTATGTTTAATTTAATCGATAGGTGACGCTGCTATACCGTGTGTTGGCTGTATGAAATAACTAGGCATGCGCATGCACCGAAAAGAAGGACACGTGGACAGAAATGTTCAGTAGCTTTCAGTCTAGGGAAAGCAGCAATAGTTATTGCTTGGAATCAGTTAGATCCTTGCTTGGAATCCTTAATTCGCATCACTGCCAGTTCGCTTCAATTTTCCCCATAACTGCTTTATTGTCTTCGGTTTCGGACCCTTCTTGACATTATTTTTGTTCTTCTGGAAGCTCCTTCTCACTGCTGTCAAACTCTCACCCAATCGGTGGTATTCAAACACGATGAAAATTCTTTCCTCAAACGAATACACCATTAAGTATTCCACGCAATAACTATTGCTTCTTTCCCTGAACTGAAACCTACTGGAAAGCGAGAGATGGCGCCTCAATACCGTGCGTCGGATGTGTGAAAGAACTAGGCATGCGCATACACCGAAAATAAAGACATGTTCAAGAGACTGAAAGTTTCTGAACGCGTGTAATTCTTTTTGGTGTTTTCGCATACCTAATTCTTTTATACAGCCAATACATGGTACTGCAACATCTGACGGTTAAATTGAACGTTACGTTATTATTAGTGTAATAATAACGTAATAAACATTACGAACATAATAAAGGGTTCCATGCGGGCTGTAAAATATTAAAAAGGCCTAAGAAAAATATATATATAATTTCAGAATTCAAACATAATTTGTAATTTTTATGCTCATTAAAATTTGAATAATATCGTTTTAAAGATATTTAAATAAAAATACCACTTTTTGTGTTTTACAACTTTGTATAAAAAATAAATTAGTAAATGGAAGCTTGACGGTGCGTGAAATATATTCTCTGTTTTAACAGTGGTGTTCTATTAAGAATGCTGCTAGTGTGCATTTGTATTTTTTGACACCATGACTATGTTGATTGAATATTTACACTTTACCTCCGGGCGTCGACTGACCCGTAGACTAAAAATCTTCTAGACCAGCAACTTAATCTAATGCCTAGCTCTTCTAACGTGTCGAATGCAACTAAAACACTATTAAAGGTTGATTGGTAGAATTGTACTTTCAATTGTAAGGCTACTGTTTCTTCGTAATGTTCTCTGTTAAAAAAAAGTTACCCACTAGTGATTATTTCAACCGTTAGTCATCCTTTTACATCGGACCTTTTTGACTATGTGAACAAATAACATTTTGAGTTAATTGCATGACACAAAATTTGCATAAGGGTCCGTCTTAATATTAAAAATGTTACGAACTTTAAAATTTTCAATAGCAACACCCAATTTTAATTACTTAGAAATGTGAAAAACCCTCGAAAACCCCTAAATCTAAGTTTTTGTTACATTTGGATGAATATTTGACGAGTTATTTAATCGAATCACTTGTGGATCTTTGGGGGACCATGTCTAAAATGACAAGCGTAGTCAGTCTGTAGGTTTATTAAGGGGTCTAAGGAGTCTTAAAAATGTGCAAAGAAGGAACTACAAAGTATAGTTTGATCTGTCATGTAATTTTTTAACTACTCAATATACAAGTATAATTTTTTTATATGTAATTCTACAAGATTTATTTATTATAAAATAAATTTTAAAATTTATGAAACTTTAGCCAAAGCTTAAATAAATGATATTAAACATGAAGCTTTTTGAACACATTGTGATTAGGCTTGCGCGGCAAATTGTGAGGTCAAAATTGAAAAAATGACCAAGAAAATGACTTTATATTGTACAAATATGTACAAACTAGGACTTATACCTAAATTCTCAGCTGAATTTTAATTAGAAATTATTTTAAGAACTTTTTTTTAAAAAAATTATTAATTTTTTTTTAAATTTTGATTTTAAATTTATTTTTAAATAATTTCTAATTAAAATTGAGCTGAGAATTTAGGTATAAGTCCTAGTTTGTACATATTTGTACAATATAAAGTCATTTTCTTGGATATTTTTTCAATTTTGACCTCAAAATTTGCCGCGCAAGCCTAATCACAATGTGTCAAAATAGCTTTATGTTTAATATCATTTATTTTAGTTTTGGCCAAAGTTTCATAAATTTTAAAATTTGTTTTATAATAAATAAATCTTGTAGAATTACATATAAAAAAATTATACTTGTATATTGAGTAGTTAAAAAATTACATGGCAGATCAAACTATACTTTGTAGTTCCTTCTTTGCACATTTTTAAGACTCCTTAGACCCCTTAATGGAGAAAAAGAAGCACAAGGTCAAATATCTTGAAGATGGGCCTACGAGGGATATAAAAGCCAATGAGTAGCTGTATATATTCAAAAATAAAGTCGAAAATAAGTTGTAGTAAAAAATAGATCCCTATCGTCACTTGATAAGGGTTCCAAATTACGAGATGTCATTGGCTCTGTTAAATCTCCTAAAGGTGACTGCAAATAGGCAGCCAGAAACCATTACATTAGTTCCCTTAGACACAAAGGGGCGCGCTAGTTTCTATGTCAATTTCAATGTAGAAATTCTCCAATGAGAGTTTGAAACTTAGAGTGTTCTTAGTCTATGGGTCAGTCGACGCCCGGAGGTAAAGTGTTAAATTAATGACCAAGGGATCCCAACCGGTGATAAGCGGGAATATTTCAGGTGGTACGCGTGAGTAAAATGAGCAATATGAAGCTATCAATAGATTCTGTACGCATGTGCAGTGAGCACGCAAACATATTGTTCATTATTTTAAACAGTAACATTTTTTAAAAGAGAAATCCACAGGAGAAATCTTTAATTAACATCTGGTTCGGGTTTTGCTAGGTATGTACTATTTTTTATTTGTATGTTTTTAGACCTATAAGTAATAAACAAAACTGTAAATTAATACATTTTTAACCTTTTTATTTCTCCCTTACTATAAGCATGTTTTAATACAAATATCTAACCATTAAATACGAAGTTTTCGGAGGAATTTTACCCAAAAAGTACACATTTAGAAGAGTAAAATTATACTTTTATTAAAATATTTAGGTCAGGTGGTACGCCAAAATTTCTGAAAAAGTCAAGTGGTACGCAGGTGAAAAAAAGGTTGGGAACCCCTGACCTAGACAGTCAAGAATTGACGCATTAACTGACTTGAATTACTTGAAAGTGCAACAAATATTTTTTTTATATTTTCATATTAAAAAATGAATTCATTATCTTACAGAAATTGCACTTTACGTTAGCAGTTAGGATTAAAAAAAAAACTTGTTATAGACAATTTGAAAAGACATCTTATTCAAGAAGAAATTCCAAATCTATTAATAATTTCTTCAATCGTAATAATTCCTTTAATCCGCGTTTCCTACATGCATGTAGAATTGTAGGTGCACTTATGATTAAGTTTTCGTAGTATAATAGTAACAGTATAATGTGGACAGGGAACATTTTCATGATGTTAACATTCAAAACTATTTACGACTTAACGTTAAAGACTGTCATAATTTGAATGTGTTATTATTTTTTAAAATTTATAAACAGAAGGATTAATTTTAAAATTTTATTTTTTTTGACACCTTACCAATGCAAATTCGTTGTAAAAATTTCCAAAAACTAAATTTGAAGTAAGTATTCAAAATCCCTTTAAATTGTTCGCTCCCTTTAGAATTGTGATCGTTAACTTCGTTACTAAAGAGATATATTTTACAACTATTGTAGTTATATCTATCTAATAGCATTTTGCTAAATAAATCATCAACCTTTTTCTCCCAGTGTTGAAAAAGTTCCAAAAGAATTAGCGGCTGGCCCCAAGGCCTACTATTCAATGCCGTCTCCGGACAACTCAACGCCTGGAACTTTCTGGCTGGATACATCCAACCTCGCGAGTGTGTGAGTATATTTGGGGTGTTTTGAAATGTATTTTGGTAATTTTAGATGTCCTTTACGATCATATCCTACATAATAAGGTCTTCGAAATTCGATCAAATTTTGTTTGCCAGCAGTCGATAGATGGCACAACCAGTCGAAGTTGAGCAACTCTATTGTTTACGCTTGCTCCGTTTGTTTTGTTTTCGAACTAGGTTTCTGCTCAGGTGTGTAATTTTGAATAATAGATTTAATGCATAAAAATATTATATATAATTAAGGATGTTTTTTTTTACTTCAATGGAAAATCAATTTGTTCAATCAACTAGAATGGTTCAAAATGGTCTTAGGCTCCTAGCCACCTACAGATGGCGCTTTCATGCAAACTGCTTCCTGGTTGCTTGTGAATCCATCTTACTTCCCGAATTCGGATGGAATTATTTTGTAAAATTTTATGGTATGACTCATAATAATATACTTGCTAATATTCCTGTACTTTTAATCAATAGAAATAGAGAGTCAGTGGAACTGGAAGCCATCAAAAGTGTTTCAGTCACAATGGATATATGGCGCTACGAATTGACAAGCTAGTGTCATCATATAACTTTTGATTGTATTTTTATTATTATCAATTTTTTTTGGAACGAACATATATATTTTAACTTTTCCAGGTTTGGGCGCATAACATAAAATCTGCAATTTTTCTTACCAAAGATTTCACGTTTTAAAGCTCTTGCTTCTGTTACAGACCAAAATATGATGTGGTGACTCTGGCTATGCATGAAGGAGTACCAGGCCATCATTTTCAGGTAGGTATTTTGTATGTCGTAAAGTCTATTCCATCGATTGGATTAATTTGATAAGTAGTGGATACAATTTTTCTCTGTTACAACTATTCATTAGTACACTTTTTAAACTTTTGAAGTCTATTTTATTATCACTTGATATATTGTCTTGATTTAAAAGTAAACAAAGAAGTTCCAAAACAACTAAAATATTCTTAGTTCCTGTTACTCTTATACTCGCTGAAATGATTATGGAGGAAGAAGTAGGTTAGTAACAGTAACTGTTACCTAGAACCACTTTTAAATTTTTAATGAATAATTATTCCTGTCGATTTATAAATGATATTGTGTTATTGGTGTTTTTTAGTACAGTTATATTATGGAGCAAAACAACGTTCCCGATTTCCGAAAATATGATGTACATAGCAGTGCTTTTGTCGAAGTAGGTGATTCACAGATCATTTTTTTTTCCTAAATAATAATGTTGCATAGAGACATATTTAACCAATGAGACCGTACGATGACGTCAGTGTTGCTAATAGCAGCTGTAACAAGTCTGCAGCCTTATGGACTACTGGGACTATCAAGTGTACAGTAACCCCAACCCCTGTTTTAATTGCCCACAAACAAACCTCCGGAAAAGCTATTTCGTCTAAGCCAGGACAGTCTCGCCTACAGTGACGTAAAGCATTTCGTCTTATTACTTCCAAACAAACCAGATACGTCAAGCATTATCTTCTTTCTCACAAACAAACCACGATCCGCCTTGTTCAAAACATGTAGGAAGGAGGGGTAGAAATGTCCTTAAATCGAGAGGGTTGAAGCAGGGCTGTCAGCTTTTTCTAGCTGTTGTGCATAACATACTGGCACCAAGGTTTCCCAAGATGCACTGCTCTGTAGAGGGGCCTTCCAATTGAGATGATTTGAAGCAGTTCTATCGGGTTTTTCCATACTGCGCATAACATACTGACTCCGAGGTATCCCAAGATGCACCGCTCTAGACTGCTTAATTTGTGCGCTACTGTGCATATACAATGACTTCTCGATATTCGACTTCCTACCTCTATGGTTCAAAATGTCAATTTTTTGGCACGTGTTCGTAGAGAACCATTTCGTTAAAAGCGAAAGTACCTTAATTGTTTGTCGCTTTACTGACGTCAATGCGTGGGCCACTGCTGTAATTAATTAAGACAAAGTTTAGTTTGTGTGAAAATTCTATTGAGGTTTCACATGAAGTCGTTCTTCATACAGATTTTTCTGGTTTTAAGAGTTAATCGAAACTGAAATAAAAACGAGGCTAAGTTCAATGGGCATGTTTCACGCCTTGAATGCTACAGTGTCATACCACCAATCACAAAAACTACCATTGAAATTCAGGAATGAAAGCAGGAATGGGTTTACGTCACATGAGAAAAGCAACTGACAACAACCTCAAAACGGAATAGCATACTATCTTTCATAGTTTTTTGGTCCTACTCCAGATATGAGAAATTCCTTCGAATTCATCCTTCTGGACATTAAATGATTAATATCTGTAGATTCCAGTTTATATCGACTTAAAATTTGAATAACCCATCAATATCCCAATTTTAGCACTAAGATTGGTTTTCATTATTTTTTCAGGGTTGGGCCTTGTATGCCGAATATCTTGGTTACGAATTAGGTCTGTATGAAGACTCGTACATGAGGTATTGCCTTAGCTTCTTTTGTAAAAGTGTCATAGATGGTTTTGGAGAGGCGTTTGTCACATAAATATTTTAAGTTGCACACATATTGCCATCTATCTGTTCATAAAATTTCCATCTATCTGTCATTCCATCATCATTTCGTCTATCTGTTCACAAAATTGTTAGTGTTCAATTCAGCTGAAAAAGACACTGTCTAGTCCTGATGGATCGATGATTTTTTTTCTTTACGTAAGGTTGAATTTTCGTTGCACTGGAGGAACTATTACTATTTTAAAAGCATAAAATCAATAAATCATAAGCAATCCTAGCCTGCGATTCCCAAGAAATATCCTGCAGCACATATTTGGGGAAATAGTTCCAAATACTGAGCACTACATTTTTATATGAGTTAAATATTGTTTAATTATTTATCGTTATTCACACTTTCGAGAAATGCAAATAACTTATTCATGCTTGAAACTAGAATTTTCCGAAAAGAATCGACGACGTTTTAATTTTATTGAAGAACCAGCGCCGCAGGCGCTTTAGTCTCCGACTCATACAGTTTTCACAGTGAATAATGGAGTTGCCTGAATGGCAAAGTCTGGTGATGCAGTTCACTTGAGTTCTAAAACGTTAGTACTATAAACACAGGGGAAAACACAAACACAATGAGCATGAGAGATCGAAAATCATTAAAATGAGGAAAAAAAATTGATAATTAAAGAATGAGATATAAATAAATATTAAAAAAAAAAACAATTGAAAAAAGCCCAGAGAAGATTAGGTCACAAGAACCTGGATCCAAGACCTTCACCCAAAGCACGCGCTCGAAATTGCACTCGTATCCCATTCCTGAGCAAGGGAACGGTCCATTAAAGGGAAAATTTAAGGATCAAATTGCACAATAAAAAACTAATTAAAAACAAAAACCAATTACAGGGAAGTGTGAGAAAAAAAATATATAAATATATAATCGAAGGAGATGGGCAAATCAGGTTGAAACGGACAAAGGCACATGGTTGGTAAGAAATCCTGGGAGTGTAAGCTAATTCAAGATGTGCAGCTGAAAATCGAAATGCAGGAACAGGTCAGCAAGAACAGAATGGTTTGGTGACCGAGTCTTGTGACTCATGACAAAGTTAAGATAATTCTGAGAATCGGTGCCGTTTTTTGCGGTTTTGGGGTTGCATGGTGAGTGGGTGCTCAGCGCCAGTTGTAGTTGCCAGAAAAAAGCCATTATGGTTAAGTTGGCGCTGCTAGGTTTTATATCAGGCTTGCGGAAGATATTTTAAAATGCAGCGGGGCCTGTTTTTGTGATCAATGTTTAAGTAATTATAATATTTGATGGAATTAATAACTGGGTTAGGATGAAATTCGAGGGAATTGTAGAATTTATTTGCGTTTTTTGCCATAAATTCACTTAGAGGCGGGATTTTAAAATCTTTTTGGATGTCTGCGTTTCTGATGTACCAAGGAGAATTGGTAATTTGTCTGAGCAGTTTGTTTTGTAGCGTGTTCAATTTCATCATTTTAGTGTTAGTGGCACCTCCCCAGATTTGGGAGGCATAAGTGATGGATGGCCTGATGATCATTTTATAGAGAAGAACTTTGTTGCTGACCGAGAGAGGTGATCTTTTACCAATGAGGTTAATAAGTAAAAATTTATTTTTCCGGAATTTTTGATGTAAGTTGGTGAATTGTTGAATCCAGGTGAGGTGAGTGTCAAAAGTAATTCCAAGGTATTTGGTGGTATTTGACCACGTGATAATTTTGTTATTTAAGGTGAGCTTTGGAAGGGGGATTTTTTTCCTTTTTTTGCGAAACATGATGGCAGCACTTTTTTCGACATTGATTTTAATTTTCCATTTGGTAAGCCAGTTTTGAAGGAGATTTAAGTGTTTTTGGAGACGTTTGCCGATTGTCTTGACATTTTGAGCTCGGGAGAGGATTGCAGTATCATCTGCGAATAAGCAAATCTGAGTGTCAGGGAGCTGGGGAATGTCATTGATGTAGCAGTTGTATAATATTGGCCCAATTAGGCTGCCCTGAGGGCAAGAGGCTCTGACGGGTCTGAGTGTGGAGATGCAGTCGTTTATTTTTACAACAAAATTTCGATTAGTAAGGTAGGAGTAGATGAGTTTCACGAGAGTATCTGGTGCTCCCATTTTAATTAATTTGAAAATGATAGCGCTATGCCAGACTTTATCGAATGCTTTGGCCACGTCCAGGAAGATCGCACCGGTTTTGTGTCCAAATCTAAATCCTGTTAGGATGAATTCGGTAGCACGGAGGAGTTGGTGGTTAGTTGAATGCATTTCCCTAAATCCAAACTGTTGGGGGATGAGGATGTTATTATTTTCGAGAAAATCGTTGAGTCTATTTTTAATGATGAATTCCGTGATTTTACCTAAGATCGGGAGAAGTGAGATTGGCCGGTAGCTAACAGGGTCAGTGGGGTCTTTGTTAGGTTTTTTAATTGGCACGACAACTGCAGTTTTAAGATTGTTAGGAAAGTGATGGAGATCGAGGATTTTAGTAATAAGTAGAAGAATAAATTCTAGAACGTTGGGCGTGATATTTCTTATCATTTTGTTGGTGATTCCGTCACGTCCCGGGGCCTTTTTTATTTTTATTTTCTTTATGTAGTTGGCGAGTTCTTGGAGGGATGGAGGGGGAAGGGGGGAGTTGTTAGGCGATTGGAGGAAGAGAGAGACAGTGCTATCAACTTCGGCCTCAAATAACACTGGGGGTGGGGGGATATCTCTATTGATGTCGAACTGTTGTTCGAACGCGTCAGCTAGGACCTCGACCTTCTCGGAATCGGCGTGGGCGAAACCACTTTCAGTTTTAAGGGATGAGTGTGCAATTTTCTCTTGTCTGAAGCGTTTTGCGGCTCTCCAAATGGAATTGTTTTCAGTGGAGAGAGACATAATGTAATCAAACCAACTCTGCTGGTTTAGGGAAGTGAGTTGTTTTCTAATGGTTTTTTGAATATGCCTGAGTTGAGATTTCAGATGTGGGTCTCTGCATCTTTGCCATTCTTTGCGGAGTTTATTTTTGCATCGAATTAAAGTGCGAATGGAATTAGGGACAAAAATATCGTCTGTGATTTTTATTTTTGATGATGCAAGTTTGTGGGCAGAAGTGATTTTATCAGAAAGCCAAGTTACAGCGTCTTCGATATCCGAGGGTTGATTAATGGGGGGAGGATGGGTAGTAGAAAGAGAGAGAAATTCTCTATATTTTCCCCAATCAGTTTTGAAGGTATCTCTAATACTTTTGTCGATAGTAGTATTAAAATCGGTAACGACAGGGTTATGGTCTGAAGAAAGCTCAGCAATTGCGTTTGACTGACAAAAGTAAGGAAAGTTTTTAATAAGACAAATATCAATTACGGATTTGGAACTTCTGCCAATTCTGGTGGGCTGTTTGGGGGCTAAAATATGAATGTTATGTGTGTTTGCGAATTTAAAAAGAGCTTTACCAGTTGCATTTTGTCGACTGTATTTATTCCACGTAGGATGTTTTGCGTTAAGATCACCACTAATGATAACATCGTCGGAAAGATTGAAAATTATATCAAGATCATTTATGTACAAAGGGTTAACATTGTTAGGGATGTAGACGGAAGCAACAATAGTGGGGGGGATATTGGGGGGAGTAATTTTAATAATTGTAGCCTCGATGTATCCAAGATTCGGTGTTGGGATTCTATGGTGGGGGATATTATTTTTAATGAAAATTGCAGTTCCGTGAATGGTATTGATATTAGGGGTTTTATCATCGCGATGGGAGACATAGTTAGGAAGATAAATTTTAATATTAGGGTACAAATTGGTTTCTTGAACCAGAATGATGTCTGGGTTGTGCGTGTTTGCGAAGATTTTGAATTCGAGGTGTTTTTGACGAAGGCCCGCTGCGTTCCATTGAATAATTTTTAGTTTCTTAAGATTGAATTTTGGTCATTAGGAGTTCAATCATTTTATTCATAGTTTGCATCATTGTGAGGTTTTGAGCTGTCATGGCTTCAACTAATTTTGTTAAGTTTTTAATGTTTTCCTGTGTTTCTTGAGTGAATTTATGAAAAGTATCTTCATGCGTGTTAGTTGGCAAATTTGGGCTAGTCTCATTTGATGGGGTTGTTTGGGATTGACCTGAAGCCAGCCGAGCCCAGTTCACACCGGGGGCGGCTAAGTTGGAGGTGAATGTGCGTGAAGGGGGCTGTTGAACATTAATTTGGGGTCTTGGGTACCTCGGGCATAGCCTGCTGGAGGCAGTGTGCTCTGCGCCGCAGTTGGCGCATTTTGGAGGGGAGTCCCTAGGTTTTTGGCACTCTCGTGAGTGGTGAGTGCCCGCGCATTTCACGCATTTGGGGCTACTGTTACAATTTTGGGACAAATGGTTGAAATTTTGGCAGTTAAAGCATTGGAGTGCCTTATTTGGCTTTTTGTAGTGCTCGACAGTTATTGAAAGGCGCTGAAAGTACTGCATTTTATAAATATCTTCCGCTTGTTTCTTATCAGTCAGGGTTATCTGGAAGATTGGAAGGGGATATCGTTTGCTCATGCTTTTCAGCTGCACAACTCTCTCAACTTGGTAACCCTGAACCTCAAGTTCGTCAGCGACGTCTTTCGCGGGGATGTCTCTAGGTAGACCTTTAATCACCACTTTAAACGGTTTTATTTTAGGGCCGTTTGCCAGGTAATAATCAATTTTGTGGTGCGAGAGATAGCTCGTTATCTTCCTATGCTCTTCAGAATTAGAAGGTGTTATTTTGAAATAGTCGCCTTGAAGGCAAAAGGTTAATTCCCGCTTGACCAACTTTACGAGTTGGTCGAATGTAGCGTTGTGGCCGCGAATTGCCTTCATGAAAATGGGTTTGGCTGTTTCAACCATTTGCGGGGGGTGGTCATTTTCCTCTTCGGGGAGGTTTACAAGTGCTTCAAATCGATTACTCTGAGCGAGCGGTTGCTGTTGCTCTTGAATCCAGGTTTGAACTTTATCTATAGGCTTTATCGGGCTATTGTTCTTGCTTAGGGCAAGCTTGGCAGTTTTGCTTTTTGGGGGGAATTTAAAATCTGATTCGGGATTTGGAGAAGTGGAATTTACAGTTGACGATGATTCTCTGTTTCTTTTATTAGGGGTTTTAAAGGGGGTGGGGGGGTTGAAATTTCGATCTCTCATACTCACCGCATTTTCTTCGGCATGGAGTTTGCAGTCGTTGATGGGGCACTTCGGCAGATTATCCAGTTGGGTTTGTAGATCGTTCTTCATCTTGATGGCGGCATCCATTGCCCTTGTTGCAAAGCAGCGGGACTCTTCTTCTTGTGGCTCGAGAGTGTCTAACAGTTCATTCTTGGCTTGAATCAGCAGGGTATAGGCCTTCATGTCTGTGGCGATGCCATGTCTGCGGATGCAGACATCTCGGGGTTCCAAGGATTTTGCAGACGATAAGGGAATTTGAGAGCCATCTTGGCTCCAGCTGGGGTTGGCAGACTTGGCGCCCAGCGCCAGCAATTCCGTGTTCTGGCGAAGATCTTTCTGTGGGGAAGCAGGGGCAGCGAAAGGCGAGCCTCCATGGCCCTGAATGGGGTCTTCTTTTACAGATTCAGCCGATGAGAAGGAGGCGACTGAGCCGCAGGGGGACTCAAACAGTGCCATTGCGGAGAGGGAGAAACGGACGACCTCTTCGTTCCGCTAGCAGTCTGCGAATGGCGAAAAGAATCAAGAAACAAAAAACGAATACATAAACTTTCTTTAAAAAAATTCTGGTAGTCAAAAATAGACAAAAAATATTTAATTCTCTATTTCTCTGCATAAAATGATCTCAAATTGTTTAACATTTTTGGAAAGGTGGAAGCATCACCTTTCATTTCATGTTCAAAAAAAATATTATTCTAATTCTGGCAACACTACAAATGCCGTTTTCATTATGACGATCATTAAATGACAAAAATCTATCTCTTCCACCTTTCGCCTGGAACACTTCAAATTATATTGAAAATATTTAAATACTATTATAATTAATTAAAAATGAAGAAATGTATATTAAATAATATTAAACACTCTATTCGATTCTTTTATTTATGGGGAAGAATATTACACTATTTGTTTTATTCTAAGTTGAATACTTTTTATACTGTATTTAAATATTGCTAATTGGGAAGCTTTTGTAGATGAATGCGGCTAACTTGGGTCCAAGATGTAAAGATTTCCTTATGGAACTGATCACTTAAACAGAATACACTTTTAGATACATTTTTTTAAATTATTTTTGAAAAATTCTTACTTTTATGATTACTTATTTTTTAGATATATATTTTTTAAAAATAAAACGATTTTAAACATAGATAAAAGGCAAGAAACGTATACATTGCAGATTTTCCTACGTAGTTGAATTCCTTACAGTACTCGGACGTGTAAAAGTAGTTTTACCTAGTACTAACTAAATGTAAAAGAGGGTCAATCCCAACACTTGTTCTTCCTTCAGAAAGCGTTAGTTGCGTACTATGGCCAATTACGGCGAATACAGCCAGTTACGCTTCGTAATTTAGGACCCTTGTCAAGTGGCGAGTTGCTTTTATTATGATTCCACTCTTTACCCCCCTTCTTGATTAGTAAGTGTCTCGAAGTTTGTTGCATTCGGATAATTCATTCAAGCTACAGACCTCTCCGAATAGCGATCGTTATTTTATAACCGCCCGGTATTTTCTGCTTAAATTATGAAAGATTTCTCAGAGCCACGAAGTCCATCTTTAATGGATTCCGTCGAATTTAAACGTTAGTGGTAATGAGGTTGAGGGCAGATTGGCCAAAGAAGACAGAGTCAAGACACAATGGTCACTGGTAATTCGCTTACTACAAGAACTATTTACTTAAATGAAAGATCTAAATTAAAATTGATTTGGGCGTATTCCTCCTGCAAACCAAAGGTAGTACAATAGAACGTGTCCTTGAACTGTTCAGGAAGTTAAATACGATCGTGCATATCTAAATATTACTGCTTGAAATATGTATAAGAAAAGTATATTGGTCGCGTTATTTTTTATTATTATTATTATTATTATTATTATTTGAAGGTACGGTCATCTTTCTTACGAAATCTTTAGAGCCTGCAGATTGGTTGTCGACACTGGAATACACGTTTTAGGGTAAGTACGAAACGCCTAATTTTTGTGGTGTATTTGCAAACAGTAAAACACTACAATATTTTCCGAAATGAGCACATAACAACTTCAATTATCAGTCATAATCATGATTTTCTAGAATAGAATTCTTTTCCCATTTATCAAAATGAGCCAAGTTAACTAATTAACAATATCAAGGATAAAACAAAATGGAGCACAATTTATCAAATTACTAAAAAGCTCTTTACAACCTGAACTATAATTGTGCTGTTATAAAAGAAAATGTTCAAGCCGTTAAAAAAACAACGGTATCGAAGCAGTTGATTGCTGGCATTGATACTGCTCAAGGCAACCTTTTCGATAAAACTTTTCACATTTAGCCTCGTAAACTTTAATCAGCACCATCTGAAGGGGTCTTGAAGGATATAAACAAGTATGGATTTTAATAAAATAAAAAAAAAACATAAAACCCAAATGACAACAGCGCTGGAAGCAGCTCGATTGTACACTATAATTTAAATAGAAATACAGAAAGAAAATAATAGATGAAGAACGGAGATCCTGACTGACCTTCTCTCCAGGGGGCCTAGCCAGCCAAGATCTCCGGAGGCGTTTCTGAAATGGACTGCCCGCTGTAAGCAGAAACGGCTGTCCACAGACCCCGACGCCTCCGAAACCAAACGAAGAGGGACAAAAAATTTACTTACCAAGCCTGATTATCCAATAGTAAAAATGAGGATGACCGGACTCGGTAGGCATATCCAACAGGAGCATCGTCGCAGAAATTGCTGGTAAACACAAATGAGTGGTCTTAAAGGGATAGATATAACCACAAACTGGCAAAATAGTGAAGTTAAAACACATTAATTTGATCACCATCAACATAGATGGCATCATATGCTAGTAAACAAGTGTCATTATAGCTTCAGACTGTCCACAAATTGAGTGGACAAGACTCATCGTAAGAACATCATGTTTTAAACAGCTACAATAACTAATTTTTATTCTAGTTGGAGCCGTCAGCAAGCGATCGATTATATGATGGAAAACTCCGCTTTTTCCCTGGATAGCATAGAGAGGGAGGTCGACAGATACATTACCTGGCCTGGACAAGTAAGTATAGTAGAACTCCAATAATCCGAAGCAAAAAACGGGACCTAACCATATCCAGATAATGAAAAATTTGAATAATTTTAGTTAACAGGATTGAAGGTTATATTCAATCACTTAGTAGGCCCGTTAAGGTGAGTCATCGAATCCATGGAATTCCAAACCCTCCATTAGGGGAAAAAGGGTTCGAGCAGGATTTCTAACCCAAATTCCGCATTTGTGGCAGAATCCATATAGTGAAACGTCAAACCCTCCTTGTTTGGAGATTTTGCGAAACCCCCAAATGAACCCTGTAATTCCGGTTCTGCCTGGGCGGTAATCCCCAAGAGGGAAAAATTGCGGAGTTTTCTCTTCATTCCATGGATTCGATGGCTCATGTATACGCACCTAATGTATTGTTGGGCTGTTAGATCATGTAGTTGTAGTTTCAGTTTTCATCTACTCAACCAAAACCAAATTGTAAGGTGCTGTTTCGGCAATTAAAGTTATAGCCTTTTGCATTAGTTTTTTTTAAAGAATAATAATAGTTTTTGAACTAAATTCACTAATAATAGTTTTTTTGTAAAGTTTTATATTCGACTCAAAATATTTAATACCCGGCTATTTCTTTCTGTTCGTCTCTGTTGGATATCATGCCCGTTTTTTTTAAGTACCCAAAAAAAGGGGAAAATAATTTTAAAATTAGGACGAAGAATCAAGTCCGAAAACGCTTTCTGTTTGTTACATGGTATCTATGACATCACTGGTAACTATAAACACACTTTGAAACGCCATTTTGGAATCTACTTTAATCAAATTTGAACTATCCGCTTCTGTAAAACCTCCTTCCATTATCAATAGAATTCTTATTTTAATGGTAAATTAGATTAAATCCAGTTTAATTGCAAGCAAAAAAACATCACACCTTTTTGTTTATCTATACTAGTGGCGTCAGCCAAATCGACGTGTTTGTGATGACGTGCCTAAAAAGGATATTTTATCAACCTCTCCGGAAACGGCAAAACCAAAAAAAAAAAAAAACGTTTCCACAAAAACCCTCCAGCTACCGAAAAAAACTGAATACTAGGCATACTCTTCTCAGTTTAACCTTAACTAATTTTATTTCCAACCACCAAACATCCCTTATACATGGTTGTGCATATAAATCCCCAACTACATAGAAGACATGTTCGGTTTTGGAAAAATTGTTTATATTAAAAGCAACTTTTATAAAGACGAAATGCACCAAAAGCCATTGCGCTGCTTGAGCATGCATGTTTCAAACACTTGCTGCTAAGAATTAAGCTGCTCTTCTCTGTCCATGCACAGCAGCCGTCGCCATTGTGGTACGCGGACTGGTGACTATCTTAATTAGCGCCCTCTAACGGGAGCATCGTTTTCCGAAACTCGTTTTTTAATGCGCTTTCAACATTATTTATTATAGCCACTATAGTGTGATGTAGGCACGCATACCCAATACTAGCTGTTTTAGAATAGAGCAGATATTTTATGCTACCGATGGTTTAGTATTGGGCTATAGGCAAGCCGTTAAAAACTGAGTAAGCCCATGTCTCTTAACCTGGTTAAGAAAGTATCAATTTCCAAGCGCGAAGGTTACATTGTCATTTTAAACGTTTTTGCATGGTACTTGTTGTTAAACATTGCTTGTTTTCTAGGCCTGCGCATACAAATACGGCGAGTTGAAAATAAAGGAAATGAGAAAAAAGGCAGAGAGTGACATGGGTAAGGTTTATTTTATAAGGTTTATTTCTTCATTGCAATTCTTTAGTTATTTAAACCCCCATTTTAAATAATCTCTCGTTTTACAAATCTTTTCAGCAAATAATAATACTCTTGAGTATACCGCTTGTTCTTTCCGATCAATTAACATTCAATTTTTCAGTCTAATTTTTTTTCAATACATAGACGTTTCATCGATGGATTCAGCAATCCCATGAACTCCAACCTACTTCGTAATCGACTCAAAGGTTGTCGAAAATGGATCGCTTCTTTGATTGCTAAAAATACCAAAACCCACGTGTAGTTGTCTAGAAATATGAGATTTCCCGCTCAGCTACGTCATCAAAACCCTGATTCTCATGTAAACGCCTTATTTTACGAAGGGGGAGGTTGATTGCGGAAGTTTGGGTTAGAAATCCTGCAATTCCACTTTCCCTTTAAAGGGGTTCCGTGGATTTGATGGCTCATGTAAACAGGCCCAATAAGCAAAGCTGCTACAGAACACATACAACCCTATCAAGGTTTTAAAAAAAATACGCACAGTTAAAAGTGGGGGGGGGACCACCCACCGCTATTCTTCATTACCGCACTCTCCCTGAATAAGAAGAATGCATTTTTAAAGATACTCACACCGTTGCATTAATTATTTCACTGTAATTATATTCTATATAAAATTGTTTAAAACAAAAAAAGTGGTAGATATCACACATCCATAACTTAAATTTTATATTGCAAAACTCGTCTGGACTTTAACTTTATGAATGAGGAGCATAATCCGAAGAAGTGAACTAGAATCATTTGTTAGTTAGTTTTATATCTATTCGGTGAATTTTTTTTTTTAGATCTCACCCTCAATTCTTCTTAATACACACTTAGAAATGGCCCGCCGTAAAGCATTAACATACTACGAATACTACTACTACATATACAGGGAGATAATAAAGAAACTTTACCAACATCTGCGCTTCTAGAGTCCGTTCCAGTTAGCCGATCGAGATAAAATTTAAATATAGTTATTTGGAGATATGTGCTCGAGATTCTATGAATTTCATGACAATAGTGCTCACGGTTACGGTTATAGTTACAGAAAATCGAAAATTTTCAATGGCAATGCCTACTTTTTCCTGTCTCAAAATGCTCAGCGCATGCGAAAACCTTAAATAGTGTTGGAACGGCAGCGATATTTTTAAAAACCAACGTGTTACAAATAACCCTTTAAGACCTTCCATCAGATGGCGTTGATTAAGGTTATGGACTAACTCTTAAGAGTTTTTATGGAAAAAAAATGACTTAAACAGCAAATTTTCTGAGTGCGCACCTCAGTCATATGCAAATATACTGTTGTTGGTAGTTTAAGGCATTTATTTTTTCGATAAAACTCTTAACAATTATTCATACACTTAATCAGCGCCATCTGATGGCAGGTCATGAAGGGTTATTTATAGCATGTCGGTTTTTTGACAAATCGCTGCCGTTCCAACGCTATTTAGGGTTTATGCATGTGCTGAACATTTTGAGACAGAAAAAGTAGGCGTTGCTATTTGAAGTTTTCGAGTTTATGCAACTGTAACCGTAACCGTGAGCACCACTGTCATGAAATTCACAGAATCTTGAGAGCATACCTCCAAATAACTATATTTAAAATTTCATCTCGATCGATTGACTGGAAAGGACTCTAGAAGCGCAGTTGTTGGCAAAGTTTCGTTATAGTCACCCTGTATATGCAGCTTATGTGCTTAATCAGAGACCCGCTTATTAAGCCCTTGTCAAGTAAGACAGACACAGAAAGAATATTTACAGTCACAAAGAAAGGAATAACACATCGACAAATAACGACATTTATTGACAAACACAAACATCCATGTCTGACCGGGATTCGAACCCGAACCCAGCAGCAGGCTAGCAGACAAACCATTCAGCCGCCGGGTCGGCAAAAAAGCATTAACAGTTCAGATAATAAAACATAAATGGATTAACATAACAGTAACTATTTAATACATTTTTTTTAATTTACAAAAGTGTATTTTTGAGAATTTTTTTATTATTAATTAATAAAAAAACTCATAATTGATACGTAATTAATCAGTTAGTACGAAGACGAAATACAAATTTGAATATGGCCAATAATTTATTTAAAAAGAAGCATATTTGGAAAGCAACGATAGAGGTGAATTATACACTGCTGAAAAAAATTAGGGAAAAGCATTGTTTAAACCCTGTCACCATCAATGATCCCTTTTGAAATCACCAGCTTACGATTTCTTTTCTCACTAAGCTGAGTTCGCACTTATTGATCGTTAGATGAAAGATTCAGATCCTTTGAGAAATAAAAAATTTTGTAAATAAAATAAAAAAAGATGAAAAACATGGTAAAAATAAAAGCCACTTCCAAAAATTTTTAAGAAATAAATTTAACCTAAATTCTTCAAACTTGCATTCTTAGATGATTCAAAATTGATATTAACATTTTTTAACAAATGAAAATTTGGAAAAAAATATTGTAAAAGTTTATTGAAACGTTATGATTCAATTTTTTTACCTCTTATGTTTTCGTTAAATTTTTTTTTTAAATGTCCCTGTTTTTTACCATTTCATTCTGGATACATAATGAATCTATTTGACACATTTTATATTTTTAAATAAAAAATAAAAAGTTGGAACTGAAACGTAGGTACGCAAAGTGCTCCTCTAATTATTTTGAGCAATGTAGGTGTTCGTTTATAAGGTTCGTTTTTACTAACCGTGTTCAGTTTTTACTAAGTTTAAGTATACTGAGAATCATTTTATTCTGAAGTTTTTATGGAGAAAAATTGAGTTTGACATTAAATCTATTTTAACTGAATATAAAAATAAACCCTCCAAAAATTATCGTCGATTTGGAATCACTAAAGAACTATCAGTTTTGTTGAATATTTTTTCCCTAATTTTATTAATAATTTCTATATAGTAGACAAGACTCTATTAAAGTTTCGGACGGCTAAGGCTAGAGAAGGTTTTTAGAATAACACCAAGCAACCGACAACTGCAGTTTTAAGATTGTTAGGAAAGTGATGGAGATCGAGGATTTTGGTAATAAGTAGAAGAATAAATTCAAGAACGTTAGGCGTGATATTTCTTATCATTTTGTTGGTGATTCCGTCACGTCCCGGGGCCTTTTTTATTTTCTTTATGTAGTTGGCGAGTTCTTGGAGGGATGCAGGGGGAAGGGGGGAGTTGTTAGGAGATTGGAGGAAGAGAGAGACAGTGCTATCAACTTCGGCCTCAAATAACACTGGGGGTGGGGGGATATCTCTATTGATGTCGAACTGTTGTTCGAACGCGTCAGCTAGGACCTCGACCTTCTCGGAATCGGCGTGGGCGAAACCACTTTCAGTTTTAAGGGATGAGTGTGCAATTTTCTCTTGTCTGAAGCGTTTTGCGGCTCTCCAAATGGAATCGTAATGTAAAACGGTTTCAATTTATTCTTTAAAGGGCGTCGATTAAAAAAAATGACTGTTTGGTCAAATGTTGGACGTAGTACGAGATCTGAATAGGTAAGAAAAATGCGTTGTAATTATAGTTTTTATCAGAGAGTCTGATATCGGCAAGTCGATGCAGTAAGCCGATGCAAACTCCCCTGCAAGAAATTGCGGCACAAATGCTTCACAGAGGGCGTTTATTAAGGCTCACTACAGAGTAACAGTTTCACTTGGCGAACAGGTTCTTGTATTGGTTTCTGCCCGGCATTGTCGCCATTTTCTTCCTAACCTTTTACGACCTGAG
The DNA here is from genome assembly GCA_023701765.1 of Hylyphantes graminicola. NCBI lineage: Eukaryota > Metazoa > Arthropoda > Arachnida > Araneae > Linyphiidae > Hylyphantes > Hylyphantes graminicola. Next base: position 37,932,997 of record CM043112.1, read on the forward strand.
CTTCAGAAGTATGGATGGATTCCCTTTAAGACCGGCGGTTAGATGGCGCTGATTTAAAGTTATGAGACTAAATTTGGAGTTTTATCGAAAGTAAAATACGTTAAACTGCTTGAATGTCAGCAACTTCATTAAAAAAAGAGTCATTTTTCATACAAATAAACGAATTATACAAGTTGGCTGCTTTGGTATCGATATTTTTGAAGAGCTGGAACATTCTTCTTTAACCTGCACGGTCGTATTGTTTGGTCGGAAAGGGGTATAAAAGAGCATGTCAAACGTGTGACCAATTCTTGTTCAAATGTTGACCCTTCAAAATAACTGATACCGGCGCAGGTGACTTGTATAAGCTTGCTTATTTGTATAAAAATGACACAGTTCTTAAAGAGTTGCTTTCATTGATGCTGTTTAAGGCAACTTTTTCAATAAAACTCTTAACATTTAGTCTATAAATTTTATCAGAGCCATCTGAAGGGATTGTAAAGAACATGGCGTATACTTAAAGAGATATCCACGAGTCTACTTGATTTAATTAAAAAATATAATATGTTCATAAAAACTTTTATGTTCAATTCTGCTGTATGAGGTAGCTTGGGATTTCCATGACGTATCACGCAGCAATGATTTGGGGAAATCGTGCCAATTCTGTGCACTGTATTTTTTTATGGAGTTAAGTCATTCCAAAGCTCTTTCTACACCAAGTTAGGACACTTCATACATTCGACCGGAGCCAAGTTTTTTTTCCAGCTAGAGACGCTGCGATACGTTGGAGGCCGGAAATGACGAAAAAGAATTATGTTCTGGTATGCAAATATGGATATAAAACTGAAATTATTTGACGATTTACCTTGTTTAAAACACCTAATAATGAAGAGGATCTTAAATTATGGCAGAAGAATATCCTTAGGAAAGATCGTCTGCTGAAAAGTACCGCCATGGTAATTTTTTTAAGGGCAAGTCAAAAAATTTGGCCTAGATTTCAAGCAAGACGATCAATTCAAGTGCTACAGTTTAGCGGCAGATCGCTCAAGTTTACAGTATAGATATAGTTTTGCCATGCGTATGAGCATTTAGCTAGCAATCCACTCACGCTGGATCTGGACGAACGATTGATTTTGTGACGTTTTTGTCACGAGTGCGCATGCGCGCGAGCTCAATGCTGGATTTCTGACGCTGGATTTTTGAATCGCTTTCAAAGCGATATTGGAGCTGCAAATAACTTTTGAGCATGCGCAGTTAGTTTCAAGGGAGAGTTAACCTTCCGCAACTTCTTTTATCAAACTAAATAGTCCCAAATTGTTTGCTATGGCAACATAACTGCATCGATTGTAGCTCATAAGAAAAGTTCTATTTAGCCGAAAGGTGACGCTTCAATGCCGTGTTCTGGCTGTATGGAAGAACTAGGCATGCGTTATACCGAAAAGTGGGACACGTGTTTGGAAATGTTCAGTTCTGACCACGTGTTTTCTATTTAGTATATCTTTTACCTAGTTCTATCATAAAGCCAACACACGCTATCAAAGCGCCATCTTTCGGCTTAATTGAATATAATAAAGTTTAATAACACAATAACGTGATAAACATAAATAACATAACAAAGTGTTCCAAATCAAATTCCTGAGACCTAGAAAAAATGAATAGTTGATGTGGAAAGTATTGATGTCTAAAGTTGATGCATCGAAAAAAAAATGCGTTAAACAGCATCAATACCAGCAACTCCTAAAAAACAAAGTCATTTTTTATACAAATTACGAATTATACAAGTCAGCTGATTCGGTATCGATATTTTTGAGGAGCTTGAACATTCCCTTCCCCCCTCCCCTCAATATCGTGATAGCTCGGTCGGAAAGGGATAGCCCCGTCTATTTAGTACGAGGTAAATTTTTTGGTTACCAATTTTTATATGTAAAAAGTGGAATAGTTCCAAAATGTTTATGTATGATCAGTAGCCTAATAATCAAATTATATATATTGTCTTTGTTTATGCAACCTTTACTTTGTAATTTGCTATGTATCGAAGAATCTCTCTTATATGTGTACGTTAAAGCTCCGCTATCCTCAACGCGCCTTCTATCGGAGTTTATATGGTTACCAAATTTCGAGTCTTTACTACACTGCTAAAAACAATTAGGGGAGCACATGTTTTAAACCCTTTCGTTCCCAATGATTCCATTGGGAATCATCAGCTTGTGATTTTTTTCTGACTAAGTTAAATTCGCAACTTATGTATCGTTAGATACATCATTATATGGAAGAATAACGTATTTGGAAGAATTTAATATATTTTTTTAAATATTAATGAAGATATGAAAAATATGGTAAAATAAATTTTACTTTAAAACAGTTTTAGAAAATAAATTGACCCAAAATTTTTCATGCTTGCATTTTTTAGATGTTTAAAAATATATTTCAACTATTTTTAACAAAAAAAAGTTTTGAAAAAATTATTGTTATAATTTATTAAAAAGTTATTATTCCATTTCCCCCCTTTAAATTTAAGTATTAAAAACTTAAGATTTTTTCTCCTGTTTTTACTATTTCATTTCGAATGCATAGTGAACCTATTTAACAATTTTCAGATTTATAGGATAAAAATTAAAAAGTTGGGAGTGAAGTTAAAGTTGGAATGAAAAAGTGCTTACCTAATTGTTTTGAGCAGTGTAGATACCAGTTCGCTGCATAGAGGGTTCCGAGTGTGGGTGATTTATTACTGATCACCCGTACTATTCAAGACACGAGGAAGCGGATAATACCAAAAAATATTTCCAGAAACTCCAACAGAGTTCGATGTACATATTAAAATATGCTAAAAAGAGACAAATACACATTAGTAACTGCTTTTTTTGGCACAATCCGTTTCCCCATGCCTTGAATAATATGCTCAATAAATTTTGAGTCTTTACTATGATCAGTCCACTTTTTAAGAGTAGTAGTGTTTTATTACAGCACATGTTTTTTACTCTGTGCGTATAAAGTTATCTATGTATAATAAAAAGAACATAATACTTTTTTAAAAAATCTATTGAAAATTATTATTTATAAATACTATATAAAGCATTCAGTCATTTTAGCATCACATTCGCTTGCTAATTTCTTACTAGTTTTACAATCTAGTTATCAACGAGCGGCATCTGAAGAGGTCGAAAAGGTTTAATTCTAGCCTAAATTATTTTTTTCAGGTCCCGAATTTGACATCAAAGAATTCCACGACATTGTACTTCGGAACAATGGACCATTGGAATTGGTGGCCAAGCAGGTTGACCGATACATCGCTACGACCACGAGATCCGGGACCACTCTGCACAGTATTCAACTAGACTAGACTGAGGAATTCCCTTGGTGTTTTAATCAAAACAGTCGACAATATCTACTGGGTTTACTGCTCAACATTACAAAAATGCGACCTATGCCACATACCGGGAGGCAATATCTGGCTTCTTCTCCAACTTGGTTCCGGCTTCTTTTAACGACTTATGAACTCTCATTTCGATAATTTTGTTATAAAGCTCGAAATCTGGCCTAAATGACGTAACTTTTTACTACCGCACATGAGCTGCGCCATCTTTGCTGGAGCCGCAATTGGTCACATTTTTTAATTATTTAGTACTGAGAGCATTTCATCCAGTATATATTAGATTCACTGTTAAATTAAATTTTATTACAGTAATGGTAAATGGTATTTTTCAAAAAGATTAGTCATTAAAAATATATTTTATACTCGTAGTTTTCATTTGGTTTTATTTCCCTTAGAATAACTATATAGAACATGGGTCTGGGGCCACCTGACCAATGTTATTTTCTCACGAATCGAATGTATCGGATTACGTTTGGTTTTCATATACTTTTTTTGTATGCCCATCCTATAGAGTGGACTAATTGTAGGTAAATTATAAGTTAACTGTTTTCATTTTCTCAAGGCTGATTTTTACGTATGTTTTAGGAAATATCGCTAAATTTCAATAATAAATTTTCCAGACACTTTCCACCTGCCGAAACTAATGTCAGGTGCTTTAATAAACCGTACAGACGGTCCCACGCATCAGCTGGCGCGAGATGGCGCTAAAATCGTTCTCGGAAGACAAGAAGGGGACGTAAAATAAAAAAAAAGAACAATGGGTGTTTTGGAGATGTGAAAATGTTGTAAGTTAAAAAAAAGCATTATGGAAACTTAGGTAGAAAAACGAAGAAGATTATCATTTCGATTTATTTCAATTTTGTTTAAATGGAGACTAAATTAATAAAGATGTTACCATAAAGCACATTTTGAAATATATCACACTGACTGCCAGGATTTGTTTACCGGCAGGGCAACAAGGCACCTTAGCGGATAGTCATAGGCGAAAAAATAGAATGCTTGTAGTATATAGTATTGTTGACCGGTAAATATTCAAAACACTTCAAAATGTTTCGGAGATGTTCAGTGGATGCCTGTAATGACTTACAACCGAAAGATAAATAGACAAGGGCCTGTCCGTGGCCGAGTGGTTAGAGCGTAAGCCTAGAGATTCAACCTTTCTAGGAGTGCGGAAGTTCGAATCCCACCTACTGCCAGTCGTCCTATAAATCGGATCTGTGTTGGAAATAGTAGAAAAATCCTCAATTCATCACGGATGGGCCCGAGTACACTTTGACAGACGTGCTCTTTAAATCTGTTGAGTCCAAAGTTACCGATGTCGTTAGAGTACGATGTTGCTCGAAGTTTCGTTGGGTGCCCTCTCAGGTGTCGACCTCATCACCATCTCTCGCCACTAGACCACTAGATGCTTGGGACAAAGTCTGAACCTTACAGAATTATTACAAATAAATACTATAAAAAATAGTATTGAATTAAGTTTTAAAAAAGTTCTTGACCTAAGTCTAAAAAAGTTCTTTTTGGGTTACTCCATCTTGATTTCCTTTAAAAAAAACCCTGCGCATTATCTGATTAAAATTGCATTTAGTTAAAAATATAAAGCACCTTCTTTTTCATTTGCTGATTTTAAAAAAATTCATAGAACTTTTGAAGAGTAAATTCAATTTTTTTTTTCAATACATATTTCGTTCTATAAAAAGTGTATTTTTATTAATTCTAAGCTATTCTGATAAAAAAAAAACGGTCAGAAAAAAGATAAAGCGCATCACTGTAGGCATCATTTTTTTATCATTCAATTTAAAAGCCAACAATAAGTTATCCCACGGTAATTGAAACCATGACACATATAATACTATAATGTGGTGTTACTAACTTGTTTGTAGCAGTCATTGATTGCTCGCAGTAAAATCGCGAAACGAAAAAATAATAGCAATGTATAACACCACTTTTTACGTTTTGTTTACTTGTATTCATCTTTTTTTTCCTCCGTCATAATAATAATCGTAATATGTTTAAGCTGGTGTAAACTTTGATACATGATTTTCCTTTAAGGAGAATTATTATTTAAAACTTACATATTTTTGCGTGGGAAGCGATTTTACTAAGGCGTTTTCGCCATCGAAAATTTTTAACCAGAATACTTGATAGTCGACCCTACGAAAATTATTTTGTTTCATTTTTGATGAATTTAAAAGTAACAAGAAAATTCGAAAAAAAATATTGAAAATTGCGATATCCTCCATTTTTTATTTTAATGACCAAGACAGTTACTGCGCAAAAAACTTTGAAAAATTAAAAAAAAAATGTGGTAGCGTCTTAAGCCACATTGAATATTTTCACCTTTAATGCTCGGCGGTCTGCTGGCCACCTAATTATACACATATTCGTTTATTTTAGTTGTATAACAGTTTTAGTACAAGCACGACTACGATAAGTGTTTATTCTCCAAGTATGAATATTCGTTACATTCAACATTGTGAAAATTAAGATCCATGAATGCAAGTTATGCCAACCATGAATACCCCCTCTTCTAATAATATGGCATTTGTTGGCGCAAAATTAATTAATATTTATATTCGAGTTGTATTTTAAAAGCAGAATTACTTTACATAAATTTCGCACCAATGAGATTCTTTCATATGATGTAATTCTCCTGTTTTCATGTTTGCATTTCCTACTATTTCATTGAATGTTTCGATTTTACTCTGAAAATAAGAATTTTTTTAGTTTGCTTTATTCAATTTAAGAAGGGTTTTTTTTATGTGCAATTTTTTTTATACCTGCGATTACTAAATCGGTATCAGTTTTAATGCGATTCAATTTCAAGTATGCGAAGTATTCACCAAAACGTCAATGTTGTTGGAAAACTTCTGTTTAGTTGATATTTTGTAGTATGCGGAGAAGTTAAGCGAAATTGTGATATAGCAATTTAACGAGATTCGAGAACAGAGACAAGCTTTAGTTCTACCAAAAGAAAAAATTATACAAAACTCGTTTTAGTATGGTAAGAAAACATTGTATTGTGTTCAAAACAAATGTAATTCTTGAATTACCAAAATTGAAAACAATAAATCTGGAAGTGTTGCAATCACGACGCGAAACATGCTCATTACAACTAACATGAATTTATTATGATTCAGTACGGCGCGGCACACAGTGGGGCCAAATTGAAATCTACCGCGCCAAAATTAATTCAACTTCCCCTACAAGTCAGATCGAGATTAAGAGTTGTGTGGGAGTAAGAAATTGTATAAAAATGTATCGTAAAGTAATCTTAAGAACATTAATGGTTGACATTGTTCATTTTCCTCTTAAATCTTGTTTTTTTTTTTTTAAAAAATCTTGATTCAAACGTCCGTGTGTCTAGGCGGTAAGCTATCGGTAGACTTAGAACATTTTCCATGAATTTAACCTTTACATGCAAAGTGGTTAAACCGGGTGAAATAATAGCTTCATTAATCATTAGGTATGCATTTTTTTTCTCTTCCACTAAATTGCCCATGATTTATAAAGTAGATACTGTCTCTATAATTTTTATATGAGTTTCATTATATTAGTTAACTTGGTTTAACTTTAGTATTCTTGAACGTGGCTGAGCTGACTATTACGTTTAACTGCAAATTAGCGTTGAACAAATAAACTTCCAATTTGGCAGCCTGTCAATTCCATACGAGCCATCTGTTTATATATATTTAAAAATTTTATGAACATGTTCCCCAACATTTCAGCATTATACAGGGTGTCCTAAAAGTTCCCGTACTCCAACTTTAAAAAATCATTATTTGTGTTTAATTTTTCAAATATTGAATTTTATCGTCTGCTTATTATTTCATCAAATCTTTTGTTTCTATTGCATGGTTTTTTTCGTGCTCAAGTTGTTCTGTAATAAAATTCCATGTCATTTTGTTCTTCATTGCAACATGATTTTTTACGCATTCAGAGAATTGCGCTGGTTGAGGCTCATTTTGGATGTAAATCATAATGAAAGATGTAAAGAATTTTGGCGACATAAATATCCAGTTGATGATATACCGAATAAAGATACTCTATATGAACTCATCCAGAGATTTCGTGCGACATCAGGTTCGGTGGAAGATTAACACAGAAGTGGCAGACCGAAAATTGTTGCACCAGATTTTGTTCAAGAAACTCAACGAATTGTTACATTATTAGAAGTGAATGAATGAGATTCTTGGTTCCAACAAGGCGGTGCAACATACCATACAAAAAATGAAACCGTATAGACATGCTTCATTTTTTTTGGCGATCGACTCATCTCGGGAAATCTTAGGCCACCTCGTTCCCCTAATTTGAGTATACCTGACTTTTTTTCTTTGGGGATATTTAAAGAACAAAGTTTATGAAGATATTCCACAATTACACTGGTGGAAAAAAGTTTAAGGACAGTCTATAAAACTAAATAATTCTATAAATTTTTAATTAATCCATAAGTTTTTTTTACACTGAATGCATCAAATACAATCTATAACAACTCGTGTACTGCAAATAATAAATATAAAAAAAAATTATTTCAAAATATGACATTTCAAAAAAATATGTACAAACTTATGTGGAAAAAAGTATAAGGACAAAGGTAAAAAAAAAGGCATGCAACAATTAATAATTAAGAAAGTTGCCCTTATTTTCAATTATCTTGATCAGCCGTGTTGTCAGGGACTCAAAAATTGTTTGAAGAGTTTGTTTTGGAAGGTTTTCCCATGCGCATTTGATAGCAGAAACCAAGTCGGATATGGAGTCGTATTGTTTGCCATTTCTGTAAATTTCACGACACAAAATGCCCCACAAACTTTCCATAGGGTTCAGGTCAGGGCTTTTGGATGGCCAGTCCAATAACTTTACAAAATTTGGCATCAAACCACGGTTTTGAAGTACTTGACACATGAAATGTGGCATTGTCTTGTTGAAATAAATAGTCTCCAGATATGATAAGGGGAGCAACGGGCAGTAAATTTTCGACTAACACGTCTTGATAAGCTGACGAATTAACCTTTATGTCCAAAAACAAAATTGGAGTTGTTCCGTTAGCAGAAAATCCTGCCCATACCATAACTCCCTCTCCTCCAAATTGGCGTTTCGAGAAAAATTGCGGTTCATGGCGAAGATCATTTCAAAAATGCCGCATACCATCGGGACCATCTAAATTGAACCTGCCTCTTTTCATCCGAAAATACAACATCTTGCCATTTAGAACCAAACGCAACATGTTTTTTGGCAAAATCTACTCTGTTTATTTTATGCTGCTCTGAGAGAGGAGGCCTTGATTTGAGTTAGGAAAGTGCACGTTTGGATCGTTGCTCAAAACCTTGCGAACAGTTCGACTGGTATATGGCAACTGCAATTCTTCCTTAATACGATTGGAAGCTTGTTTTTTTTTAAACAAGCTCTTCTTACAACAGCTCTCCTTTGACGAGGAGTTAAAGATGGTGTCCTACCTGAACGCTTCTTCTGGCCGTACTGTTCCGGGGTTTTCAAAAAGTTGTAGACAACGGTCTTTGACCTATTTATCCTAGCAGATATTTCACGTCCACTAAGACCACATTCTCTGAAAGCCAATATTTTACCCTTCTCAGACTCCGAAAGGTGTGCAGACTTTGGCATTTTCAAAAGCTTGACAAATGTCAAGCAAATAAGGCCAAGGAAAGTGATTATATGCTTAAACTGATTCCTTTAACTGCGGAGCAGTCTTACAACGTCAGAAACTTATGCAAATTTTAGTTTAAGTCGTCAAAAATCCTGTGTCCTTATACTTTTTTCCAACCTTTTAGTCATACTAATTTTTCAAGTTTAATATTTTTAATCTTTTTAAAAACTTTTTTGATCTCAACTCATTAAAACTGTATTTGAGTTCATTTTCATTTACGTATATATGATTAACATAATAAATTACACAGAATTTCCACCGGAATAGTGTTTTTCCCTGTGTCCTTAAACTTTTTTCCACCAGTGTAGAGGATCTGAAAATGCCATCATGCCAAGGATACAAGAAGTCACTCCCAGCAGCTTAAAACTCGTTTTTCGATGAAAGGTGCGGACAATTTGATCATTTAATATAAATGTAAGTTCCAATTTTTTTTTCTTTTTATTAAAAATGCTTTACACCATTAGCATAAAAACTATGTTTTAAAGTTCGTTGTTTTGCGTGTAAAAAAATCACGAATCGTCAGTACGGGAACTTTTAGGACACCATGCATAAATATAAGTAAAAAGGATTTTTTTAAAAGTCGATTTTTTGAGTTTTGGGGCCCGCTAGTTTTCTATTTGGTCCAACTGAGCGGCGTCTTAATAACAAAACTAACAATCTAGTTAACCAAATAAAAAGACAATTCTTTGATGGAACAATACTTTAATAAGATAAACAAATTCCAATTGAAAAAAAAAACTATATATGAGTAAAATATACATAAAACATACCATGAATGCTGCACATAACCATAGTTAACATGAATCTAACACAGTAAGAGTTAACAGTAAAAATACTTCATTGTTATGAACATGAGTTTCATGTTAATGAATATGATATCACTCGGCGAGGGGGTAACGGCATGCACCAAGACACATTTAGACAAGCACATTGTGGTGTTTATGATTTTGACCATTTTTTTGGGATAAAATTAACATAATAAATGAGTCTTCCTTTTTCAAGAGGACTAATTGCCTGGCTACTTGAGCCACAAGCAGTAATGGTCTGCTATACTCTGCCGTGGGCAGGCAAACTGCATTAGTTTCCATGATGACTTAGACCATTGTTGCAAATACTCAATTACTCCAAACGATAAGAAATATACTGGAAATGGCTAATTATTTCAGAGCAAAAATTGTACGACTCATTGTTGTGATTACTGCAGTTTCCGGTAAACTGCAGTACGTGAACCATTGCTGCAAGCACTCAATTACTCTATAACAAAAAACATATTGGATTTCTTTTTTAAATTTCAGATTAAAAAAGGTACAACTCATTGTTGCGATTACTGCAGTGTACCTGCCCACTGCAGTATAGTCCTCACGATTACAATGCAAGCCTACTTCTCCTATAAAGATTCTCGTTATAAGAAACCAACAATTAAACCATTTTTCAAGAACCAAGATTTAAAAAAAAATAGTGACAATCAGGAAAAAGCTATTAATAAAAATTCGTCGTTGTTAAAAGTTAACGAAATTTTTCTTTACTTCGTTACCACTAAACTAAGCAATTAAGTTAGTTTTTTTTTCTGAAAAATATAACGGCGTTACCGAAAAAAGTAATTGTTACAACGGTTACTCCTATCAATTGTCTTGAGTTTGTAGCGCATTAGCAGACCAGTATTGCTTGTGGTCATTCATCTTGTGGAAAAGTAAAATTAGACTCTTGTGAAAGTGTGGAGGACTCATTTACTCTATCGATCTATATTTCAATACTGGAGATACTGCTATTAAGGCAACACATCTGAAAAAACGAAGCCAGCTATTCGTTGTTGGTTTCCGGATGCTCAGTCACAAACAGAGCAACTAGCCACCCAGAATCTGGCAACGTAAGCATTTAATTTAAAGTTGACCAGTCAATCCAGTTATTACGAATATGAATCAGTTATATTTACAGTAGAATTTTGAAAATCCAATAGATTTTTTTTTAATTATACTTTCAACCTATTTTGGACCTTTGACTAAAATATATAAAATACATATTTCTTTTAGTTTCTGCCTTATTCTAGTTTGAATATGCCTTCCAATCAAGGATATTCAAGTAAAAGTTTTTTTTAAAAAAAACTGTACTAAGTATTTAAAAAAAAATGAAATGTTAGGGAAGGATTATTACATCATCATCAACTGTGACGTCATTTTTCCTAGTCGTATGACGTTGAGTTTGAATTGAAATTTCAGAATTGAATTTCCGACGTTATAAAGTTTGGATTTTCAGGACACTACTATAAAAAAATAAATTAAACAATGTTAGTTTGAACGATGCTTTTCAGAATTAGATGCATAACAATTGAAAAGAAATATCAATATAACCTTCAGTGATACACCGGGTATTTTTTAATAAGGGATTACACAAAACTAATAAACGATTAAGTTCTTTGATATTGTTGAAAAAATATTTAAACTATAAATGAAAAATATTTCGTAACTTGAAAACAATGAAACAAAAACAATGTTAGTATATTTTATGGTTGTTGACGAAAAGTTATCTTTATTTTAAAGCAATTATTCAATATAATTGCAAATTACTATTTAATTTCAACCTGGCAAATATTCGATTCTACATAATTTTTGGAAGCACATAGGGTAAGAGTTTGGGAGGTAAAAAGCGTTAAAAAACGTTAACTAAATTGAATTGGAAACCATGACTAGTAGTTAAATGGCTAAGAAGAAAAAAAGTCAACAGCTAAATTTCCTTAAATATGATTTCTAAACTTAAAAAGATCGATTTTATAACAAAAAAAAAATTGATTTTACGTAATTAAACATTTTAAATAAATGTATCTAATACTAATTAGAAAATGATAATTTTTATAAAGGCTAGCGGAATAGTAAAATAAATAACCTTATATTGTTATATGATGATGTGAGTTATTAAATATAAAAAGTTTGCATCTTTAATAAAATATATTCTTCTATTAATGAATTTGGTTTGAGATTATTTCTGTTTGAGTTTGAACCCACACCTTAGAGTATGTTAAAAGTTGTAGGATTTATTTTAGAAAATGTATTAAATATTTACAATTTATGAAAACAACCTGTTTTTTCTAAATATTGCTGATATAAATTGCTCCAATCATGGTATATTTAATAATCAAATCAAAACAATGTTTTGAAATAAAAAATCATTCATAGTACAACAAACAATTTCTCACTTTTGGACCTTTAAAGTCGAAAGCTGCAACACGAACTAAAAATATTGGTTTTTCAAATTTCGGTATAGTTTCTATATACATTGATAAACAGTCCAAATAATATATCTAACAATTTTTCAGCATAGCAATTTTGCGCACCAAAATATATTCTAATCAAGACTAGTCCAAATTGGATTGAATTAAAATTTTCCACCCTAATTTACAAACAGTTTTACAAGCAAAAACGCAATAAATCTGTAACATTATAAAATCACAGTCTGTGAGCATTTTCAAACTTAATTAAAAGAAAACAATAGTATAGATGAATCCTAGTTAGGCATAATAAAAATCATAGATTTAATATAAATAGTTACGGAAAAAATAAAAGGTTAATAGGTTTCCATTGTTTTTGAAATTGTAAAAATTCACAAAAAGTGAACTTTTACTATATTCCATCAACAATGAGTTGTTTTAATAATAAATTAAAAAATATATTTAAAGAATATAACGAAATTATTAATTATAATTAAAAAATTAATTGCAAATTATTTAAAATTTACAAAAAATATATTACTTGTATTTTAAAAAAATACGTTCTTGGATATTTTAGATTATGTATTTTAAATATTTACATTCTTATTGAATAAACAAGTAAATAGTTAAGATATAAATTTCTCGTGAACACTCATTAAGATTAAGTTGTTGATTAAATTTTTTTTCAAAAGTCATAAAGAATTTTGGATTTAATTCATAAATTTGTAGAATGTAAAAGTTTAAAGATTTGAAAACAATATAAAAAAAGTTATGGTAGTTTATAATGTAATAACTATTAAGCCTAACTAGGATTTCCGCAACTGAATTTCTTTTCTATTTCATAGCCTCCTCCAATAAAATGGTAATTCATCCCGAAAAGTAATGTTAGAATTTTTTTTTTAACTTGGTTTGTCGAGTGCGAAATGGGTATGCTCATTAGCGCCACCTATGTTTTAGAAGGTGAACTATAAAATAACAGAAGATAGTAATTCAGGTGAATTAATCGTTTCCGTCTGTCTATCTCAAAAAGATATAGGAGTACGGTTGGAACTGCCAACTATAGGAATTGAAATTGAATCAGTTAAGCAATAAAATAAAAAGCAAACTTTAACTTGCGATGTCGGCCGGTACGTTTAGAAGCGCCATCTGTGATGCTATATTCTTAACAGTAGCAGAAGCGAAATGGGCAGATATGTTATTGTAGGAGGCCATAGTATACCAAATCTAATAAAAGATTGCAACTCAAGTTTTAAAGAATAATAATTCGGCACTTGTTACATTTATGATATGATATAATTACACACACATTTACAACGAAAACAATAAATTTGAAAACACTGGAACAGCATGTATACATTACATAGTGTAGCAATAGCATGAATATAGATTTATACATATGTATGCAACAGATATACAAGTAATATTATGTACAAAAGTCCTATACAACAGGATATCCCGACGTGTACTAAACATTAAAAACAGTCTCATAAATACTAGATTTACGTGAACCAGAATATAAGCAGAGCATTCCAAATATAGTTACATAGATTATAAAGTAATTATAATCACAGACACTAAATCAAAAAATAAATTAGTAATTTTCTCTAAAAAAATCAAATTATTCAAATTTAGATTTTTTTTTTCAATTTAAAGCTTTGTTTTGTTAAAATAATTTTAGCTACGGGTCATGCAAAAACAAAGTAAAGTAGTATACTAAAAATTCTTAAATACTAAATTTATACTAAAATACAATACAATTTTTAAATGTTTAACTATGCTTCAAGTTATGCCACTGCTAATTAACCAAGATAGTACAAAATACTATTTTAAAAAGCAATTTTTAATAACATGATTGTTAGGACTAATTTAAAAAAAGTTAAGATCTTTCTGAGCACTGTTATTGTAAATGGTTATATTAAATATTTATGTTATTAGCAAAAGAATGGTCAACGTTATATTTTAGAGTTTTATAAAGGTGTAGACGTGTAGGCAACTCTTCGTGTTTTTCTATAAACTAATTAATAAAGCAATATTTATTCATCTTGGTATAATGAGGCCAATACACACTGGTATATATAGGGCAACTTCCAAGGAAACTTTTCCACACAAGTCTCATAGAGAGAAAAACATGCATAAGGAAATATACCATTTAACACCATTGGAGATTGCTCTTTTTACCATTTCACAATGAAATTATCAAATAAAATCGTCGTATCGAAAATATCATTATGTTGTATATATGGAAAATATGTAGTGTAAAAAATTGTATGATATTTTACAGGCAATATGGAAAAAGTATTTTATAAAATGAGTTTACTAAAACTATTAAAATCTTACGATTTGCTATAAAATGAAGTAGTTCTAGAAAAATAAAAATTAAGAATTGTATTGTGAAGCTAACATTTTAAATATGAGTTGAAAAGTTATTTAGTTAAATTTTGACTTAATTATAGTAAGTTATATATATATAGGTCAAAAATAATAACTTAGTTATTTAACTTAAGTTGTATTTAAAGGGTCTTTTAAAAGTTGTCCTTTAATGTAACTTAACAGTAATACACAATCAATAAAAAAAATACATATGCAAGGTATCACAAAATAATGTTCGCGTTACTTAACAACCTGAAATATAGTTTGAGAAATTATGAAATAATATTTGAAAATACATTGAAAATAATTTATCAGCAAGTCGATGTCCAGTTTTACAATTAAGAACACATAACATTGAGAATACTCTTAACACAAAAATATACAAACATGTTAATGTAACAATGCTTTATCATTAGGTAGATATAAATTCAAAGTCCTGCATTTAAAAAGGATAAGATGCAGGGATGGAGCTATAGGTATGACCAAAGCTCCTTCTACACCAAGTTAGGACACACCATACATTCGATCGGAGCCAAGGTTTTTCCCGCTAGAGGCGCTGCAATACGCTGAAGGCCGAAAATGACGAAAAAGCGTTATGTTCCGGGATGCAAATCGGGATATAAAACTTAAATTAACTCTCGATTTTCCTTGTTTAAAGCACCTAATAATGAAGAGGATCTTAAATTATGGCACAAGAATATCCCTAGGAAGGATGGTCTGCTGAAAAGAACCGAAATGGTGATTTTTTTAAAGGGAAGTCAAACACCTCGCCTCCCTTTTCACTTCCCTTGTTAAGTCTATGAGAAAGTATTGACTTTTTCCCGCTAGAGGCGCTGCTATACGCTGAAGGCCGAAAATGCACCGAACCAGTTGAGCCACTTTCTCCCATAGACATCCCGCGTTATGTCCCAACTTGGTGTAGAAAGAGCTTTGGTATGACTTTATCACGCCAGGGGCGTAAAATGGAGAACCCCCCGGCTCCGCACTCCCCTATGTCCACCGCCCCTTCTCTGACGCAGAACTCTCAATCCGTAACTACTTAATTTTATTTTAATAAAAACTATTCTGTTATAGAATATTATTTTCAGTATCAACCATAATCGTCATATCAAATGAGCATATTGTGCTCTACACATTCGAAAATAAGCTTCTTATTGTCATATTTTAGAGGATACAATAATTACATAGAATATATCAAACCGAAATAATGTGTTGTATACAAATAAATTACATAAATACATCTTATAGGAAGTAAGGATCGTTCTCTTGTTCATGCCGGTCTACCAACATTACAATGAAATCTTTTTTTAATGTTTAATAATTTCGAGGCATCCATAAAAGTTCATTATAAGAAAAAAAGAATTTTTCTTAGTAGATTGATAGATAATGGATATTTTTAGATTCCGTCTTTTAATGGCATAATTATTGCGTACTGTAAAATGCATCAAATAATTTATGCATTGTTTTTATTTGACATAAAATTAATAATTCTATATAATTGCCGAAAAACTTCATGCAATAAAATATAAAACTTTAGCCCTTTTTAGAGTTACTAGCACTTTAATACTAGCATATCTTACAATATTTTTTTTAAAAGGAGAAGCGGGAACACAATCTTTAAATTAATTTATTTTTCAAACATTAAAACCAAGATTTCGCTGTAGTCTATCATCACAACTCTATGAAAAGGTCCAGCCTAGAAGAGTTTTTTTCCAGCATGAAAAACAAACAACCTGTTCACCTCAACTAATAAAAGCATAAATTACAATTCCACGCCGTGTATCGTACTTTTCAGTCCCGACCTTATGCACAAAAATGTTCACTCCTTAGTCAACGAACTTATACAGGGTGTCCCAAAATGGACTACCTGTTTTTAAAAGTTAATAAAAAAAAGGATAGTGGTATGAACAAAATTATTGCAGAATAACGTTAATAATATTATGCAACAATTATTGCAGAAAACGAATGAGTCATGTCTGGAATTTGATATGGAACACTTTATTATGTAAGTTATGTCTATTATGTTATTACACTTTATTATGTTCAATTAACCGACAGATGGCGCTTTAATACAGTGTGTTGGCTGTATGAAAGAACTAGGCATGCTTATACACTGAAAGGGAGGACCAAGGTCAGAAATGTTCAGTTCTGAATACTTGTCCTTCTTTTGATATATACGCATGCCTAGTTCTTTCATACAGCCAACACACGGTATTGAAGCGCCATCTGTCGAATAAATCGAACATAATAAAGTTTAATAACATAATAAACATAATTAACACAATAAAGTGTCCCATATCGAGTTCCAGACATGACTCTTTCGTTTTCTGCAAGAATTGTGTTAATATCTCTATCCATTTCTTTTTTATTAACTTTTAAAAACAGGTAGTCCGACACCCTGTATGATCGGCAAATGTTCAAGAAGAAAATTGAAAAGAGCCAACGATATCCGAGTTATCTGTTATGGTATATTGTATGTGGAACCCCTAAACGCTACGTGGATAAACCTAACAGATCATTTTAAATAGCTCAAGAATTAGATGCCCAGTTTTAAATGATACATAGCCTGATAAACAAAATTGTTTTGATACTGTGACGTCATATTTATCAGTGAATAAACTAAAACAAAAAGAATAATTTACCTATAGTAAATTTTCTTGCCATTAGTCTCTAATGAGTTTTTTTTTAAAGTAAAGTTTCTGAAAAGATAAATATTATACTTAATAGTTCCTTCTAATTTTCAAGAGATGAGTTAATATTTAATTTCATAATTTAATGATCAAAGAACAAGATTTAAAAGTAAAAATAGGACATTAATTTGGAAACTTTAATTATTAAGGCATTTTTTAAACTTATAATTAATGCAAATTAATAGGCATTATATTTATCGAACTATTATAATTAAATTAAGATCATTACGGATAGCTTAGCACTAAGAATCCTTCAGTTGTATTCTTCAAAATAAGTTTGTAATTTAG
Source organism: Hylyphantes graminicola (assembly GCA_023701765.1). Lineage (NCBI taxonomy): Eukaryota > Metazoa > Arthropoda > Arachnida > Araneae > Linyphiidae > Hylyphantes > Hylyphantes graminicola. Next base: position 37,950,558 of record CM043112.1, read on the forward strand.
GTTTAACTGATGGCGCACTCTTCTGTTAATATGTCTGGTATATCCAACCTTTTCCTCATTCTAGTTTTCATTGGCATTTTACCTACTCGCTTAAGAAATCAAACGTTATAGGATTTTCCAATCCAATAGGGCGTTACCATTCATCCCAAATATACAATTTTGTGGGAGTGACTTAAATCAAAGGGGCGCGACTTTACTAAGGATACCCAGCCAATGACCACTTCTGAAGATATAGAAACGATCATTGATGTTAACAACTTAAACATGTGGTAGATATTAAACAGTAAACCTTTTGATGCCCCAACAAATATTTGCACCGTTAAAATGATCTGGGATCTTTACAAAGGCGTTGGATCTCTTTTTTAACAGAGGGCTCTCAATACACCATATCTGGATCCTCAACAAATTATACGCCATCGAGTCTTTCATAGACATTGACCGATGTCAGATTACACGGAGCCTCGACAGATGATAGTACCAATTAATTCATGATCTTTACAAATCAGACAACCAATGGACAGGTGACGAATCTTTACAGACACACTCCGGTGTCTCAATAGAAAACCAACCCAGAAACTTTCGCAGCAAGACAGATGATGGTATGACCTTACCAATCAATCCATGATCTTTACAAATCAGATAACCAATGGACAGGTGACGAATTTTCGCGGTGTCTCAATAAAACCTGGATCCTTCACAACACACTAGGTCGAAGTCTCCCACAGACATTAATACAGCGCCACCTGACGTCAGATCACACGGGGCCTCGACAGATGATGGTACCAATTAATCCATGATCTTTACAAATCAGACAACCGATACGACGCATCTTCACGGTGCCGCAATAGGATCTCTCATAGCACACAAAGTCGAAGTCTCCCATCAAAACAGCGCCACCTGGAAGCGGCCCGTCCCCCATAGGAACTTTATTATTGAACAGGGGGCGCTACTTTTCTCCGCGTCTCACACGCCGGTCTCGGTGACCGAATGAGGGATGTTGAGCCTCAGTCCCTCGAACTCTGAGCACGAGTCGTCCGCGACCGATATCTTGCTGCCCATGTTGTCGCCCATGAACTCGTTGTCGCCGTAGCCGTCGGGGTCGTAGTTGGGGAGGGCCAATGGGACCTGAGAGTCGGTGTGTTTGGGCGAGTGGGTCTCCATGCGGTGGATCTGGAGCTTCGGGCCCCATTCATCGGTGGGCTCCAGAAGGATTCGGATGCGCTGTAACAACAAAGGGTTCGGGTGGTTAAGGTTCTGATTATCATCTACTGAGGAGTCGAGTACGGAGGCGAGAAGTGGGCTTATCGCTAGCATTCTCGACTATCTGCGATTCTCAACCTAATTTAAGGCCTCCCTGCCAACCCACCAAGGGGTCTCGTCTGCTACTAACCACAAAAGAAGTAGCTTGCCAGCTGAGAAAAATATCAAGAAGGTCGCTGATTGGTCATTGTGGTCACAAATGAATGGCATGTAAATAGATTTGAATTAGTAAAATTTTCTACACCTTTTATGGTTGAGTTTTTGTTGTATAATCCCTAGTTGACAAGTTATTTAGCAATATAGCGGCTATGATTTTTGTTAAGCCTAATCAAAGCTTCTATTTTCTATTCCTCGAAAATATCAAGTGCTACAATTTTTATTTATCTAATTTTTGCTTATTTCCTAATGTTTTGCAAATATGAGTCCAGTTCTTAAACAAAATAATGATATCCGGACAACAAAAATATCTTGTTGTCAAGAAGCGACGCTTTTGCAACTAGGGCAACCGTCCCTTTCTGGCAATATCCTTTTTCTCCCTCAGCTCTGAATTACTTTGGGGGTTAAAGAGGTTAAGTACTCTGACCCCTGACTATAAAGTAAGTACTTACTTGCAGTATGGGTCCTTTTCCTCTGCAGATCTTGAGCACGACTACAAATGGTATGGCGATGACCGAGGTTAGGGAGAAAAGCCAGCCAACGTACGTCGCCCACTGCGGGTAGATGTAGCTGCCGTAAGAAGTCGGTTTCAGGTCCAAGCACGAGAAGATCAGAATGGCCTGGAAGGAACGATCAGTGTCAGCATAAAAAAACATAAGAAGACTGGACGTTCTATTGTAGCTAAAGACAAGGCAAAACGTTCATTCTAAATTACGTTGAAAAAATCAGAACTGTTGTCCCTATCTCGAAATATCAGATGGATATCGGGATGATGTTGAAATTATGTTATATGGACTTTGAGTGCTACCAGGGCAAAGTTGTAGTAGAAACATATTGGAAGATTTAAATATAGATAATTTACAATTAAACACTTTATTTTCTTCATTTTCGCCATTAATTTTTGTAATGGAGCTAGAGAGAGAGAAAAGAGAGTGAGGACAGAGAATGAGCCAAGTCGAGATTCATTCTCTGTATTTGAACTACACAAAGAATAAGTTTTATGCTATACCAGCAGGTTCTATGAAAAAAGTAGATAAAGAACACTCAGCGACGTCGGAATCACGTCTTGCTCTTTTAACGGACAACATTAATCTATATGTACATTACCCCATTAAATCTGAAATGTTTCAAAAGAGCAGAAACTGAAAACCCAACAGAAAACTCTGGAAGTTGAGTTGTTCCCAGCCTCTCATCTCAGATCTGTTAATTGTACCTTAAAGATACAATTCCCTTATTAGTAAAGGTAATTCTCCTTAAAAGTAAAGTCATTTTTAATACAAAATTCATTTCATTAGTCATTTTTGGTACAAGTCAGCTGCATCGGTATCGATACTTTTGAAGAGCTTGAACATTCTCTTTTATACCTGCACGATCGTAAGAGCTCGTTTGGAAAGGGTAATCAGAAGTAATATCGAATATGATGACAGAATTCTGAAAATGTTATAGGTTAGTTTTGAATTATCGTCGCACTAGAGCTACACGAGGGCTATTGGCGACGGGCGTCGTATTTAGAACACAGTCAGATGACGAGCCAACACCTGAATAGGCACCCAACGCAACCGTTAAGGGCGACATCGTACGCAGCGTTAGGACTTTGAAGGATATTTAACGTGCACTCCCCTACACGGGATATTATTCGTCGGAAATTTTTAGCTGCACGGGCCGTTTATAGGTCGGCAGCTATTTTGGCGATGCCCGGACCCGACCTTCCGCATGCTAAGCGTTGAAAATGCTATAAAAGGTCTCACCGATATGAGAATGGGTACAACGTATTTCCACATGATTCTCCAGTAGTGGTAGGGGTAAGGGTAGTGGCCCATCATCACCTTGATGTCGCCTAGGAAACGCTCGGCACCTGCAAAGGAAAAAATGACTTAGTAAAGGACATTAGGTGTAGGGAATGTATAACGCTAAATGACTTTTTAATTTACCACTTAAAAAATCAATACATTTAAAGGCAATTATCAGGAAATGGAAAGTTACTTTTAAAAAGTTAGATTTACTCAAAATAAAAAGTAACAAGTTACAGTTACTTAAAATAAAAAGTAACCAGTTACCGTTGCTTAAAAAGGAAAGTAAATAATTGCACAAACAAAACACTGCAATTAGAATTAATTAACAAATTTTTCATTTAATTTAAAAAAGAGTTGCATTTGAGAATTGGCATACGACAGACTTCTGAAAGTAACGGAAAAGTAACGAATTTTCGTACCTTCATGACAGCTAAAAGTAACTATACGTTACAGTTACTTTATGAAAAATTTATCGGTGTTACTCAATATTACTTAAAATAAGCAACTGTTTCAAGTGATGCGTTACTCCAATTCCCAACCCTTTTTTTCCATGCGCTATTTAATCGCTAACTTTATTATGACTTCCGACTGTTACTGGGAGCTTGTATACCAAATTTGAGTCCGTATACCTTTACAATTTTTAGTAATACCTTCAAAACCAAATATGTGAAATGGAAACTATGCCTCGAGCATGCGCGATTTTTCTGAAATCCGTATTATGACGACATTGACAACAGTTACTCAAAAAAATTCGAACCAATCAAAACAAAATATAGAAGCATTTAAGCCAATTAACGTTTAATTATAGTTACCTTGCAAAATTAAACTAATCAAACTTTTCTCTCTATATTACTTGGAATTTTTTTGGTACACTTGCCACCAATTTTTGTCCCCGTAAAAGTAACAGAATTTTTTACAGTATGCAATGTATGAACGAACAGTAAAAATATTGAATAAAGTTTGCAGTCACTCACCGTACACCCATCCGATAACAATGACCTCAACCAGTCCGATAATAAGGGCGGAGAAACTGGCACAGTAGTTGTCCATCAGTTGCAGAACGTACATGCCACCCTGAAACAAAAAAAAGTTCAATTTAGGAGATTTAACACAGCCAATTACGCCTCGTAATTTAGAACACTGGTCTCCAAAACGTAAGTTGGTTGGGAGACATATATATTTAGAACTGTATGTTTGGTCAGAGACCTGCTTATAAACCTTCGTCGAGTAAGACAGACACAATACGCACACAGAAGTGATAGATGCTGCCATCTATCGCCACCTCCGCAATTTAGACATAAGTTGGTTGGTTGGTATACATATATTTTCAGGCTTGTGTGCTTGGTCAGAGAACCGCTTATAAACCTTCATCAAGTAAGACAGACACAACACACACACACACATTCACACGCAGACACACATATACGTAAAAGATACAGCCATCTATCGCGCGCCACCTCCACAATTTAGACATGTCCCTGAAGGAGAGGGAAATAGTCTCCTTATACCCGTGGGAAACTGCGCAATGACCGCCTACAGGACTTTCGGACCCAACAGATTTAACGAGCACGTACTACGCATATACTCGGTGGGTTTTTAGCGACCAGGACTCGATCGTGGGACTTTCCGATCCGGATATCGAGTCTCTGACCACAGGTCACCCCACAGTCACAAAACATAAGTAATATTCCAGGCAACAAATGACACACCCTAAAAAATGAATGCTCATAAACGACGAAATTTTCCTTCATTTTGACAATTCCATTACTGGCAAATGCTCCGAGTTTTCGTTTCCTCAAAGTGATGAAATTTGAATCGTCATTTTTATGAGGATTTGAATGTCGTCTAATCTAAACAAATCTTTCGTCATTTTTGAGCATGTGAGTACAACAATGAGATTCTGTTTCCTCAAAATCAAGATACAGAATCGTCAAATCAGTATCGTAAAAGTGAGGATTCGCGTTTACTCAACAGTCACGCGATATTTGACGAAACAATTCTCAACATTAACGAAATGAGGCTTGAGGATTCATGAATCGTCAAAAATGAAAGTGTTATTTCTGAGAGTGCAACAAAAAGTTGAAGCTGATGCCATCCACGACGTGAAACAAGCCCATTTCGACAATGCAACTCACCTTGGTGCAGATGATGAGTCCGGCCAGGTACATGACGAGGCAGACCAGCGACAGGACGTACGACTTGTATCTCCGCAGTCGGTCGGGCCACGTGTCCACGATGGTCGTGGTCACGGTCTCGATCAGGGTGAACTGCGAACAGAACACGGACATTAGTCTACAATTCGGGAACAGCACAGATATTATTAAAAAAATTATAAGTAAATTCGTGAAAGTCGCCAAATCAAGTGATGCGCCCGTCGGAATTTAATTGTAATCTTTTAACCTTGTTAATCTGTGATTAAAAAGTAAAAATGACTGTTTACATTTCAAAAGTCTTATGATCATTCTTAGAATAGAGTAAAAAATTGAGATTGATTGGATTGATACTGATTGGATAGTCGGGTTGATTTCGTGTAAAAGACAAACTTTACTTATGAGTAAGTAAAGTGACTAAGTGCAACTAAATTTAGCTACAGCTAAAGTTGCCAATCAATTTTAGTTTAAATGAGAATATTTCTTATGATGTCACGCTCTCCATACTGCGATTCCAATGGTTGTTTTGTTTTCTTTGACAAAGTGTTGAAACACGCTTATTGACCTCTAGTTGGCATTAGTATATTCTAGACAAATTTTTATGAAGGAAAATAACATACGGTTATTTATTTGTTAAACGCACAGATTTTTTTTTTTAAAAAAAAATAGATTAGTGTCGACATCCATCGAAAAACTTAGGGATACGTACTTACTTTTCGTACTGGTAAAAATTTAATTCTTAATTCAATAATTAATTGATCAATAGTTTTTAATTAAATTTTAGTTTTTAATTCTTTCAAAATAATTCTTTAATTTTAAAGCACTATTCAGCAATTATTGTGACTAAAAAACTATCATATGAACCTAGGTAAAACTGTTGATACCGATTAAAAAAGGGTTATACTAACTCCCACAAGTGGCACATACCTGTGTTCCAAGTCCGAGTGTTAATAACATGAAGAAGAAAAGGAAAGCCCAGAGAGGTGACACTGGCAATCTAGCCACTGCTTCAGGATAGGCAATGAAGGCCAAACCAGCACCTGTAATATCGAAGCACAATTACACTCTGATAAATAGATTTCCATATCCCTTACAACCCCTTTAGATGGCGCTGATTTAAGTTTCCTAGATGTTTTACCGATGCTTTTGTTAGGTGTTTCGAAAAGATAAATGCTACGTGTTTACCAAAAGATACCTTTAGTAACTACCAAGAAAGACACGTGGTCAGAACTGAACATTTGTGAACGCGTGTCTTTCTTTTCGGTGTATACGAATGCCTAGTTTTTTCATACAGCCACCACACGGTATTGAAGCGCCATCTTTCGGTTAAATTGAACATAATGAAGTGTAATAACATAATAAATATGACTAACATAATAAAGTGTTCCATATTGAATTCCAGACATGACTCATTCGTTTTCTGCAATATTTGTGTTAATATATCTACCCATTTCTTTTAAAATGTACTCCATTTTAGGACACCCTGTATGATAGCTATTAGAAAAAGTACCGTTACGTGACTGTAGTGGCCGATGGTAGAGATTCAATAAACTTAAAAAAAAAAACTTTATTTCTTTTCATTTTAACAAACTTTATTTTAAGAGAACACACTTCGCTTTTTCAAACTCACAAGTTCGAAAACCAATCCTTTCCATTTTCTACAAAAACTAAATATACCACCGGAACTATGCTTTTTACACAATTTCTTCCACGTTCACAATTATTTGTTAATATGAATTATACGTTAATACGAAGAGAGTGGAGGATTTTAATAAGAATCTCGATAACTATCGGAAACTGGTAAGGAATTGGTTGTTGGTCAACAATTTTTGTATTTGCATTTATTTGTATTTGTAATATGTGAAGATGACCCGTACAGTGACTTTGAGAGCAGTGTCAAAAGTGGATTTACCTTGTGCGGCGACTTCCTTTACGGGGACTCCATCTCGTGGGCCATGAACCCGACAATGCTGAAGATGACGAAACCGGCGAAGAAGCTGGTGGCGCTGTTGCCGAAAGTGATCACCATGGAGTCCCTGCACAGATCCCAACGAACAATATGAGTAACAGATTAGGAAAAGACACACAATAAACGGTACATCTTGGTACGAAACACATAAGTTTATAGCGTGAGAAGAAACATTTATGTTACAACATGAAAAGAAACATATGTTATAGCGTGGAAAGAAACAGATACGTTATATTGTTTATAGCATGACGAGAAACAGATATGTTACACCTTGAAAAGAAACAGAAATGTTATAGCGTGAAAAGAAACAAATATGTTATAGCGTGGAAAGAAACAGATATGTTATATTGTTATAGCATTATAAGAAACAGATATGTTACACCTTGAAAAGAAACATACATGTTATAGCGTGAAAAGAAAAAGACATGTTACAGCTAGTGGAAAAACACATGCCTTACAACTTGTTAAGAAACAACGTATGTGTAAACGTGTTTCCTCGTATGTTTTAACATGCATATTTTCAGACTTATGTTTACAGCACGTGGAAAACACGTTCATTAAAGAATGTGGAGAAACATATAATACAGCGTGTAAGGAAACACGAACGTTACAGAGAGTAAGGAAGATATGAGCTTACAGCGGTCGAAGAAACACATGTGTTAAAACTTGTTAAGAAACAAATACCTATGTTTACAGAGTGTGAAAAATCAGGTATGTTTTCAGCATTTGAAGAAACACGTAGGTTACACAACATGCGAAGAACTACATAAATTTGCCCCCCCAGCGTGTGAAATACACGTACGCTTAAAGCATGTGTTTTTGATCCAAATGAATCAAGTATCAAAACACAAAATATTAAATAATCAGATCACAAAATATTCGATAATCATTGTTAAGTACCGCCAAAGGGGTAACTTTGGCTCAAGCATGAGAAACTAGTACTAAACCTTTTCTGGAATATTGTTTTCTAGATTATTGTTTACTCATAAATCAGAGCAGAGTTGCCACTGAATGAATATGGCAATTATATTTTAAAAAAGTGTATTTAATGAGAATATATGACATATTATAACTTAAACCCCCGAAATCTTATATTTTTTAGTCTATTAAACTTAATAATTTTAAATTACCTTTTACATATCCTTAATATCGCTTTGTTTAGTACTTTAACATCCCAACGGTGAAAAACAGTCGTCAAATCAATCGTTCCCACAGAACTTTTCTAAATCATCCGCCTATACGCCGACCTTTTAAAACCTTTCCTATTTCAAAATCTTAACTTTCTGATTGGTCAGTCAGAGAGCGCTGGACTGGACATTCCTCACCAATTTTGTAGGCACTTCGTCCATCTATCGTCGACTTCCGACGACCAATTTATCGTTTACCAATGTCTAGGCTAAATAAAAAAGACTAACTTTTATCTTAAGTTTCCTGTCGACTTATTTTACATATATAAGCATAAACAGCTTGGGCTAAAGTTACCCCATTGGATGGCAAATGGTCATTTTTGCGATAAATTGTCTCTACAATGTGCTTAACCCTTTCAGTCCCAAAAATTTACTACGCTACAGAAACATCTGATATTCACAAAAATAAGCTTATTTTAGGTCAAATATACGAATTCCATAAGAAAAAAAAATCCATTAAAATTTTTTATATGGTTTTTGAAACAATGCCAAAATTCTTTAACTGTGGAAACAAAAAAAAAATAAAAAAATATATATTACCTAAAAAAAAAAAACACTTCGAGTTATATATTTTAAGGTATTGACCATATTATTAAAAAAAATTTAGTTAATTATTTTAACCGAAATAGTTTAAATTGTGTTTTAAATATGTGGAACTGAAGTGAACTTATCAAAAATCAGGAGAAAACGCTTGTTGACTATTTTCTAAATAAAAAAAGTAGTTAGTTCTGACTTCTATTGAGATAAAAGTAAAATTTTGTCCTATAGAACAGAGTGAAGAATCGAATAATGTGTGTTTGGATGTCATAGCGGGACATAAGCATTTTGAAAAAAATATTGAAAGTGATGATGCCAAATGGCATCACTGGGACTGAAAGGGTTCAAAAAAATTTTGGTACTGAAGCAGTTGTTGTGGAACCTGTTGTAACTGGCTAAAGTAATGAGTCGCCCCAACACGGCGAGAGAGAGAAGAAAATCTGCATCGCAGCGTCACCCACACCTGAAACAAAACATTTTATCATTTTTTTTGACATCACAGTTCATACTATAATAAAGAAGGAATTGGAAAGTTACCTTTAAAAAGTAACTATGTTGCAGTTACTTAATTAAAAGTATCCCTGTAACAGTTACTTAATTAAAAAAGTAACTATGTTAGAGTTATTTAATTAAAAAGTAAATATGCTACAGTTACTTAATTAAAAAGTAACTATGTTACAGTTACCTAATTAAAAGGTAACTCTGTTACAGTTACCTAATTAAAAAGTAACTCTGTTACAGTTACCTAACTAATGTTACAGTTACTAAATTAAAATGTATCTCTGCAACAGTTACTTAATTAAAAAAGTAACTATGTTATAGTTATTTAATTAAAAGTATTAAGTAACTGTTACAATTACTTAATTAAAAAAGTATCTCTGTACAGTTATTAATTAAAAAAAGTAACTATGTTACTGTTATTAATTAAAAAAGTAACTATGTTCCAGTTACCTAATTTAAAAAGTAACTCTGTTACAGTTACCTAACCAGAAATTCCAGCAAGGACCAAAAATGAAAACAATACGCTGGTACTGTTCACGACGTCAAACATGCCCGTTGAAAACGTAATGGCAAAAAAAAAAATGCATCGTTTCTTCCTCATGTCGACCTCATCACTAAGCCTAGTTATTAATCATGCTAATTGACAGCACACACCCGTGGTGCCAAATATTTTTATCAAAAAATAAACCCTAAGAGCATTCTTCCTTTTAGTATTGTTAAGGCAATGTCCAAAGCTAATGCCCTTTTTGAAAGTTAAATTCGAGCATGAACTTATATAAAATTCTTCATTTTCTTTTCATATAAATGTATATATATTTTCTAAAAAGTGGTAATTAAGACTAAAAGTAAAAAATGTCAATGTAAATTAACTGCAAATCAATAACGTATTTAATCAATCACATGTCAACTAAGATCACTTTGTCTGACGCTGTTACTTCACCATTTTGACCATTCAATCATAATTTACTTAGGTAATTATTTAACTAATTTTGTTTCGTTTAGAAGAAATGTTACAATTATAATTGGTTGAATTTTTATACTTAATAATTGTAACAAAAAAATATCAATTTTTAATTACATAGTTAGAGTAATTTAAAAAATGTCATGATAGTTATGAATATTAATAATATTTTATATTTCATATGAATTTGTCCAGAAAAATGAAGCCATGTAATGCCGTGTTTGCAGCGGTAAGACGGTTACGGGATTCTCACATACGGGATGTCCCATATGGCCCGAGTAACGGCTGATCAGGTGGGTAAGTTTTCAAACTTTGTGATTATAGAATAGACATGGGAAAAAATACTCTCATGCGTACTCTGCAGTCCTTCAATGGGTTATACGTGGAAAAAACTAGAGAAATATATTCATTGCAAATTGAAAAATGCAGGGTAAGTCTTAATAATTATGGAATGCCAAAAATTCATATGCATACGAGTCTATCATAGCAACAATCAACGCACAAGCAAGCGTGAAGCGTTTGATATACAAATAATGCAGAAAATATGAACGCGGATACAAATAACCGACATTTTATATTATAAATGATAATTGTTGAAACATTACGAACTATATTCATCGCAAAATGCAGGGTAAATCTTCAAACAATTATGGAATGCCAGAAACATAGAGTAAATAATAGCTTTTTTTTTTTCGTAAGGAGAGGTTTCACCAACCGGTTTTGTAGAGACGATTGAAGCGCCATCAGGAAAACGGCATTGGAATGTGGGATCGACTCACCCCCTCTTACTGCTCTACCCGTCTTCGAAACGTCACGACAGTAGGGGGGGGGGAGGCGTGATTTGTCGAAGTGGGGAGGAGGGTTGGGAAGATTCGGAAAAGGACTTCGAGTCGGAAGAACAAAAACTATGCAAAAACGTGCTGATTCGACTGTCCAATTATTTTGTGTTTGCGAGTAAACGCGTTGCATTATTATTATTTTTTTTTATGTGTAGAATATTTGATTACTTTAAATAATTATGATTTTGGTTAAAATAATAATAAAAAAGCTAATGAGATCAATACAATTTAAACTTATTTAAAAACTGCAGTCGTTAATATTTTTTATTAAACAGATGTTTAGGATATAAAATTTATAATATAAAGAAATGTAAAATTGTGGATAAGTTAAATACAATATTTTGCTTTAAAAAATATATGAAAAAAAGTATCAGATCAGTTTTTAAATATATTTAAGAGAAATTGCAGTTTTGTTTATAAAATATTTTTATGACAAAAATGTTCATTTAAAATTTTCTTTTACAATACAAAAAATATTTTTTTCTAAAAATGGTATTAAATAAAAATTTCAAATAAAAATTAAGAGTTTATAATTATATTTTAATTGAAGCTATCAGTGAAAAAAATATATTATTAAACATTACAATAATTTTTAAAACGAAAACTTTTTAAATGTTAGTAAAAGAATTCTTTATCTTCACAATTTTAAAACGAAAATAGTTTTTAAAAAAAAAACCTGTAAAAGACACAAACTTCAATTGAACAAAGTTTCGTTAGCTAACAAATTTAAAATAATAATAATTCATTTTTATGCATTAAGGTAGGCGAATACCTAAAATTCTAAAATTTTTTTACTATTGCTTTAATTTCTTTTCCAATTTAATTTTGCATACTGATTACAAAATAAATGAATAAATATCTTTAGGCATTTTTAAAAATTTAATTATATAATTTATTTATTTTAAACGGTGTTTTGCTACCTAAAAATGGAGATTTTCGTAACAAGTCTACCACATTGAATTTTCATCTATAAACATTTAATTATGTGTTAAATTCTTTGATTTGAATGATGCATGCAATGACCTCTAGAGTTGGCAATACAAATTACAAGAAAAAAAAGTTATTAAGAAAAATATTATAAATTAACCACAAAAAAAGGATTTTTTTTCGCATTAACTTACACCTTGGACATTTTTTTTTCAAAAAAAAAAAAAAAAAATTAGTATATTTACCACCGGATGTCTAGAGGTTCCTGGCACAGATTATATATTGGAAATAGCATCTGTAAAAAAAATTAAGGTAAAGATTAATGTAAAACATTTTTGTACTAGATGTGTTGGCGCAAACCCCTTTTTTTAGGTTAAAACACCCGTTTTCAAAATAAATCAATTTATATTTAAACTAAAAAAATTGCCTAAAAAGCATTACTCATTACATTTGAAAATCACTGTGCCAAATATTTGGAAAAGATTAAAGTAATAGTAAAAATGTTGTAGCATTGTTAATATAATAATTTATAATTATTAACACTATAAGTTAATCATGAAAATAAAATTTTAAAAAAAAAAAAACGTCCTAAATTTTATTCTAGATAAAATTCTATTGAGTTCAATTATGCATACAAGAAAAAATATTGCATTGCGTTAAAAAAAAAAAATGCAAGAATAAAATATTTTTTTTACTTTAATTCCTATTCTTTTATTTTTCCATTTTAATTAATATAACAAAATAAAGACGACCATTCATTAGAATCGGCTAGTCTTGAAATGAAAAAACCCAAGTTGAACTTTAGATCCGCCCTCTCAGACAAGATTCCCGGCTCAGTGGTAAATGCGCGCTGGGCTCCTGTCCGACAGGTCGCCAGATCCAAACTCTTGCCACTGCCCTCCATACCACTCTTTTTACCCTCTTTTGTCAGTCTGTTTTGCAATAATTCACAAGATGGCGCCACTATTATCCTCTTCATTTTCGCTCACTCCACATTCCACTTCGCGTTTTCTTTCGTAGGTGCGCTTGTGTTATGGGAAACTCAATGTTAGGCGATTGTGATGGGGGGGCAATGAGAGAGAAGCACTTTACCCCTCCTTACTCTATGGCCAGAAATTCTTAAGCATCTGATTTCTTATTTGATTACATCAATAACAACACTTGCCAAGCGTTATTGTTAAATAATTCATGCTCTGCAAACTAAGCTATTATGTATTATATATATTTCTAGATATAAATGATATTTTGACATTACAAAGTGGTAATTCATATTGAATAAAAAAAATGTAATATTGTATATGTTAAGCAAATCAAATTCATGATATTTACTTGCGGAATGTTTTAATGAAAGTGTAGCATGGAAAGCGAAATTCAGATTAGCATGTTTTTTTTTTTTTTTGTGGTTTATAGAAAAATTTCTGTAAAGATGCACCCAAAACTTGTAGGATCCTACAGTCTATTTTTCATATAAATCAGCCTCTGCAAGTACACACAATAAATTTTACACAATATATTATAAATTATATTGAGACACGGTGTGTCGAAAATTTTTATAAATGCATGTTTTTATATGGACTTTATGTTTACATGTTGGAAAACAACACGCCTCCCTTTTTGGTGGGTATCTTAGTGGGTTAGTGAAAGAACGCTTCGCGTCGATACTTCGTTATTGATATTTCGATCTCCGATATAACTGCTCCAAAATAGATTGTGTTTTAAAATTTAATTATTTTATCATTTCTTTTTTTTTTTTTTAACAACAATATTGCAGAAAAGAATGCGCTTGACTGGAAATTTGATATGGAAGACTTTATTATGTTAGTTAGTTTTTTGTTATTATACTTTATATTTTGTTTTCCAAATTAACGACACCTGTCTTTTCAATACGTGTGTTGGCTGTATGAAGAAAAGGGAGGGTTTTCACGAAAAGAACGGACAAGTGGTCAGAAATGTTCAGTTCATGAATACTTGTCCTTCTTTTTTGATATAAATACGTATCCTAGTTCGTTTATTACAGAAAAAACACACAGTATTTTGACGCGCATCTGTTGGTTTTAAATTGAAATCATAATATAAGTGTTATTTATCGTATTAAACAAAACTTAACATAATAAAGTGTTCCATATCACTTTTAGACATGGACTTATTCGTTTTCTGCTAGAATTTTGTTAATATATATACCCATTTTCTTGTGTATATCTTTTTAAATATAGTGTAGTCCATTTTGGGAACCCTTGGACATAAACAATGATATATTAATTAAGAATTATCATGGTTCAGGATTATCCACAGGGCCTTTTGATTGAGAGCAGGAACAAAAGTGATGTATGTTCGGTGGGATCTCACTGGGAAGTATTTGCCCCGCTTTTATTATGCAGGAATTGATTAAAAGATATATATAAGAATTTTTACTATTAGGTAAGAAATTTGGAGAAGATCTTTGGTTTTACTTCGTGAATTATACAGAGTGAGGTAAGAAAGGTCCGTTTACAAAAATTATTCACGAAATGGGGAACCCAAAACAAAGAAATTGAAAGAAAGGAAATTATCTAAGAAATTTTTTTTGTTACTTCCTATGATTTTAAACTGCAATGATTGTATACACTATGCGCATAGCCCATTTTTGGGGCCATGGTCTGCCCGTTGCCATTTTCAGCTTTCGTCGACCCAGGCTCTTGGGGTGCTAGGCATATGTCCCGTTAAGTGTGTCAGCCTCTCACGGAATCCCAGTGTTTATTTTTAAAGCGATATGCATGCTTGGTACGATTTTATCGACCCACTCAAGGGATGTACAGGGCAGCCAACCTCGACAATCCGGGTAATTTCGATCCGGACCGTAGCGAGGCACTGAGAAGCAATATCACTTAAGCAAAGGGCATCGAACTATGTTTCTCACAATACACACCTTGCCAACTTGGGTAAACAATGATTAAAAAGTAAAGTGGGAAAGGTGGGTTGTGTAAGTTAGTTGGAAACTCTTGTAAGGTAATATAAAAATACAAAATGATTGAATACAATTTAACCCAAAATACACCTTTTTATTCAGATGAATTGCGAAATTTTTCACTAATTTTCAAATATGTTAGACCTTTATGGAATTGCATGCTTTAAAACATTGTATTGGTATGGATTCACAAATTATTGTATGGAAATCTTTACTTTACATCCGGCGAAAAGGTCTTCTCCATTGAGCTGTTTGCAACCCCTCTTCCTCCACCTCTTTTCTCTGCACCCCTGACGATCGATGATTGGATGAAATCACCCGGTTGAGCGGGTGGTGTGTGGCCAATTTTCTGGAACTTTACAACGCGCGTTGCTTCTTTATTAATTTTTTATTTTTTTTTTTTTTTATTTTTTTTTTTTTTTTTTTTTTGTTATTTATTTGTTTTTTTTTTTTTTATTTTTTTTTTTTTTTTTTTTTTTTTTTTTTTTTTTTTTTTTCTGTTTTTTTTTTTTTTTTTTTATAAGGCAAATATGTGAAACAGTGTGGCTTATTAAGGTTGCTAGTATTTTCTCTTTTTAATATTAAAAATGCCACCGTTTTGCTGCATTTATAAATTGTTCTAGAAAATTGAGGTTGATTCGAAAACTGTCTTTCTATATGAGTTAAATGATATTACCAAAGATTATTACTAGAGTAATTAAAAGACAGGATCGCAGTTAAGAAACACAATAGAAGCAACCGATCCGGTTGGCAGGGGTTGCACAGAATGCAATAACTGTGATCCGGTTAAGAATAGGTTCACCGTGGTATGCAACAAACTTAACTATAGCAATATTTTTATTTTCCCAACCTTTAGGTTGGCAAATTAGTGTATAATTCAGTGGTGTGAAAGTGGGAAAAAAATAAGTGGGGGGATCCTTCAAATTGGAATGCCATACAAACCCATCCCTCCCGTCTATGGATTATGATATTTGAGGAGGATATATGAAGTGGGGGGATGGATAGCCATCTTTTCTTGAAAAGTGGGGTGACTGCGAACGACCCGCGCCTACCCCCACTCTCAGCACTGGTTATGGTTGGTAGACAGTATATTTTTCAGGCTTGCTGTGCATGGTAGCAAGGACCCGCTTATAAACCATCGTCAAGTAGGTACAACACAAGACACACACAAACACACTATGACAGATGTTGCCACTCTGCCGCCACCAATCCGGCAATTTAGACCCATTGTGTTTCCATGAAGTCGGCACTCTGGTATAATTGCCAACGAATGGTAAGCATTGGTGATTACCTTTGCGTCCAGAAGCCTGTGCCATTCCGGCGTGTTGAGGTAGAACATGATGCCGTTCGTAAGACCCCTCAGAAGGCGTGGATGCCGCGGATGACAGAGGATCACCAGCACCAGGTACGGGGACACAGTAAGCAGTGAAGTACACCACTGGGGAGACACACAAAAATTGACCATGGGGATAGAGTAAATTGCATGGGTAAAAAAAATGCGACATTTGCCTACCTGGCGTCCACCATTTGTGGACATTCTTTAAAAACCTTCATCCACAATCTAATTAACATTAGTTAATTTTGTTCTTCTATTTGACCTGGTTAAGGTCAAATAGGAGATGATAAAAAATATCAGTTTTCCAGCCTTTGATTACAGGTATCAGGTCATTTATTTCGATAAAAAATATGAAGTTCAAGGCCAGTAATAACGGCCTTTTTTTTTCTTGCATTATTATAGCACAAAAATTTGTATTTTTAGAGATTAACGGCGTGCCCCTCTAAACAACTATGAACCATAATTTAAAAAAAAAAAATCTTGGAAAACATACTTTTAGCATATATTTGTATGAAATGCTCAAATGTTTACATTTAGAATAATACGTGTAGGATTTTTACTCGATACTTAAGAGGTTATAATTGAAGAGTCCTGTGGAAAAGCACCACTTGATTGGTCTAGGAAATCTTCCTAGGTCAAAAAAAAAACCCCTTTTACCCTTAATTCTAGGTCTACTTGGCGGACATTGTCGACAGGAATCGGTTTTCTCCTCCCTGGTTCTTCTTTCGCGGTAAATAACGCGAGGGACCATGCTGTCTATAATATTGGTTTATACTATTCAACTAAACGACCAATGATATTAAACAATGATTGGATAGATGCAGCATGGGTCCGATTGCAATATAAACAGGTGATTGCAATAGGAAATGATATGTCATACAAAGGCTGAAAAAAGTTGATTATGATAGGTGTGTTTGCATGAGCCATCGAATCCATGGAATGCCAAAATCCCCATTAGGGGACAATGTTTTCGAGCAGGATTTCTAACCCAAATGATAGTCTGTGGCCGAATCCATGGAATGAAACATTAAACCTTCCTTCATTGGAGGGTTTGCGAAAACCCCACAATTAACCCTGCAATTCCGGTTCTGTCTGGACGAAAATCCTCAAAAGGGAAAAATTGCTGAGTTTGCTCTTCATTCATGGATTCGATGGATCATGTGTACGCGCCTTATATTACAACAAAAATCAAATTGACTTATCACCGGACACACACGCAATGTTCTTTCGTTCAGGGACAAAAGGTGTATCCTCTGTGCCTAAAATGCAATACCAACCAAGCTTTTCCGGACCATCAGCTGTCCTAATTGAATTTGCTGAAAGTCGCCTTTTTGAAAACATAGATATAGAAAAACCGTGCGCTATACACACTATCTAGAAGAGAAACATAGTGGTGAAAACAAGAGTGAATTTTGTGCCGAAGCATTACCCAATAATGGCGGCGATTGACGTAGAAAAAAATCAGTACTAAAATTGCGCTTTTTTTTTTAGAATCATGATTGTTGAGTTGATTCTAGTTGATAACTGTTTTTGGACTCGTTTTGGACCTGGTCTAGTTGAGCTCCAAATGGAATAAGTAACAACAATAACAACAACACAACAAAATCACATGGAACATGAAAAGGAGCTGTTACCTTTCCCATGCTTTTGACCCCCTTCCACAGACACAGGAACACGACTGCCCAGCATGCCAGCAGACACAGGGCCAGCTGCCAGCGAACGCCCTCCTAAGTCGTGGATTCCGTCTGTGATGCCCAGCACAAAATTACTGCGAAAAGACACAGATTGTATTGTGAATAATAATGTTTATGGTAAAGTCGAATTTTAACATTGAAGTTGAAAAATTGAAATCAAAAATTAGCACCATTCCCCCCTATAGTTGATATAAGAGATATATGTAAGTTAAACTCTACACAAAACATAACTAACCTAATAACATTAGGTTAAATATATATGCACATCAATGTTAATTGTTCCAAATAAAACTATTTAGGCATATATGAAGAGTACAAAGGAAGAACCGCTTTATTTAATTGGAGTCATCCTGTAATTGTGTCTGGCTTGGCGGACATTGGCGACAGAAAACCGGTTTCTCTCTTTCTTCTTCGCTAAGTCCAAGCGTCGGAATCGTGCATTCGCGTGAAGCTCGGTAGGTAGAAACTGGTTCCCTTACACCAGTTAAGGCGATTACTCGCTATCATCGCCAAAGTGGCCGGCTGAGGAAAGTTCTCTACGAAATTAAGCAGTTTTTCCCCTGTATTATTCACATATGCAAGTTAAATCACACAAAAATACAACCTATGATGATTGTTTCTTATAAAAAAACCCTTAAAATTTAAGATACTATGGTTTTAAACCGACATATCATATATATAATAAGCCAACATAAAATACACCACATCCTCTGATGATTGTTCATTATAAATCCTTATTTAGACAGGCAAGTTAAACTATGCACAAAAATGGCACAATCAACATAAGAACATATCGTCACTTAAGCTCCCACATGTGCTATCTAACTTTGCAAAACAGTAAAAATTTACTGAAAGGTAACCCTTGGCGAACTTTCCAAAATCGCGCCAAAAGTCGGCCGATAACCCAACCTAAATGATAGGATAGGTTAGGATAGATTTGAATTATCGTTGCATTAGAGCTACACGAGGGAGAACCGAAAAACTTGTTTGTTCATTTAACACCGGCTGTTCGGACTTTCTGTTACATAATATCGGTCTACATAATGTAATGCTAGGGATATGTAACAAGAAAGTCCGAACAGACGGTGTTAAATAAACACGTTTTTCAGATCTCCCTCGTGTAGCTCTAATGCGACGATATTTCAAACATATCCTATCATTTCGTTTGGGTTTTTGGCCGACTTTTGGCGCGATTTGGGAAAGTTCGCCAAGGGGTACCTTTTCAGTACATTTCTACGTTTTGCAAAGTTAGATAGCACATGTGGGAACTTAAGAAACGATATCATTGTAGTATATTCATTTGACTCACTGGAAGTACTCGTCCGATGCCATCTTGGAGTTGTGGTGGCTGAAATTGCCCCACTCCTCAGGAGTGACTTCACTCTGCAGGATGCACGTACCGTTGCTGAGCACAGTCCCGTTGTGGGCTGTACAGTTCTTGGTATCGAACTTCCTGCAGGCTGGAAAAGAGAAAAGAATAAGTATAATTTGAAATTCAATTAAAAAAAAATTAAGGGATAAGGCCTTGCTTGTGAAAAGTCACAAGTTCTTGTCCGGGCATGGCCAAAATAATTGCCGATCTATAAACGGTCTGTGCAGCTAAAAAGTCCGGCTAATAAGTGAGTTCTCGTCGAGGAAATATGCTTCGAAGTCTCGTTACGATGTCGTTTGTAAAATTTTCGTTAGGGGCCTATTTTAGTTCAACTCTTCTCTCCTTTTAGTAATGCTTTTTTTAAGGTCACTTTACTATTGTGTCTTGTCTGACTACGTGGGACAGGTTTTCTAGGGTTTTTTTTAAAGATTTTTGAAGAAACTTTTAATTTTGGGATTTTGGAAAAATGAAGGGCCTCAAGTTGCCGACGACACGACGGAAGACCAATGCAATAGCAAAACCTCAGGTCCGATTTTAGTTTAATTTCCAACTGGTAGATGGCAGCACCACAACGATAAATTTTCTTCTTTCTACGCATTATATGCTGTTATAGTGATGCCGTAGTATATATCTTACACGGGAACTCGGATATAAACACTCGGAGGGCTGTGAGGCGTCCTGTGGTCAGTGTCTCGATGAACGGTTCGGAAGGTCCCGCGATCGAGTTCTGGTCGCTGAAAACTCACCGAGTATATGCGGAGTACGTGCTCGCTAAATCTATTAGGTCCAAAAGTCCTGTGGGCGGTCATTGCTCAGTTTCCCACGGGTACAGGTTCCTGGAGACTATTTCCCTCTCCTTCAGGGACATGTCTTAATTGTGGAGGTGGCACGGGATAAATGGCAGCATCTGTCATGTATATGTGTGCATGTGAGTGTGTGTGTGCTGTGACTGTCTTACTTGACGAAGGTTTATAAGCGGCTCTCTGAGCAAGCACACAAGCCTGAAAATATATGTATACCAACCAACCAAGCAACTAAACACTCGGATCACCCCTAAGGATAACTATAATTACCTTCTGTGTTCCACCAGTTGTCGCACGAGCTCCACGGCAGGTGGGTGGTGAAGGAGGAGAGCAGGTAGAAGAGGGCCCACGCCAGGATCATGTTGTAGTAGATGCCGACCAGCGACGACATCAGGAACATGGCGTACCCGAGACCTGCCACACACACAACACATACATTTGTTTAACCCTTTCAGTCCCAAAAATTTACTACACTAAAGAAACATATGATATTCACAAAATAAGCTTATTTTAGGTCAAATATAAGAGTTCCACACGAAAAAAAATTTCATTTAAATTTTTTAGATGGTTTCTGAAATAATGTCAAAATTTTTTAACTGTGAAAAACAACAAAATAAAAAATATATATTACCTAAAACACTTTGAGTTATATATTTTAAGGTATCTGACCTTTTATTAAAAAAAGTTTAGTAATTATTTTAACCGAAATAGGTTAAATTGCGTTTTAAATATGTGGAACTGAAGTGAACTTTTCAAAAATCAGGTGAAACACTTGTTATCTATTTTGTAACTAAAAAAAAAAATTGTAGTTCTGACTTCTATTGAAATTATTGTAAAATATTGTCCAATAGAACAAAGTGTGAAGAATCGAATGATGTGTGTTTGGATGTTATAAAGGGACATAAACATTTGGAAAAAAATATTGAAAGTGATGATTCCAAATAGCATCACTGGGACTGAAAGGGTTAAATAAAGAAGACTGAAGGCGCGTTTCAACACCACAGAAAGATGAGAATCCCTTGGGAATCTTCGAACGTCGGATCCTAAGATCCATTTTTGGAGGCAAACAAGTTGATGGTACTTGGTACAGACGTTCAAACTCATACCTCTATCGGGCTTTTAGAGAGCCTGATGTTGTCAATATTATAAAAATTCAAAGAATTAAATTGGCTGGTCACATCATGCGAATGAACAGAGAGCGTTCGACAAATATAATCTTTTTGGCTCAGCCCATCGGAACAAGGCCCAGAGGTCGACCAAAGCTGAGATGGACCGACTGCGTGGAAAGAGACTTATCAGTCTTAAAGGTCTCAAATTGGAAGACCACTGCCAGGCAGAGGCAGGCCTGGAGGAAATTGATTGAGAAGGCCAGGGTCCACCCGGGGCTGCCTTGCCATTGAGGAAGGAAGGAAGGATAGAAGAAAGAAAGGCGCGTTTACACGAGCCATCGAATCCATGGAATGACAAATCCTCCATTAGGGGAAAAATTGATCGAGTGGGATTTCTAACCCAAATGATAGTATGTGGCCGAATCCATGGAATGAAACATCAAACCCTCCTTCATTGGAGGGTTTGCGGATCAGGTGGTTATCAGCCTTTGACCTGGATCAAAATTGCGATATGTGAGTGAGAATGGATGTGTGAAAGGGACCTTCCTGTAAAACGGAAGTGTCATGCTGACTGGCAAAAAGTCGGTCTTTCTACCCTGTGGTGCTCAGTAAAACGGAATCCGACCCATTTCGCCTTAAAATCGGGTAGTTCTCTCAAAGAGTTTTATAGTAGGGTAGAGACCGAACCAACGAACCGCACCATGGAAGATAGGGTGGCATGCGGGGCCTGATGGCCGAGTGGTTTGGATCGCAGGCCATAACGCCAGTTAGCGCGCTGTAACGGGTGGGGGTTCGATTTTCGCCTTTGCCTTTCTCAGTATCAAAATTATAAATCAACTAGCACTCATTTGGTTTAACTGCCCCTCTATTCGGGCTCCGTAGTGAGCCATGGCTGCCGATGGCATCTCAGTACGAGTCGTTCCTCTACCCTACTATAGAACTCTTTGAGTTCTCGGCTACCGAGTGGCAACGGAAACAACAACAACAAACGGGGTGGAGCCTTACCCTGGAACAGCGGGCATATCTTCCAGATGGTGACGGGTCCCTCGCTGGCGTACTGGCCGAACGACAGCTCCATGAGGAAGAGGGGAAGGCCCACGAAAGCCATCATGATCACGTACGGGATGAGGAAAGCACCTGCAAAAGGAGATTAAAAAAAGAAGTTAGACGCAATTTATAAATATTTATATTTTTGTCTTGCCTTGCCTTGCGACTTGTCACGCTTTGTAGGCGCATGAGACCACAATTGTTGAAATCCAGTTCCTCCTGTTCAGTGCGGCCTCCCTGGCAACTGCCCAGCTTGGCCAACCAATATGGTCTCGCTCCTTCAAGTACTTCTTAGCGACGTCAGTCTTGGTCGTCCCCTCCTCCTTTTACTGTCTAGCGACCAAGTTAAAGCTATCCGTTCATTAGAACCGGGGCTCATTCTTAGTACATGGCCGACCCAATTCCATCTCTTTATCTTTATGTCTATTGTCAAGGGTTTGTCAGCTATATTAATATATAGATTATGGTTTGAAATTTTTTCTGGCCAATAAATTTTTAGGATGTTTCTTAAACATTTAGTATGAAATGCGTTGAGTTCATTTTCCTGTTGTTTTGTAAATTTCCAAGTTTCACTGCCATAAAGTAGTATAGATTTTTAGTTTAAGAGAAATGTTTAAATTTGACGACTTCCAAACCTTGAAAAGCTTTCTAAAGTCCTAACTTTCTTATTTCTTTCTACACTGCAAAAAAAGTCTGTTGTTTTTACGGAAAAAATCTGCTATACCTCACTACAGTTTAAGTATGCAGTATACAAATGTTCTACGGGAAAAAGGGTAAATAGTTCTAATTTCCGAGTTCGAGAATCGAATAAAAAAAGGTTTTTCACATTCAATAAATCACCTTTATTCGTTATTTCAAGACATATTTTTTTAATTTGTTTTTGCTTCAGTTAGAGTGTAATATTAATTATTTGACGTAATAAATCGATTTTGACGTAAAAGGGCGAACGAATATCAGGGCGGACGTATCGCCTAGGAGCGACCAATCAGAGAGGCAATTCCATGGACCTTTAAAGCTTTAGTCGAACGCTCTCAAAACTAAGGAAGCTCGGCACACAGAGATTTCACAAAGAATTAAAATGCCATTTCTCTTGTGCAGTCTAATACACTTTAAGCGGTCCAAAAAATTTCTGTGAATACATGGTATTTTTCTGTAATATTAACAGATTATTTATAATGATTTACGTAAAGTGGGATTTTTTCGAGTTGCACTGTAAAAAAAAAGTATTCCGGTGGAGGACCAATGAAAAAGCAATTCCTCAGGTACTATTTTTGTTCAATTTTAAACTGATAGATGGCAGCACAACAAGTTATTTTTACTGAAACAAAACTCTTTAGCTGGTATGCTAAAAAATACCACACAGGTTACCGATGAAATGTTTATTTTTTGGAATATATACTTATGACCTTGATCATCTTCCCCGTACCTGTAGATGGGAATGTCTCCTCTCAGGGACACATTGCGGCAAAATACTGTACAGCCCTCATAGAAGTGGCTGTGGTCAAGACTTTCGGAGGAATTAAGTGACTCTTTTTTTCCGTATATTCACATTCTACTGCATTAATTATTCATGGACACGAGAACAACATTTAAAGGGTGCAGGGGAAGAACCACTTCATTGCATAGCAATGTGCCTTCAACAGGTCTGCTTAGTGAAGATAGTGAGTCATCGCCAAAACTAGTGTGAAGAAACCAGTTTTGCCTTGGTTGTTATCGCACGACTCACGTGTTTACTATCTCTATAATCGAGATTCACGCCAGGTACTAGTCTGACGCTTGAACCGAGGGAGAAACATTTTCCCGATCGACACTTCTCACCAAGCAGACCTAACGGCCCATGTATGTGTGCAGTAACGCACAAAAGAAGCAGGCTAGAGCGATGCATCTTGGGATACCTCAGTGCCAGTTGCCATGTGCAGTAGCTCAAATATCCGCTAAAGCGATGCATTTTAGGATGCCTCAGTATGCGCAGTAGCTTGAAAAACCTGACAGCCCTGCTTCCAATTTTTTTGAACTGATAGACCCCTCTACTCCTCCTTCCTAACTCTATGCCCAATACGGGCAGATTCAGTGTCGATGAATGCTTTTTCCATCCTGTACTGTTTACTTTTAACCCTTTCAGTCCCAGTGATGCCATTTGGCATCATCACTTTCAATATTTTTTTCAAAATGTTTATGTCCCGCTATGACATCCAAACACACATCATTCGATTCTTCACACTTTGTTCTATCAGACAAAATTCTACTTTAATTTCAATAGAAGTCGGAACTACTATTTTTTTTTAGTTAGAAAATAGTCAACAAGCGTTTCTCCTGATTTTTTATCAGTTCACTTCAGTTCCACATATTTAATACACAATTTAAACTATTTCGGTTAAAATAATTACTAGTTTTTTTTTAATTATATGGTCGGATACCTTAAAATATATAACTCGAAGTGTTTTTAGGTAATATATATTTTTTTATTTTGTTTTTTCCACAGTTAAAGAATTTTGGTATTGTTTCAAAAACCATATAAAAAAATTAAGTGGATTTTTTTTCCTTGTGGAATTCGTATATTTGACCTAAAATAAGCTTATTTTGTGAATATCAGATGTTTCTGTAGTGTAGTAAATTTTTGGGACTGAAAGGGTTAATCTGCATCACTTATGAGACACATTTTAAGAGCTTATTCCTTTTGTACTGAAGGTGTCTCACCTCCCCCGTTCCTGTAGCACAAGTAAGGAAACCTCCATATGTTGCCCAGGCCCACGGCATAGCTGAGGCAGGAGAGCAGGAACTCGACTCCACTCGACCAGTTCCCGCGCTCGCGGTTCTCATCGACGTCGGTGAAGGAGCGCAGGCTGCCGTCGGGTAGGTCGATGTTGGGCGGGGGCATCGCCACGGAACGGTTATCCTGTAAAAGGAAAGGCGGGGTTGAATTTACAGGATAATACAGATAGGATAATGATATATAGGGAAATAATCGAAAAGGTGGGGTTGAATATACAGGATAATACAGATAAGATAATGATATAAAGGGAAATAATCCAAAAGGTGAGGTTGAATATGCCAGATAATAACATGCAGGAAAATAAAAATAATAGGTTAATTTCATACAGTACAATAAATATGGGATAATAACATACAGGAAAATAATAATAATAATAGGTTAATTTCATACAGTACAATAAATATGGGATAATAACATACAGGATAATAATATGCGGGATAATTAAGATAGGATAATGTAATCTGATTATAAAGAAGATAGGATAATAACACACAAAATAATAAAGATAGGATAATAACACACAAGATTATAGAGATAGGATAATAACAATATATTAGATTTTAACAAGTATAAAAATTAATGTTTATTTTGCAAAACTAAAAGCGAACGATTGTCCTAAGGAAGAGGTTATAGCACAGAATAATAACATACAGGATAATATAGATTGGATAATAGCACAAAGGTAGTGTAATAACCTAAATGTAAGATAATTAAAATACAGTATAATAAAGATAGGATGATAACACAGGATAATAAAGGTAGTATAATAACATGTAAATTAAAATAAAGATAGGATATTATGTGCGAATGGATCTTCTCTATACAAGGGACATGTAAATTAAAATAAAGATAGGATATTATGTGCGAATGGATCTTCTCTATACAAGGGACACATGACACCACGAACCAGGAGCTTTGCGAGCCCCAAGTGGCAGAAAATAAAGAATCAAACTATTTGTAAGACACTCTATGGCGCGTTTACATGAGCCATTGAATCCATGGAATGCCAAAATCCCCATTTGGGGAAAAAGAGGTCGAGCAGGATTTCTAACCCAAATTATAGTTTGTGGCCGAATCCATGATATGAAACATCAAACCCTCCTTCATTGGAGTGTTTGCGAAACCCCCCAAATGAATCCTGCGATTCCTGTATGTCTGTTAGAAAATCCCCAAGAGGGTAAAAATTGCTGAGTTTGCTCTTTAATCCATGGATTCGATGGCTCATGTAAAAGTGCCTTAAATAAGGAACTGGTGTACTGTGGTGGCTGGATGATGTTGTGTTGTTAAATTATATGAATAATTAAATGTAAAACGAAAGTTGAAATATATTAAAGAGTTATTGATTGTTGTTTATGAAGTGATCTTGTATCACAATAATACCATATGATAATGACATACAGGCTAAAAGAAATAAGCTAATAACAATAAGCATTAATATAAAAACGATATTTAATTTACCCAACTACATGAATGAAATTGACCAAGCCCTTTTTTTTATTGTAAACTTAGTGCGGTAGTTAGAAACAAATTGGTACAAGGCATCCGTTTTCATCTTTATTGTCACCTTCATAAAATTTAAAATTATTTAGTATAGGACAAGAAATATTTAAATAACTAGATTAAAACTTGTACAAATCGACAGATGTATCACCATACTTAAAAAAATCTCATCTACACATTAACAAAAAAAAAAAGAACTGAATCATCAAAATAGTGCAAAATGTAGGTATTTTCCACAAGTCACCAAAATAACATCAAGTTTTGTCACTAATCACACTTAACTTAACAACGTAAGGAACGATGCCACTAATAATAAAGTAACAATATCTTCTCATATCATCGCTGTTTACTTCCAAAACGCACGTGAAGGCTTTTTTGGCAACATGCCAAGTCTAAAATCGATTATTACGGTCGATTTGAGTTGGTTTCACAAAGCAAAAGATCGAATCTTCAGGGAAAATTTCTGTGTGAAAAGATTATTTTTATCTCTTTTACTCTTTGTTGAATATAAAACAACTCATCGTCGCCAATAGCCCTCGTGTTGCTCTAGTGAGACGATAATTCAAATTGAACTGACCTATAACAACTCATCATAACAATTTATATCAATGTTAAATTAACTTTCACCATAAACATACGGTGAACGTAAATATATCATGGGCATTGATTGTTTTAAAAAAGTTTGAAATTCAACTATGCATAGGATTTGTAAATTGGCCTCATTTCAATTTATAGTAATAATAATATAAACTGAAATAAAGAAAAGTGCATATTAAATTTAATTGCTAAAAAAATTGAATTAGCAGATTTTGTTTTCATCCGGAATTGGGCGAGGTTGACCCATCCTTTCCTCCCTGTAGTGGGTCGATAAAATGGGTACCAAGCATGCTTGGGAACTAAACCCTGGGTGTTCCGCTAATGAGCTGGCCCACTAATGAACTGTAGCACCGAGGAGTTTAGAGCTTTAGTTTAGATTTTGTTTTAAATAAAGAAATATTATCCTTTATGTTGCGTGAAAAATAATAATTCCTTTAGATATTTACAATAAAACTCATGTATGTAAAGTTGAACAAAATAAATATGAAAACATATGTGTATTCGCTGTGCATAACTAATTAAACAACATGAAAAAAAGGGGGGAAATATCTCGACTCAAAAAGTAATTAAAGGGCAGACATTCATAAAATTTAAATAAGTCAGCAAAATTAATGACATTTAGAATTTAACACGCTGGAACCTAATTAAAATGTGCATAAAATGAATTTGAATGCAAAATATAAAATACGTGTGTGTAAGTAAAGAAGGGAAAATTTAAATGATTAAACTTAATTACTTTTTTGCTTTTAATAAAATATTCTTAAAGCTAGAATTTAAATATTTTCTTATTTAGGAACACGTTTAATCAAAATATTTCGCAAGAGACTTGTACAGTTACTTAACTGTAAAGATAAGCATCTAAATGTAATTTTCATATAGATTTTATTAAATAAAAAAGTATAATTAATCGAATTCATTAAAAGTTTCTATACACTTTTCATAAAATAAATGTTTTAATTTAACATCCAACCTAGTACCAATCAAAACTTTAACGGACATTTTTTTTTTTTAGCAAATTATAAATATCAGATGAAACAATGCACAGTACGAGGTTTTTATTTTACAATATGCTTTTTAAGTTTAATTACTAAAATATCAATAAGATAATTCATCAATTTATAAACGTATAATTTTCTTACAGTATTAATCCTAGCATACCAATATTTATTTTCTTAAATAAAAACATTTATTCTTCGATGTCTTAATTTTTTTTAGGATATTTAAACTAGATTTATAAAGAGTCATAATAAAAACAGAACTAGAAATCAAACATTTTTCAGAAACATAAGTCGTTCAATTTACGGCACACAAAAAAAAATGGCTTAATGAAATTTTATTGAACCAATAATAATATGTTTATCTCTGAAAAACATAATATCGTCTCAAACGTACAGTTATTTATAGAACAACTTTGTTAATTAAAGTACAAATGTTTCATCAAAAATTAACAAGCACAACTTTTCAGAAAAAAATAAAAGTCAACAATTAACCGTTGTTCAGCGATCACAGCTTCCGCAACATCGAACAACGTTTCCTTGCAGCGCGTGTACTATAGCAGTGAAACAACATTTAAAGCTAAGATGCTTTAAAACAATGCCAGCTAGGAAGGCGGAAATTCTTCAATAATGTCGTTTTCCTTGAGCCTTGTACAATATTTTGAGTTCATTAAAAGTACAGTGAAGAATATTAGTCAGTCTTAAGTAAAAGCTTTGATGTTATATACTGACTAAAACAGGCGTTCACATTTCCAAAACCTTTTTAAAGCATTGCAGAATGTTTAGAGAATCCTACTTAATTTTCAGCGCACTGTGCAGAGAAAAAAAAACAATACAATTATTTGTATAATAACAAGGTTAACGTACGCTTAAATACTTACTAATATTTTAATCGGAAGGCAGTAACTGTCTAATCGGTAACAGTAACTGTCACCTAGACCACTTCTACAAAAGATTTATAAACATTAGAAAAAATCGCGAAACGCATCCAGTCGTAATTAAGCTTTTTAAAACCGATTAAAATTAAATACTAATTGAGAAGGAAATTCGCTGACAAACAGTAGACAGATGTCCGTCCGGACGTACAAACAGGCGGACAGAAAGTATGAAAAATAGCCTCTGGGGGTAATATCTTTCTAACGAAAAAATATTTTTTTAGGATTCGCCGTAGGGAACCGATTTTGGAAGGAGGGTACGGACAGACATACCGATGGATATCGTCAGCATGTCAATAAAAAAAATCTTTTTTTTTTTTAATTATTTCGAATAAAAAAAAAAAAAAGTATGCAAAACTTTTTTATGTGAGAACAATTCAACGTTGCATGGCAAGCCCTGCTTCCGCAACATTGTAACTGTTGTAACCCTACAACTAGTTTCCTTGCAACATGTGTACTATAGCAGAGAAACAACATTTAAAGCGAAAATGCGAGAAGGGCGGAAATGAGCGGGAAGTTTTTATTGAAGAAAGTCGATTTCCGCTGTTTCATATTTAAAAAAAAAAAAAAATTGCGTATATTTTGTTACAAGTGTCCGTAGTTATTCAGCTGTTTATTTAAGTAATGTATGTGAACCTGTACAAAGATTTTTTTTTTGTAATATTTGTATTTCTTAGGTTTGTACACTGTAAAAAATGTTTTTTGTTAGTAGAGAAAAAAACTATGGGCTGGTGTGCCAGAAAAATACCATATACCTTACAGTGCAAATAAGTTTATTTCAAAAAACAAAACAACGTGTAATTTTAGGGTAAAAGCTTTATTTTATCCCTTTTCAACCGGCGGTCAGGTGGCGCTGATTTAAAATTATGCGACTAAATTTGGAGTTTTATCGAATAACATGTGCGTTAAACAGTATCAAACCAAGCAACTCCATCAAAACAAAGTCATTTTTTATACAAATAACAAATGGTACGAGTCAGCTGCTTAGGTAACGATATTTTTGAAGAGTTTGAACATTCTCTTTAATACCCGCACGATCGTGCGAGCCCGGTCGGAAAGGGTTAACAGTCTATATTCATTATGCATTGAGTTATGTGTACTTAATCTAGAAATAAAGCTTAATATAGCAAATTAAGCTTTGATAAACCATAACGGCCTTAGTGGGAATAAGGATGTTAACATAAATGAAAAACGAATGTATACTTTTATAAAAAGTTTTAACTAATTACAAAGAATTTTAACAAAAGCAAATGACGTTTTTCTTTTTAAAAAATGAATTGTAAACAGGTAGTTACAGTAGTGCACAGTGTATTCTGCATTATTTAATTGTAACAGGATAACTTTAAAATTGAAGCAAGTTTTTAAATATAGACTATTACTAATATGCTTATTAAAAATAAAAACGATAGAACTTATAAATTAATATGCTAGCACCGTCGAAATCTGCATGATTTTAGGTATTTCCTAGTTTTCCCGATATTAACGAATTTTTCCGGTATTTACCAGTTTTTCCCGCTAATGGGAAATGTTAGTTTTTTACGGGAAAAACCCAACCCTAAGTTTAACTAAGTTTCTAGATAACTTGCTTATTGTACAATATTTTGAGTCTGCTAAGAGGACCCAAGTCTTTTTAAGGCATTGTAGATTTTAGTCTTTGGAATCGTTGTATTGTTTTCAGCGCACTATGTACAAAAAAGAATTAGAATAGCAGTTTTCTTTTTCTGAAGATGGACAAGTAAATATATGAGTTACACTCTTAAAATACGACCTTAAGTGCCGCCTCGGTGGCTGAATGGTTAGTGTACTAGCCTTTGGAGCTGCTGGGGTAGAGTTCGTATCCCGGTCAGGCATGGATGTTTGTGACAGTCAATAAATGTTGTTATTTGTCTATGTGTTATTCATTTCTTTGTGACTGTACAATTTCTTTCTGTGTCTGTCCCACTTGACGAAAGCTTATAAGCGGTTCTTTGAACAAGCACACAAGCTGGAATATATATGTATCATACCATACCATACCATACCATACGACCTTAAGTCTTCCTTTCAAATCTATCTTGTCTCATGTGTCACATATTTCTAAATAGGTCTACGATCTCCCTGATAGACGGCCATGACTCGCCTCCGAATAGCAGACATTTGGCATTGACGGACCATCATTTGATAGCCAACCGGATATGCTAATTTAGCCTGTCACCCCGTCAAAACCGATCAATGACCATCGCCAAGGCTCGCCAAGCATCGGAATCGGGTCAAAGCCTCGTTAAAGTTCCATCCTGTTAAAACCGAAAAGATCCGGTGAAAGTTTTGCCAGACAGACATGAAATACCTATGTATGCTTAAGGCAGAGGTTTCTAAATGTTTTGATTACTTGTTGAGAGCCTTTTTGGATATAAATTTATAAAGAACGCCTCATATATATTTCTGAATTAAAATAAAGCTTGACCGTTTGGTTATTACGAAAAATATGCAAAGCAATATAGAGTGTACAATATGAAAACAGCTGAAAAAGTTATTTGAAGCCTTTAAATAACTTAAAATTTATCATTTAACAATTATATACATCATTTAAATAAACTGAAAATTAGTTATTATTGGTAGGGGGGGGTAAAGTTAAATAAATAGCAGGAACAAAACACAAGTTGCAAGTAAAGAATTCTTAAATACAGCAGATTAACATAAAACTCTAAAATAGCAGACGACAAAACTCTCATTTTGAAAGTGAAATCGCACCAACCAATGAAATCGGATTTAGTGCAAAAATAAAAAAATAAAAAAAAAACAGGAGAGTTACATCATCTGGAACAACCTAATTGCTAGTAAGCAATTTTTACGTTGTTGAAAGAGTGTTATTTTAAACCTTTCATGAGTAATTGATCTAAGATATTATAAGTAGGTAGATTGGTATACACATATATTTTAAGGTTTGTGTGCTTGGTCAAAGACCCGCTTATAAATCTTCGTCAAGTAGGACAGACACAACACACACATATACGTAACAGATGCTGCCATCTATCGCGCGTCACCTTTACAATTTAAACATGACCCTGAAGGGGAGGGAAATAGCCTCCAGGGACCTGTACCCATGGGAAACTGCGCAATGACCGCCCACAGAACTTTCGGACCCAGCAGACTTGACGAGCACGTACTCCGCATATACTCGGTGGGTCTTCAGCGACCAGGACTCGATCGCGGGACCTCCCCACAGCCCAAGATACTGTTATACTAGGGAATATCTAGAAATCTTTGGAATAGGCCTAACGTAACTCTAGTGCGACGATAATTCAAACTAGCCTAACCTGGAAAACTTCGTTGAATACTGCTTTGGCTCGTTGAATATAGGCTGTCACGCTTTCGCGTCATGGTTATGTGACACGGCGTGAGCAGTCACCAAAATAAAACACCACGTGATTGTGTCGAAGACGCAACAAAACAAAAACACAGAATAATCAGATTTTGTCTGCTGGGATTTTGAGAGACGGCCAACAATTCTTTTGCATCATCCCATCTGGATCCTCTTCTAAACTGAGACTTGGCAATGACCAATATTGCTGGCCTATACCTGTTCCAGCTGCTGATACAAAACGCAGATTCCTTTGGTTTAGAGACGCTTAACTTACAACTTGAAGTAATAAGTACAGAACACAGTAAAATATTCGCAACATTACTACACTCCGTGCCAACCTAACTTG
Source organism: Hylyphantes graminicola (assembly GCA_023701765.1). Lineage (NCBI taxonomy): Eukaryota > Metazoa > Arthropoda > Arachnida > Araneae > Linyphiidae > Hylyphantes > Hylyphantes graminicola. Next base: position 37,983,632 of record CM043112.1, read on the forward strand.
GGTAAAAACAATGAGTAAAAAGGCAGAAGGAAAAGCGCGATTGGTCCGGAAATTGGAAACTCTTGTAAGGTAATATTTACATACAAAATTATAGGAATACTATTTAACCAAAATACACTTTTCATTCCTATAAAATTGTCAATTTTTTTCAAATAATAGGGTGGACTAACCAGTGAATGAACGTCTAAGTCGCTGCGTTTGCCAGTGAATAAACACCAGGACATAATGACCAGGACAACCAACCATAAGTCAGATAGCTTCCTACAGTGGTGGAAATTGATTTATGAACTGACAGTTTTTTAACAGTATTTCTTTATTAAATGTATTTTTATCGGTTTAAATTTTATATACTATACAGGCTTTGCATTATAAATTCTACACGTAAATAAAATTTTATATAAATTCGTAAAAAAATTATTTTGTTGATATTTTAGTTTTAGCATAGGGAAATTGATTTATGAACTTTTACATTCAACCTCAATTAATAATTGCTAAAACTATTTTTTGTCGCTAATGCTTCCTTGATTTTGTTTTTAATAGACAACACGAAACTTTGGGTCAAGTTTTGGTCAAGCAATTTGCAGTTTTTAATGATTAAGTCCTTCTATTCCATAACTGATGCGCACTTCATTAAAACCATACCCCATTTCAGATAATTATTCAAACCAATTGATCTCAGACATTATTTTTGGGGTTTAAGTCATGGCTATTGGCAGGATGATCTAAATGAACAACACTTAGTTCATTTAACCAGTCTTTCATTTCGTTTGAAATGTGGATACTTGCATTATCATGCATAAAAATCTAATCAAAAGCATAGTTTTGCCATGCAAAAAGGAATTAAAGAATTTTCTAGAACTAATCTGCAATAAGGTGATGTTTGTCAGTCCTTCAGAAACATAACCTTGTTTCTTCAATCATAAGATATCGGGGCCCAAACCATCAAACTTCCACCACTAACATTTCTGCTGAAGACAGATCTTGGTTATTTCCGAAGATCATTTCGATAACATTTTAAACCATCACGTCCATCCAAATTGAACTTTTTTTCATCAGCAAATGTCCCTCCACCCCCACCCAATCCATTTTCATGTAGTTACGACTAAATTTTAATAGCCTGTTCTTATGGTAAAGAGTAAGCCTTGGACCAGCCTTCCTTTTGGAACATTTCAAGTTCGACGACGATATCAATATGTGTCCTACTCTTCTGGGAGTTACAGGAAGTGATTGTTCATAACAAATTCGCCCTGTAATGCACAAATGCTGACACAAATGGTAACTTTTTGGGATACAAGTCCAATAATCCGGCTTTTGTCCCTCTTCCCACGAAAGTTACACCTTTTTTAATGATGGTTTTTTTTGCCGAAGTCAGAATGATTCTTCAAATATTTATGAATTATATTTATTGATCTTTTAATTAATATGGTAATTTATCTTATAGATTTGTTACAATATTATATAAGGGTCATTTTTTATCTTTTTGGCTTCAGGCAGTCCAGCAAGCTTTCCTATCTAGTAAAATGGGAATAAAACAGATAAATTTCAACAAATTTGGCCTTAATCTTATTTATAAACACTGATAGTAAGCTCCCCTGAAGTTCAAATAAAGAACTAGTTAAAATATTTGGTACCTGGGTTCAAAATAAATTTGAGTTCATAAATCAATTTCCATCATTTGACATGCTTAAAAACTAAAATTAGATATATTTTTATTTAATATCATTTTTCGAAAAAAATTTTGTGTGAAATTCCTTTATTGTACTCTGAATATATAACACACAAAATTTGAATTGTTAGCACTTAATACAAAGCGGTATCTGGTGAAAAGAATGTTAGTTCATAAATCAATTTCCACCACTGTACTAGTGGGGAGGAAGTCACAGTGTTGCATATCCAACTTGTAGAATGATTTTCAATCCTTATCCTTATTTTTTAATTATATTTACCAAATGTTCATTCACTTAGGCCCGTTCACTCACTGGTCAGTTTACCCTAACTTTTATACCCGCACGATCATGATAGCTCGGTTATAAAGGGTTATACGTAGAGTAATTGGGTGTTTACAACAATGCTTAAGTCATTTGTTCAGGTCATCATTTCTTGACTATCAGCAAATTAAAAGCAAATAGTCTCCGTAAGTTAGAAGCACTCTAGGTCTAGCAATTTGTATAGACAAGTCTTCGCAATGAGTCTTGGCCCTGACCAACATTGTTGGCCGACTTCATGCAGAGGCTGGCAGCTTACGTCGCCACGTGGAGTCAAAGGATTTGAAAAGAGTTCATTCTCTCTCTCCCTCTCTGAGTGGGGTGAAGAGGCTTGCCAAGACTCAAAAGAAAAGCCGAAGGTGAGATTTCACAATGCGATATAAATAAAGCATTTGAAGATCGGTAAGTGGGGTATTCATCTAGTCATAGGGATTTCCACAATGAGCATCTTGAGTTACAACAGAAATGTGGAATAGTATTAAAAAAAACCTTCGCAATTTCCCTCATACTCGATTAGTTAATCAGGGTACATAATATATATGGTAGAGGGCAGTAATCCAGAAGGAAAAAGATTATAAAAGAATTTACATTGGTTGGTAGACATATATTTTCAGGTTCAGGCTTGTGTTCTTGGTTAGAAACTCGTTTATAAACCTTCGTCAAGTAAGACAGACACAACACAAGCACACATAAGTGACATATGCTGCCATCTATCGCCACCTCAACAATTTAGACATGTCCCTGAAGGAGATGGAAATAGTCTCCAGGGACCTGAAACCATGGGAAACTGCGCAATGACCGCCCACAGGACTTTCGTACCTACAGATTTAACGAGCCGGTACTAAAGAATTTATTTTCATTTAGTCTTTCTGTTGCCATTCAAGACGTAAAAAACGTGTCCATAATAAGAAAAAAAGCTTAGATAAAATTGTTCGTTCAAATAATACAAGAATTTGAAATTTATAAGTCTGGTTATAATTGATGAAGAAATAAGTACAATGTTGTAAATTTTGTGTTGGGCTCCACCTTCATAAGTGATTCCTAGTAGCTGCGACGGCTGTGTGGCGAAATATTTCACCATACTTTGGTTATTAGGATAGAAAAAAATTAAGTTTTGGAAACAATAATCTGATATATAATTAAACTAAATATCGAATAAATGTTGAAATATTTCACCACACAGCCATTCTAGTTGCTAAGAACCACTTTTTTTAATTGAGGTTAAATGAAATTTTTTTTAAATGTATAACAGTGCTTATATATGTTACAATAATGTTATAATGTTACAATAATTTTTAACAATGTTCGATTTCCGAACTGCAATTTCTTGTACAAAAAAAAAAAAAAACGCAATAATGCATTTTACGTTACGTTCATAAATATGTGTAAAGATAAATCTTCAACTTAAATGCGGACATGTCACGTTCCAAAGGCATGCTTTTAGCTGAGATTTCTCAAACTTTGTTATCAACCCGACAATCACAAAAATCTCATGAAACAGCATATCAATTTGAATCATTACTGTCATTGTCATCAGTTTAATGACTATAATTTTTTTACAAATATCGAAACGAAGTTAAAGGAATATCATCTGACTATTAAATTATAATAATGGCAATAAAACTATTATTATTAATATTATTATTATTGTTGTTACGAATCCAATGGAAAAGAAATTTTAAGACACATTTTTCTGGCTTCGTTGAATATTTAAAAAAAAACTGTTTTTAAGTGATAAATGTAGCTGACTTATAGGTCTCCATAATCAAACTTTCTCAAATTGGTTCGAATATTTTCTGTAAAATTATCGACTGAAAATTTAAATAAAAAATATTCGAAACATTGGTTCGAATATTTATTTTAATTTCCCTTTTTTTTAGTATTTAACTAACTAAAACTTCAAAATAGAATGTAATAGATGGGAAAAAAACACAAATTTGTCGATATGGAGCTCTACTTTAATAGAATAAAGTGGATTAAGTTACTTATTGCCAAATGGCAACAGTATGCAGTAGAGGGTTAACATCGAGACACTTTGGTTCGGAAGTCATAAATGCTTCTAAAAAACATTTTGTCTTTCTTAGAGATTCTTCTCCAGTGACGGAAACGGCTTTTCCGTCATATCCGCCCTTATAACGTCCTCGATCGCACGCTTAGATCGTCACTAACGTTTCGTCGAAAGGAAACTAACGTAGCGGAGGTGTGAGACCCGATTCCTGCTAAATACATCTTCTGTGAACAGGATAAAATGAGGTATAAATATAACTGGATTGTTAGGCACTTTATCCTCTTAAGACCCGAGCAAAATCTTACACGTGTGTGCACATTCTTATGTATAATCAAAACATACTTTTCATACAAATATATGCTAAAAAGTATGTTTTGCAAAGAAATTAAAAAAATATATATTTTTAATAGCTACTGAGAGACACGCCTTAAACTCTAAAAATACACATTTTTGTGCTATAAATGCAGCAAAAAAGACCGTATCACTTATTTGCCGCCCCGGTGGCGCAGTCGTTAGGACGCTAGCCTTTGGAGCTGCTGGGGTCGGGTTCAAATCCCGGTCAGGCATGGATGTTTGTGACCGTCAATAAATGTTGTTATTTGTCTATGTGTTATTCCTATCTTTGTGACTGTAAAAATTCTTTCTGTGTCTGTCCCACTTGACGAAAGCTTAAGAGCGGTTCTCTGAACAAGCACACAAGCTGGAATATATATGTACCTACCATACCATAAAAGTAACGATAATAAGATAGATGTTATAAAAGACCATTTCTTTCAACTCTCTAAATATCAAATTCCTTGACCTTGAAGATCTAAGTCTCATCAAAAGGTAATAAACTTGCAGCCAAACAAAAATAAAAGGCTAAAACTACATTAACTTTGTAACAATGTAGCGCAATTCCAGATAGTTAACTACACTTGATGGAAAAGTTGTTTAATTGGCAGAGGCTCAAGTTTTTTTTATATAAAGTACATGAAGATACCTGTGTGTTCGAAATTCGACGCACTTTCTATCCAGGTCAAGGTCAAGACAGGTAATTTGCCAAGATTTTTTTTACCTGACATTTTATTCAACGAAAAATAAAAGACTTCTTTGAGATAATGTGCTGCTTGAGACTGTAACTATGTTATGAACTCGATTTGAAGAATAATTGTTTAAGTTTCCATGCGTTGCATGCTAAAACTACTACATTATAAACTTAACTAAACTGGTAATTTTATAACCAGACAGAATTGAAAGAGGTCAGCATACAAGAGTTGAATTTAAATAATTTACATACAAGAGTTGATGGCTGTGTTAAAGCTCCTGCTATAAATAGGCAACCGGAATCGATTACATTACGTACAAGAGTTGAATTTAAAAATTTGCAATGCAGTGTGCACCGTACATTATTCCAGTTTGTATTTTAAAATGCATTATAGTTATTAATATTCTGAAACGTTAAACCCGGATAATCTTAAATGTATCAGTGATAATCTTAACAAGTTTTTGCAGGTCTAATGTTATTATTACATTCCGCAGTTATAATAATGACAAATGTTATCAGAAATACATCAGATAATGTAAATATAAAATATGGTGAAACCGAAGTCCCATTTATAGAACACTGGCACACACATTTTCACTAACTATAGATCGCTAACAAACGAAAATACAAAAATCGATTAGTAAAAAGAACTTTATTCGCACTGAAAAAATGATTATCACGATCTACAAGCTAAGATAATTGTTGCGTTTTTAGTTATGTCAGTTATTGTTAATCAAGTTATTTTTACTAATTATAAATTTCTAACTAACGGGAATACCAAAACCAATGGGCAACAGTCCCAGAGGTAATGTTTCGATTTTTGTCTTTTTATTTGCACAGATATCATAGTTAAAGAATTAGTTTGGTTATATTACGTGATCTCCAATGCTAACAACAGGACGCGCATGGACACCAGAATTGGAATGCAATGGTACCAGTGTTGCCACCACTTTGAGAAGAAAAATGCTAGCGCATCACCGAAAAAATACAATTTCCAAGATTACAAAAAAATACTAATAAAACATTTCAAATCACTAAAAAGATTCCAAAATGCAACTAGTATTGTTCGAAATTTTTTGGTATTTTTAGAATTATTCTAAGATTACAACAACAAAAAATATTGTAAAAATACTAGAATAATTCTAAAATTACAAAAAAAAAAGAATATCGTATATAAAAATATCGTATCGTATCATAATTTTTAACCAGCGCCATCTGACCTCCCGGTTTAAAGTGTTAATCAAATTAAAACCGATAACGTTTAATAAATAGAAAGAATAATACAATTGCGCTCAAAGAACTCTGAAATAGAACAGACTAAAATAGAACTCTAAAATGGCAGATGGAAAAACGCCCATTCGAGAGTGAAATCGAAGTAACCAATGAAATCGCAGGGAAGCAGAAATCAAACAGGAAAGTTACATCATCAGAAACAACCTCATTAGTAAAATGAAAACTTAATTCGCACTAAAGAAAATGTTTATCACGATCTATAAGTTAATCTAAGAGTTGCGTTTTTAAATTGTCAAGTTATTTCAAATCACGACTGTCAAAAAATATTAAGTGTACGTCGGTTTTGTTAAAAAAGAGCAATGTTTAATAACATTTTTGTCAAGTAAGTAAGTCAAGCACTTTTTAAAATTGTCATCTTGATAAAATACGGTTGACAGTCGCAACTCAAACTGCATCTGGCACGCTGTGCCAGAGTTATATGATATAAAATGTATAAATTTCTTATCAAATACTAATTTACTCTAAATGAAACAAAGTTTAAAAATCAACCATTTTTAGAATATATAAGCAAAAATACGTCTCCTTTTTCAATCCTGATCCCCACGTGTAAATTATTCAAAAGATAACTCAGTTCTCAAAAAAAAAAAAAATAATAAATAAATTAGTTCTATTTTGTTTTAGCGGGAAAATGATTCGGATGCCATTTTGTCTAACAAGGTAATTTTTTCTAAGTGAAGTAACATTTCAAAAATTAATATCTTTAGAATTTAAAATATGAGCAATCCTTTCTCACATTTCAATTCTGATCGGCGATAATTTATAATGAAAAAAAAAAAAACATTATTGTTCCATTTTGTTCAAACGGGAAAGTGATTCGACATATTGTCTAGTTCTTTTTATAAAAGTAATTTATTCAGAATGAATCAACGTTTAAAAACCAAACATTTTTAGAAAAAAAAAACAATCCTTTTCATATTTCATTCCTGATCGGTATAGTGTATACAAAATAAGCCAATAATATTTCAGTACTCAAAAAAGAAGGGGGGGGGAATGTTATTTTTATTTTGTTTAAGCCGAAAAATGATTCGAACGCCACATTGTGTGGGTTTCTTGAGTCGATCAGACTAAACATTAGGAGTATTGTTTCGGCAGAAGTCGTTACATCTTGGTATGACTAATAATACATACTAATGTGTGCGTTGCTATAGTTCCGCAAAAATTTCGTCATTTTATTAGAAACGAAATTTTGCGTGTGGGCGGGAATGCTATGGAACGTTTTATTTTTTCTAAAATGGCGTGCCTTTATAGGTTTACTTAAATGTCAATGCTAATGTGGTTTGGGAGACATTGCTATATTCAATTACGTAATGCGTTCCTAGTGATGTATAAGGTCAAGGAATTCATATAGGGAGGCGCAAATGCCCCAAATCCGGAAATGATCGGGTTGTTATAAATTTATGAGAAATATTCAATTAGATACCCCATTTTTTAATTATTACAGGCCAAACCTTTGAAAAAATTAATAGTTATTTTTAAAAAAAATTAAAAATATTTAAACATATTTCATAAAATTTAAATATATCACGGTATTTTTAGAAGACAGTTTGCAAACTAAACTAGAACGACTGAATTAGATTTTCGCAAAGACTGAGAAATATTTATATATTTTGCCAAACAAAATTAATTGATAACACAAATAAAATGCCATAATTGATAGAAATCCTTGTGTATTCTCGATATACATCCTTCTTTTTAATGTAATGGAAAAAGTTTTTTCTTTTTAAAAAAAAAAAATATTTCGAAGTGCAACTACTTTCCCTTTAAAAGTAAAAAAAATTATCGCAGGATCTCCTTTCTACCATATTCAATTACATATTGATATTACAAGCAGTCTAATAGAATGCATATTGATATTACAAGAAGTCTAATAGAAGGTACTAGAAACACGTATACCAAATTTGAAGTCCGTAGCTCTTTTACTTCGAGCTGTAGAGTCCAAAGAACACTTTTTTAGACTTCAGCACACTCCTAAACGTGTAAAAAGCACAAAATCTAAATTTTCGGATTTTCGACCACATTGCAATACTTACATTACAATATACGGCTCAATAGCAAAGAGGGTAAACGTGTCCGCCTCGTAAGCCCAAAATCGCGGTTCGAGTCCCGGCTGAGTCGTCGTCGGATTTTCTGGATGGGAAAATCGTGGGCACGCATGCCATATGATTATATTTCATGTAAAAGACCCCTGGAGGGCTCATTTGGCTTGGGTTCTCTCGGCAAAATTAAATCTCGACAAACTTTAACATCCACATAGAGCTCAGATTTATTGTAATCTGTGCGTCAAAATTGGTAGCGAGAGTCGCGCCTAGATGGTGCCACAAAAAAATGGTTCTGGAGAATATGCCGAGTCTGCATGGGCTTGACCGCCAAAGCTGCAGTCCATTGGAGAAAAAAAAATAGTACCCTATACTTCACATAGTAAGCTATCGGAAAGAAAGTTGGTGTCCAAAAAAATATTTTGAATATTTTCCCTCAGAGAATTTAGAGAATCCAGTTTGTCAAACTTGATATTAAATTAGCTACCTAAATGCTTACAAATGGAACATTAGTCCAAACTCGCCAAGGGGTAACATATTCATTCCAAGCCACATTGCTACTTCTAAATTCCTCAAACAAAAATGCGGTGCATCTGTATTATACCTGTCTAGGAACATAAATCTTCGACGTTTGCACAGATGGTGACTTGGCGGATCCAGTTGGCGATTAAAATCTAGCTATGGATACACCTGCTGCATTTAAAAAACGTTATTACACTACTGTTTCGTTTATTGGAAATGCAAAGGTATGAAATTCTCCAATTGTGTGTGATGTGCTCTACGTCTACATGATATCAGGTTTATAGTTAAAGGTTGTGCTTAAATTGGATTTCGAATGATTTGCTTGCCGAAAATAATTGTTTTAAAAACCCTTTAAGACCGGCGGTCAGATGGCGCTGATTTAAAATTATGAGACTAAATATGGAGTTTTACCGAAAAAAATGCGTTAATTAGCATCAATGCCAGCAACTTCTCAGAAACAAAGTCATTTTTTATGCAAATAAAGAATGGTACAAGTCAGCTGCTTTGGTATCGATATTTTTGAAGAGCTTGAACATTCTCTTTTATATCCGCACGACCGTGATAGCTCGGTCGGAAAGGATTGTTAAATTTTTTAAGGTCAAAATATTAAATTTATATATTACGTTTGGCAGTTTTTTACACTGAAGATGTATACAAATTGATTTCGTTATCAGTCCATTGCCACAAGCCTAACCTATGCAAAAAATTTAAAATTATTTTTGTTAATTAATTAATATATAATTTTAAATATTTTATTGAATTTTAATTTATCACCATATTTTTTAGAACAAAGTTTGCAAAACGTTTAATAAAATATAAAAAAGTAAATTATATTCGTGGTATTAGTGGATTTAAAAGAGTTTAATGTATCATGCAGAAAAAAACTTATCTACAGTTTTAACACTTTGCTTATATAAATACTTTACTTTCTGTTTAAATATTTGATTAGTAACACGTTAAGTTTTGCAAGACTTAATCAAAAACTAATTAAATAGAAACATTGTTGCAAGCTAATTCACAATTTTACATTTTAAAAAGTTTTCAATATCCAAAAGAGGCATTTTTAATCCTGCTATTTATAAAACTTAATCGGTTTTAATTCGAGTAAATTTCAATTAAGCAAATTATTACCAAAACGTCAACACATTAGAAAAAACTTCGGGTTAGATGATAATTTGTTTTATGTGAAGAAATCAATTGCAATTCTGGGACACCAATTTAAAATGATACACGAGCAGAGAAAAGCTTTAGTTCTACTGAAAGAAAAGTTAAAAACATTATTATTTTAGAAAGGTATAAGAGAATATGATTTTGTTCAAAACAAATGAAATATTAAGAAGGACCAATAATGAAAACGATGCCGCTGGAACTGTTGCCACTCACGACACATGACACATGTCCATTTCATTCGCTAAGTTAAGTTCCAAAAATTGAAACATGAAACACATCAAATTGAAAAAGCTTTAATTAAACAGGATGAAACAAGGGGAAAAAAGCATAATTTTTTAAGTTTCTTAAATAGTACGTAAACAAATAAACAAAACATACTGACCCATATTTCCATTACTGTAAATAAATAATAACAAAAACGATTTATAAATAAAACCACATGCTCAACCGTAACCTTGAACCCATTAACCGAAACTTACCTGGAGTAAATACAGATGGCGCTGCGATCGTCGCACGCAAGAATGGTTGTCGATAAACATTAGAGCATGTTCCACAGTGAAAAAAATACTACATGCAACCCAATTTAAAATTACTAATAGTACATGAATCGGCAAAATTAATAATAGATTTTACGTTCAAAACATTTTGGTTATTATTTTTAGGTTTTATAGTTTAATTTGTAAGAGTGTTGTTAAGATGTTTTATTTTTAGAGCATAACGAAGGAATTATCGATTGGTGTTCCAAACATGCGTCATGCCTGAAAACAACGCTCTAATAAAACAGTGATTCAGGTTTTCATTCTTTTAATAAAATGTGGTTGTTTTCTAAAAAATATCGTCTGGTTTCGCTAAATTTGTAAGATAATAAAAGAATTTATGTTTATTTACTTAAAAAGGTATATATATCGCCCCGTCCTCTATGATAAAAGTAATTTTTTAATTAAAAAAATATGCATTTAATAAAGAATGTATGAAAGAATGAAAAGTAACTAAACAGAGTATCGTAAAAAAAGATCATTCAGTAAAGGAAAGTCATTATTGCATCAGAGAAACTATGATCAATGAGATGTAGTTCTATAAAGGGATTTTGATAATTCAAACAATTTTAAAAAAATAATTCAAAGTTAATATTTTTAAATGGATAAATAAGCATTAAAATATAATAAAGTTTTGAAATATATTAAAATATTTTGCAATAAATTGAATATAAATGCAAGGAAATAAATAAATTTTAAATAAAGAAAGAATAAATTTAAAAAAAAGGAAGAAAGAAAATTTTCATTTATTAGTATGAAAGTTTTGTCGATATAGGACAACAATTTTCAAAGACAAAAGCTTTTAAAGAAAATAAATTGTCTTTAAAGCTAATTTCAAACATATTGTTTAAGAATGCACATAAAAGTGCTACTTGCTTGAATTAATTTTTATTAAAATTTTAGGAATACATAAGAAAATATTATGTTAACCATATGGAACAAGCCAAAAACTCTCTTAACCATAAAAACACAACAAAACATTTAAAAACTCACCTTAGAAAACTTAAATATTCTTGGATTATTAATATTCTCTTCCATATTAACACCCATCCGGCATATAGAATTCCTTTTTTTTTATTCCACAAACACAAAATAAATCCACAAAATATCACCAATATCAAAAAATAAATCCAAACTCAAAAATTATACTACCAATATTATTAAATAAACTCTTTAATCTATAGTTTTTAGTTCCTGTATACGTCCGTTACGTACAACGTTTATAGAGAAACTAAAACGGCGCGCGCGCGCATGTTTTTGGTGTTATTAATACCGGATCGTAGACGTCTGGCCATGGACCAATGGGGTGGGGGCTTGGTTCGGCGCCACGACGCTGATTGGTTGGATTTGCGTATGAATGTCCGTAGAGGTAGTGGATTTTTTTTTCGGCACATTTTTTCATTCTTGGGTTTTCTAATTTTTATTTTGATTGTTGATGTTTTTCTTTCTTTTTTTGGTTCTTTCTTCCCTGGGGATGATTTTCTTCTTCTGCATCTGTGGGATTGTTGTGGATGCTTAGAGATTGAAAGACTGTTTTACGTAATAATTGTTTGCTTTTCTTTTAAAAAAAATATTATTTTTTTTAGATTTTGCTTTTTCTAATTTATGCTTAAAAATTATTTTTATTTCTGTTCAATTAATATTTTCGTAAAATTTATTTATTAATATTTTATAACATTTATTCAGTAATTTTTTATTAAATTTAATCATTATATTTTTGTTTTATTTATTCGGTAATATTTTTTTTGTTATTAAATGCTTTTTTAGCCATTGATAATTATAAATTATTTTACTCCTATATAACTTCGAAATTATTTTCTATAAAGCATTTTCCCATTAATTAAATCAATTCAATACTTTCAATGCTTTTTTTACATTCAAAGACATAAACATTTAAAAAATATTTTATTACCACTTATTTTATTCGTGTATACTATATTTCATTGATAGCAATTTATGCACGAATACTTTTCTATTTACCCCAAACTAAAAATCTTTTTGCATTTTTAAAAGTGAAAGGCATTAAAATATTATAGTTCTTTTTTATTAATATGGAATTTTTTATAAATTGGAACGGAATGGGGGCTTGAGAAGGTTTAGGTTTTTTTTTTTTTTTGTTTTTGTTTTTTTTTTACATTTCAATTTCTTAAATTGCTATGATATCATTTAATTTCAAATATTGTAACCTATGCTAGGGTAATTTTAAATTTATATCACAATGATATTACGTATCTCGATTAAGTGTACGTTTTTCTTGCATTTAATGATAAAAAAAAGTGTAAACTGTTTTTATTCAATAATTTTGAATTGCCCAGTAAAATGTAGTTTATTTGTTTTAGTGTATCTTACTTTTAAAATATTTTTACACTGAAGAAATTTTTCCCTTTAGTAGTTTAATTAATTTTATTTTTTATTAATTTTATTAAATTTTTTTAGTTGTTTTTACGCTAAAAATATTTTTGCAATGCGACATTTTGAACTTTTTTTTTTAAAGTTTTTTTTTTTTTTTTTTAGATTTTTAAAAAAATTCTTACTCTTCTTAAATATTTAAATATCTTTAAAAAATATGAAAATATTTTCGCAGTGCAGAAAGTGCGAATTAAAAATATTTTTTTAGTTTTATCTTTTAGTGCAATAATTACAAAAACCTCAAACTTGAGACACAAAACCGACCCAGCATCACCAAATAAATAATCTTAAATATTTTAATTTCTTTTTAATCTTAAAATATTTTTGCAGTGCAGAAATTACGAACATAAAAAAGGAGCTTGGGAGCCCAGTCGGTTAGGCATTCGCCTAGCATGGGAAGGTCCCAGTTTCGGATCCGGGCATCGCCAATATAACTGTCAACTTGTTTAACGGCCCGTGCAGCCAAAATGTCCGACGAATAATATCCCTTGTGGAGGGAACGCACGTTAAATATCCTCCAAAGTCCCAACGCTGCGTGGTTGCGCTGGGTGCCTATTGAGGCTCGTCACTTCACTGTGGTTCTAAAATACGACGTCCGTCGAAAATAGCCCTCATGTAGCTCTAGTGCGACGATAATTCAAGCCAAACTAAACAAACATATAAAGAAATTTAGTCTTATAGTTTATATTGCTCTTAAAACATTTCTACAGTGCAATAGCTACGAAAAACCTCAGACACAACACCGCATCACCCGATAAATAGCACCAATAACCCCGTCGAGAGTCCTATTTAGGGCATCAGGACGCAGGCGTTTTAAGGGAGAGAGGGCCGCCCTTAAAATAACCTGTCACGTGCTGAGATAATAGGACCCTAGCCAACTATGCAATGTTGGGGATGATTGCGTGTGCTGGGTTGAAATATCGTCGCACTAGAGCTACATGAGGGCTGTATTGGCGTTGTAATTTAGAACCACAGTCAAGTGACGAGCCAACAACTGATTAGCTACTGACAAGTTACTCCACAAAATTGGTGTAAAGTTGGTTGGTTGGTACACATATATATTCAGGCTTGTGTGCTTGTTTAGAAACCAGCTTATAAACCTTCGTAAAGTAAGAAAGACACTACACACACATATACGTGACAGATGCTGCCATCTATCACGCGCCACCTCCACAATTTAGACATGTCCCTGAAGGGGAGGGAAATAGTCTCCAGGAACCTGTACCCGTGGGAAACTGCGCAATGACCGCCCACAGGACTTTCGGACCCAACAGGTTTAACGAGCACGCACTCCGCATATACTCGGTGTGTCTTCAGCGATGTACCGTTCGATCCGGAGATCGAGACACTGACCACCAGGGCTCCACACAACCCTCCCAAAGAGTTCTATAGTAAGTTAGAGGAATGACTCGTAATGAGCTGCCATCGGCAGCCATGACTCACTACGGAGCCCGAATACAGTGGCAAAAGTGCTGGTCAATTTATAATTTTGATACTGAGAAAGGAAGTGCACCCAGGGCAAAGGCGATAATTGAACCCGTTACAGCGCGTAGACTGCTAGCGTTATGAGCTGCGATATAAACCACTCGGCCATCGGGCCCCACATGCCACGCTATATATTGTCTCCGTGTTGGTCTTTGATGCTGTTGCCAGGTTCAGTCTCTACTCTAATTTTTCACTCTTTGGTCCGCCACAAATTTGGTGTGATATTAATCCGTTATACTGGAGTCCGCAATATGCCGCACGTTTTACGGAGTAACGTGACACTGCACATTTTACGGTGTATGAAATTGAATGAGCGTACTTAAAAATATAAAAAAAATAAAACTATGATTCGCAATTGAAGAGCTAAGCGGAAGAACGTGCTAAGTGACAAAGCGGTGAAAACGAGAAAATGGGCTTTTTCAAAGTTTTTCATTTGCACTTACAGGGTGTCCCAAAATGGACTACCTGTTTTTAAAAATTAATAAAAAAGAAATGAATAGATATATTAACACAATTCTTGCAGAAAACGAATGGCTCATGTCTGGAATTTGACATGGAACGCTTTATTATGTTAGTTAGGTTTATTACGATATTGTGTTATTATACTTTATTGTGTTCAATTTAACAGACAGGTGGCGTTTCAATACCGTGTGTTGGTTGTATGAAAGAACTAAACATGCGTATACACCGAAAAGAAGGACAAGTGGTCAGAAATGTTCCGTCTACTGAACATATCCTTTTTTTTTCGGTGTATAAGCATGCCTAGTTCTTTCATACAACCAACACACGGTATTGCAGCGCCATCTGTCTGCTAAATTGAACACAATAAAGTATGATAACATAATTGGGTAATAAACATAGCTAGCATAACAAAGTGTTCCATATCGAATTCCAGACATGACTCATTCGTTTTCAGCAAGAATTGTGTTAATATATTTATCCATGCCTTTCTTATGAATTTGTAAAAACAGGTAGTCCATTTTGGAATACTCTGTAGATGAGTTAAAAATGGCACTCACCAAAAGGTAAAAAATATACTTAATTTAAAGCTGATGAATAGGGGATTTTTTTATCTTTAAAAAAGGGAATAAATAACATGGTAATTGACACAACAATCTCAATTTTTTCTACAATGTCACTCAGCACGTTCTTCTACTAGGCTCTTCAAATAGTATAACATTCATGTAACAAATAACTAATTTAACGCGAAAAAACAACACACGTACTTATAACCCCACAGTTCCGTTAAATAACACCGACGGAAACTTATTCTAACCCAATAATTATGCCGAATCCCACGAGAACCATTTCCTCGGGTGAAACAAGGAGCACCGGAAAACGTGGGTTTGTTTACATGTCATTACAGTCCCACACAACAGGGTATTTTGAACTGATTTGTCAACTTACGCCAAAAATAATAGGGTCTGGGTTGGGGAATCATGGCAGCATTCTTACTATCGTGATTTAAATAAGATTTATGTAAAGCTCTAGATTAGCGGTCGCCAGTCGCCAACTGGCCACTATTACACCGAAAGTGGCTACCTAAAAATCGAACCCTAGTCGCCAAAAGTGGCGATCATAATTTTTCCTTTTTGTTTTACAAATAATTAAAACTGAAGCTGCATTTCTAAAATAATAATTTAATTAATAAAATACTCCGATTCCATTCTGTCGGGAAGAAAGGCTTGATGACAGTTATTGCTCATCAATGAAATTTTTCCCTCATCGTTGGCCAGTGTTTACTTTTGTGTTACGTCGCTGAGTCGGAGCCCATGTGACGAAAATTGAGCTGGGCGACGAAAATCTTAATTGCAAATTTGAGTTTTAAATTTTGCTTTGCGATCTTGTCAATCTACAGGTGATTGATTTGAAGCTTTTTATTTATTTAAACAATTCTGATAAGAGAAATTTTCATGAACAATTGTGGGCAATTCAAGAATTCTCCGAAACTAATAGAAGTTGAACTGTATGTACATAAAATAATTTTCTCCCTTCAATAATGGCCAATCTTATGAAACTTACATATTTGGTAAGATCCTTTTTTTTACTGCCAATCTTTTCATATCAAAAATGTGTTTAATAAAATTTTGTTTTGTGGAAAATCGTACTTTCTTTTTGTCTTATATACTTAAATTTAAAATTGGCTATTAAAAATCCAAATGTGGCTACCATTTTTTATACTCTGGTAGCCACTGGCTACTATTAAAAATTCCCAGTCTAGAGCATTATTTATGATAGTATTTTATCTAATGTAATGCGATTCACTTTTTTTTAATGTTTACCAACATTGGCGATTTTTTTTTCACCTCTCCCTAAAAAGATAGCCATATAAGTTCGTCGCCATTTTGAAGAACCAATTATTATTTTTATTCTTGCAGCCCTCATGGAATATAGTACAATCCTCATTTTTATTTATCTGCAGATTTTGTTAAAGTGTTTTGGAGCCAGTTGTCTCTTGGCCTCATTTGAAAAGTACTAAAAGGCATAGAATTCAACGTATGTATTTCTATGATTGATGGATTAAAGTAAATTGTAAATAATATTCTAGTACAGTGCGTTTCGATAAACATCTTAAACATTTTTCACGTTAATAAGCGCACACAGCACACAACGTAGAATTGCTTTGCCAAGTTATCCCATTTTCACCAGGTATGGGGATCATCATCATAACATCAATTTAAAACAAAATTGAAAAGAAAATCACATTCGGTTATTTAATTATTAATACAATTTTCGAATAGTGTCGCCATCTGATGCATAATTTCGCATTTTAAAACTTCGAAAGATATAATTAGACAGCTAGATAACATTATCGTTTCAAATTTGTTTCCATTTCCATGTTATGTTGATTCCCGTACCTGGGCAAAGCCATACTTCTGTTTAAGTCATTCTAAAAATCTAAAATTTGTTAATTAAAATTATTTTTATTCTTCCAGAATGAAATGGAGAAAATCAGGGGGGGGGGGGGGGGGGGCATGGCAAATTTTGGGCCAATTTATTTAAATGAAATTATTCCAAAGTGAATTTTATTTTTAAAAATTTGAAATTTATTTCTGGTTTTCAAATTTATTCAATCGATGTCATTTCAAAATTTTCATTAATAATATTAAAATAATAATTTACATACATACATTTTTCATGGGCAATGTTTTAGTAAGGTAATGTAAGGCAAATGAATTCTGACACGATCTGGGGTCAGTTCTCGTTTTGACTGATTGCACCACTCATTCATCAATTATTTGGTTTAAAGCTCAATCGAATTATCTAAATCTAAAGGGCAAACGAGACCAAGTGACCGGGGGTCTCCAAACCAAAGCGTCTCTGTGTTAATCCAAGGGACAAAAATTATTTACTCTGCCACATTTCTCCGGCTGTTTTGAATAGTGTTACGATTTTTTTAAAAAGAAATAAATGTAGGTAACTTACAGGTATCTATAATCCAACTTTTTAAAATTGATTAGTAAAAATACCATAAAATTACTATTAAAATACTTTTTGTAAAATTATTTATTCAAAATTAAAAAAAAATCGAACCAATTTCAAAATCTGGTATTGTCGGGACCTGTAAGTCAGTTAAATTTATCACATAAAAAATCCGTTTGTAAAAATATTCAATACAGCCGTAGAAATGTGGCAGAGAATTTTTTTTTCTACATTGGATTAACACATGCACTTTGCTTTGGAGACCCGCAATCCAGCGCGCCCGTTGCCCCGTAATCCATTGGGCAAAATTTATTTTCTAAGCAACATTTCTCCGGCCGTATTGAATATTTTTACAAACGTTTTTTGATACGAATGTATAGCTGACTGACAGGTCTCCATAAATCCCACTTTTGAAATTTGTTCCAACATTTTTTTTTTTTTTTTTAAACTTTCAATAAATAATTTTACAGAAACTATTCGAACCCATTTCTAAAACTGGGATAATAGAGACTTGTAAGTCAGCTACATTTATCAAATAAAAAAAAAGTTTGTAAAAATATTCAGTGCAGCCGTAGAAATGTGTCCTACACTCTTAAAACGAAAGAGTGAATCCACTCCTATAGGAGAAGTGGATTTTCGACACAGGAAAGGAGTGAAAATTAACTCATCAGACTGAGTTCAAATTTCTAAGCGTAAGGGACTGTGGTGGAGATTCTGTCGAAGATTTAACAAAATAAAAGAGTGAAATCCACTCCTAGATTAGAAGTGCATTTCCGACTCTGGAAAGGAATGAAAATTAACTCAGACTGAGTTAAAATCGCTCGTTTGTTTTAAGAGTGTAAAAAATACTATTTTTCCATTAAATTAATCCAGAGGCATTTTGGTTTGGAGACCCGCGGTCATTTGGTCTCATTCGCCCTTAAAAGTTCGACAGACAAATTCCTGTCTATCAGACAGACAAACACGCCCAGAGTTGGCGCCAGAAAATTAAAATAAAGTAACTTGAATGTCAATCAGAGTACAAAATCTTTTATTTTATGGTTGGTGCCAATGTACAAAAAACTATTGGGGGAAATAAGAATGATGAATTGTGGGCTTGGCGATTTTTTTTATGAAAGAAATTTGACTATGTTTGTAAACAATAATAAGGGTGAAGTGCAATAGACCGAGCCGTATTGATGACATGAATCTTGTAATTAATCACTCATCAATAATACATTAAGTGCATATTGAAAGAATGATTAATATAAAGATTGTTTATGCAGAAGGTATGAATAGATCGCCAAAGATGGCAACATATCTCGCCAATTAAGCTATTAATTTGCTTACCATACAGATAGTTTTCTTTAACTAATAGATATTCGATGCGCATCATTACTCTGTCAGTGTTAGTAATTTTATAATAATTCAAAATAATTAAAGTAACGTTATTATAATTTGCAGTCCGTTATAAATTAATAACCAGCTTTTAAACCATCAATCATTGGAATTATGGATTTTAAATTCTTCGCGTTTCTCGGTGCTGTTAATGTTATTCCAGCTACTTTAAAAGTTCACGAAGTTTTTCATTAGATTAGACAGTTGGCGCCAAGGCAACCATTTAACAAAACCTACAAACAAAATGTTGGAAATTAATTTAATTCCTATTTACTATTGAATACTAATGGGTTATGAGAATAAAAAATACTACTTGGTAATTCAAAATGGCGATTTGGCTTACCTGGCGGTCATTTAGAGAGAAAAAATCGCCAACGTTTCGAAAAGTTTAAACCGACGCCATTGATGACAAAAACATTCACATGTTAACAACTGATTTAAATCGTATCATAAAAAATTTTTTTAAAAAAATAAAATATTTATTTATCGTAAAAATTATTAGGATGTTTAAAATGTCATTGCAATGGAATATAATGAGCAGTTTATTTCGATTCACCCATCATGGAATTAGATATGTTCAATTCTATGCCTTTTAGTACTTTTTAATTGATGCCAAAAGACCACTGGCGCCAAAACATTTTAACAAAACCAACAAATAAATAATAATATGCATGCATTGCATATTGTATTCCATGAGGGCCACAAGAATAAAACTAATAATTGGTTGTTCAACATGGCGACGAACTTATCTGGCGATCTTTTTACGGGATGGGAAAAAAATCGCCAATGTTTGTAAACATTAAAAAAGTGAATCGCAGCCGCGCCGCCATTTTGACGACGCAGAAGTTGTAATTAGTAACTGATCGGTTTTGCTTCTGGGTACAAAACAAAATATGAATGAAGTAGAAATCAGGTTATTTTTTTTTTCTTCATTGAGGAATTTCATCTGGGAGGGTGAAATTTCGCTTCCTCCTTGTGTTTTCGTTAACCCGATTTTACCTGAAGCAATGACGGAAGCAAGAAAAAAAGAACACAATAAAAAAAATAGAATGATTTTGGCTGGGGATTGGTGTCGCCAGATGCGACATTTCAGAGCTGTGGCGCCAAATGAGTAAAAGAATTAAAAAAAGAGGCTTGTTCGAAGGTTAAGTTTATGCACGTGTAGAATAAAATAATAATCTGTTTTTCATATGGACGACCTAAACCTTTTTTGATTGATCTTTAGGATTCAAATTCAAGATTATTGATGGCCATTAAACAATACCAAAGTTTAAAAACAATAATAAACAACAAAAGGAAATTTGATGGGAACACTCAATTATTGGGATATACAGGGTTTTTATAATAGTTAATTTTTTGAAGCAGTATTTAAAAAAAAAATGGAGGTTAGAATCTCGAATTTTGCCGCCTCCTTCTCAAGTGCTGCCTGATGCAACCGCCTCTCTGCATCATAGCACCACAACACGGCCCTGACCATTAGCGTACACGGGGGTCTTCGGAAGGCAGCGGGACTCGAACTCGCAACCTTAGGGATGCCAGGTCCAATACCTTACCGACCGAGCTATCTCGGCCCCGAAGTATGGTCTTGCGTTTTTGTTACAAACGCATCACTATAAAAAATTTAATTAACGTATGACGACATATTACATGTGCCAAACTAACCTTTCCCAAAGAATATCCCAAAACACGCAATTCCTATATTGATTTACTTTTAACCACATAACGTCAGCCAAAACCTACTGACGCACTTTCCCAAAACAAACAACAAAAAAAACAGCTGAAATTGTTGACATTCTTAAAAGAGCAAGATCCGATTAAAAATCTCGCCAAGAGAAAAACCCACGAAAAAGCGTGGGCACAGTCATGCCTCAATTTGGCGCTTGGCCGATGTGAACTTTACATTGGTTTTTGGTGTTAATGGAGGCTTGTGGCAGGGAAGCGTACTTTAAGGGGTAAAAAGTTACATCAGTACACTTACATAAAAGTTACGTCTTTATTGGTGTAATTTTTAATAATGGAAATAATAAAGGAACATGTGATAGAATGGAAATGTTTCAGATGATGTAATAGTCTTGTTTTTATTTTTATCTGTAGTGCAATTTCATTGGTACAGGTTTCACTCTCAAAATGACCGATATAGATAATAGTTATTTATGCAACAAGTGTGAAAAGTGACACTTTTTAAAACTAGTGGATTTTATTTCACGAGCGAGTGAAATAATGACACGTGTTTTAAAAAGTTTACTTTTCGCTGTGTATCATACTCTATTTTTTATAATTGTGTGAAAAAAAATATCATTGGTCTAAAAATATTTCATGCGCATTTATATCTTTAAATAAAAGCAGGGGATTTTATTAATATTATGAAATTGAAATTTTAACTTGAAATGTGGTGGCATCTTATAAAAAGAGTGAAACAAAGTCTTTTTTTTTTCACTGCTTTTGGGTGAAAAAAGTACTTTTTTCCACTGTTTCAAAAAGTTTAACTTTGTGCACGTGTCTGATATTGAAATTATAATGTGAAAGTCGGTTTTTTTTCACGCAATTATAAAAAAAAAAGATTTTCCCCCCCAATGCAATCATTCTTTTACAATTGTTTTGAACAACCAACAGCACAGTCAGAAATTGATACTGTAAAAAGTTGACAAGTAAAATATTCTAAAAAATATTCATTTTCGAATATTAAAACAAAAGTAATTCCAGACAACAAATGAAAACAAACCGTTGGACCTGTTGTCATCCACGTCGAGAAACAACCTCATTGACGTAACTAAACAACACATATTCCAATTTCTTGATGAAACATTTTTTTTTTTTAAATCTCGAGTTGGGATTTCATAAAAGACATTTTGGTGGAAATGGGCCAGCCATTTTTCCGATACTTTCATTCTTTTTTTATTCTTTTCTTTATTCAAAGAAATTGAAGTTTCGATTTGGCCCCAATTGTTTTGTTTTGGCGATCGTTCAATCTTCCCTGTGGAGTTTGAAATTATGTCTCATTTCATTTAGATTTTCTGGATAAAATAGGTTTCTTTTTTCAAGCAATTTTTGAACAAAATGTTATAAATTTATACATAGATTTAAAATAATGAAAAAATTATATTACAAACATAAAATTTTAAATGTTCAATACACTTGTTAAAAGGGACTTTGCCTTAATTTGCTAAACCCAGATAATATGTGAAAAAAACTGTGAGCTGGTGAACTAAAAATGTACAGAGATATGTTTATTTTACAAGAATAATTTGTAATTTTACCGCAAAACCTGTTTTTCAACAGTGATTTTCTTACAATTTAATCAAGACAGAACATTCTTCTATGTTTTTCTGGTAAATCCTTTTAAGGCGCGTTAATATGAGCCATCGAATCCATGGATTGAAGAGCAAACTCAGCAACTTTTCCCTCTTGGGGATTTTCTCCCAGACAGAACCGGAATTGCAGGGTTCATTGGGGTTTTTCGCAAACCCTCTAATGAAGGAGAGTTTGATGTTTCAAAAATATGGATTCGGCCACAGACTATCATTTGGGTTAGAAATCCTGCTCGATCACTTTTTTCCCAAATAGGAATTTTGGCATTCCATGGATTCGATAGCTCATGCAAACGCGCATTTAAAGGGTTCACCTGTACTCTAAACTAGAAAATAACAACGATTTTAAGATTGAGATTAAATAGGTATGAGATGCCTTATGCTCTAGTATAGACAAAACAACAATAATCTAATAATATGACGTATAATTAGAAAAATTGAAGTGGGATTGTTGGACTCATAGAGCTAATGCATTAGTTTTGGAATCACAACTTTCGCTGAAATATAGCTTTACCATGTTAGCCCTTTTTCCAAAGGTATGAGAATCAACATAACATCGAAATGAAACAAATTTGACACGAAAATGTTACCTAGTTATTTAATTATATTTTTGAAGTTTTAAAAATATACAGTAGATGGCGACACTATTTTAAAACTTTATCAATTAATAACTAAATAACAGGACGTTTTCTTTTCAATTTTGTTTTAAATTGATGCTGTGATGATTCCCATACCTGGGGAAAATGGGATAATACGGCAAAACATTTCTTTTTCAAAAGTTAAGATTTCAAAACTTAGCTCTATGGGACTGACATTCGATCTTAAATACCCTAGACGGATATTTAAGCCTGTATCCCTCACAATGGTATTTCAACAATGCTTTTAACCCCATAATATAGGTTGAAGAACCATAAGTAGGCAGCGTCTAAAAACTCCCGGATAGCCAGTCTGATGTATTATGATTGCAAGTCATAAAATGTACTGAAAGAGTGGTTACTCAGTATGGGTGTCTGAAAACGTGACTTCATAGCAACATTTAAGTATTTTTATCAGTTCTTTTTATATTCAAAGGATAGAATAGTTGTTGGTTTTTGAGAAGTTATACTCGGTGTTAAATTCGTTGTTTGTAAACGCGATGGTGTAGATACATTTGTTTTCCTCGACATGTCATATGCTATAAACGTAAATAAAAGAATCGAGGAAAACAATTTTAAAAAATCGCATAAGCTTAGTTAACAAAGCCACAATTTGGTGCCTAATTAGATAAGAAAAGAAGCATTATATGTTTCCTATTTATGCTAGTATAATGCTTTATAGGTGCCCTTATTATCTTGTCTTTGAGAATATATTATCTTGTCTTTGAACATGTAAAACTTAAAGTTTATATAGGTTTTCGTCAAAAGGCTTTAAAAGAAAATAGTTATTTTCCAAACATTGCAAACTTTAAAAATAGGTCAGTATTTTCAACTAATAATAAAAACTGTGTATGGAGAGTATTATTTTCATATACCGTATGATAGGGTAAATTTGGCTCTGAAAGGTAACTTTGGCCCTTGGTGTTGATTTTCTTCTTGAATATTTTTTGACCCCTTAAACAAGGCAGACCAATATAGACCAACCATGGTCAAAATAGACCAAAAGTCAACCATATTTTTAAAATGTGTGACTAATGAGAAAATATTAGCTTGAAAAGCTTGAGCCAAAGTTACACCATACGACGATAGATGTCTTATATAAGAGGTAAACGAAGTGCAGCTGCTTTTCTTAAGTAACTTCAACCACCAACAGTTGAGGCACGTGCCAAAAGATGTGACGCGGTCTGTGATTTGTGTCTTCAGCCAAGGCATCTGCGGTTTTTCCCTCCTCATCTTGAAGTTGCAAGTGAAGATGAAGAGCATAAGTGACCGGAGGTTGATGGTCGAGATATACGTCAATGGGGGAGTTACATCATACGAAAGCCGTCCAGATTTTTCTCTTAAGTTAATGGGAGAAAGTAATTGGATTTAAGCAAGGCAATGGAATTTATCACATTAAAAAAAAAACTTTATAATTTAACTAACTCCCTGGCACTATAGTCCATGCTGGACCATGGCCTCTCTTACAATACCAATACGACTCCAAAGCCGCCTGTCTCTGGTCTTTGCCTTCCAGTTCTTAATTTTCATGGCCTTTAGATCTCTTTCCACATAATCTACACTCTTAAATCAAGAGTGAAATCCACTCCAGTTGGAGAAGTGCATTTTCGACACTGGAAAGGAGTGAATATTAACTCAGACTGAGTTAAAATCACTCGTTTGGAGTGATCCTGTTGACGGTTTAACACACAAAGGATCCACTCCTTTCGGAGAAGTGCATTTTCAAGATTGAAGGAGTGAAAATTACTCAGATTGAGTTAAATTCGCTCGTTTGTTTTAAGAGTGTATCCATCTTTTTCTAGGTCTTCCTCTTCTTCTCTCTCCCTGACATTGCCCCTTGAAAATGTTCCTTGTGCCTCTGTTGTAGTCCATTATCTCCATATGTCACAGCCATTCAATTCTCCTAGTTTTTATGATGTAAATAATGCCTTTCTCTCCAAATAGATTAGTCACTTCAAAATTGTATCGCCTTCTCCAAACATCACCTTTTTTTTTATTGTTCCAAATATGGCTCTTAAATTTTTCTCTCCCAAGTTATTAACATCTTCTCTTTCTTTTGATTCAAGGTCCAGGTCTCGGACCCATATACAATTGTTGGTCTTATTACAGTTTTATAGTCCCAATAAAAGTTATATATAGTTATAATTTAGCATCGAAGTCCCACTTTTGAAAACCATAAACACCTTCTAAGAAAAAAAATTATTAAAAAAAATTTGCGTAGTGTTGAAATTAATGCGTAGCTTAATTTGCCCGACATAAATTGTTCATTTCTATAGTCCCTATTTATGTTACATTTAGTTTCCTCGAAAAAGATTGAAAACTCGTGGAAATGAAACAGATTCGCTGTACTGCGACGCATTTTAAAGATGACCAACCATAAAAAGCGTAATTTCTCGTTTTCACCTTTTTGTCACTATTCTCTTCAATTGTGAGGCGAGAAACAAAATTTATAGGTGTATAGCTAATTTTGGGGCCCCCAAATAGCTCTTTGGCCTTAGGGATGGCCAGGGCTTGTACGTTAAATATTTCCAACTGTGGGTAATTCGATGTAACTAAGTCACAATATAAGAGAAGTAAAAGCTTTTTAAATTTGAAAAATAAATCAAATTAAATAAAGAAATTTATATTTTTAGTATTAATGAATGTAGATCAGCTATTCCACTAATTGTTTTTCATTTAATGTTAAAAGTTTTAGTTATAATCACTTCTTACACACGTTACTTACACTGCAGAAAGGTTAATTTTGCATGGAATTAGCCCCTTATTACTAAAGGGTTCCAAAATGGACTACCTGTTTTTAAAGTTAATAAAAAAAAGAAATGGATAACAGTTCTGACCACGTATCCTTCTTTTCGGTGTATACGCATGCCTAGTTCTTTCATACAGCCAACACATGGTATTGAAGCGCCATCTGTCGGTTAAATTGAACATAAAAAAGTGCAATAACATAATAACGTACACTGTAAAAAATTTGGCTTGAATTTACTAACGATTACTTAGTAACTTTACAGGTTTTCACCATTTACTAGAAAATCATCTGTAACCTAAAGAAACTACTGTAGTAATACTAAACAATACTAAGTAAATTGATGAAACGCTTGCAGCGCCCCCTGGCTATCTTTTCTAGAGATTATGACGAATCGATATCGCAACGATAAAAAACCTAAAAACGTGTTTTTTTTTATTTTAGTATATAAAAACTACGTTAAATTATTTCGAAAACTTCATATCCGAAAAAAAAATGAATCTTAAAATTTCTTAATCAATAACATAAAACGCCTTTAACGATCAAGATTTTAACCTCTTTATTTACACGCAACCAAAATGCAAGTCCCCGATAGCAGAGAGGACTAACGCGCTGTTCCACGGATCCCGATAATCTTGGGTTCTGTCCTCGGGAAGTTCGAAATAAAACCTGACTAACAGAAAAATTAGTGGCGCCCTCTGGTTTTAAACTTTTGTAACCAGTTTGCTACCAGTTTCTTTGTAAACATACAAGAAAATCCCCTGTAAAATCTACTAATTTTTCTTAGTATAACTTACTAAGCTTTAATTAGTAATATATACACATATTTCTTATGTAACACTACTAAAAAAACTTATGGAAGCTGAGTTTCCTAGAGAATTCTTAGTAACCTTACAGATATTTTTTTAGAGTGTAGTAAACATAACTAACATAATAAAGTGTTTCGTATCAAATTTCAGACATGACTCAATCGTTTTCTGCAAGAATTGTGTTAATATCTCCATAAACTTCTTTTTTTATAACTTTTAAAAACAGGTAGTCCATTTTGGAACACCCTGTATGATGCAATCAAACCACAGTATTGACAGTCTAAAGCTAACAAAATACAAAATAACAGCATTTAAAGGTCAAATCAGCGGCATACCACACGCGCTGACATTCCAAGCGGAGAACAATGCCAACGTAGGCGTGCAATCATCCTCAAATAATGAGCTATTGGCGGCGTATTTTTAGACGTCGGAATTTCTTAGTAGAAATACCGACATCGATTACTCGATTAGCGAAATCTAATGTGTAATTTATTGATATTTTGAGGAGACTTTATTGATCAGGATTTGAAGTCATTGTTATTGTTGTAATAATGTTCAGTTGGTGACGATGGATGTTGACGAGAAGTAAATGTAAATTTCCTGAGGTCATTTTTAAGAAAAATATTCACAGAAAAAATGCTACACTCCATGCCAACCAAACTTGGGTAAAAACAAAGAGGGAAAAGGCAGAGAAAAAAGCGCGATTGGTCCGTTAGAAGGAAACTCTTGTAAGGTAATATTTACATACAAATGATCTGAATACAATTTAACCACGATACACTTTTCATTCTGATAAAATAGCCAAATTTACTATTTAGAACGCACTAGACAGTACACTTTTATGCTTGCCTATTGGCAGTTTTAGTTTTGATTATAGTCGCACGAGGGCTGTTTGCGTCGGGGTTGTATTTTAGAACCACAGTCAGGTGACGAGCCGACACCTGAACAGGCACCCAACGCAACCGTTAAGGGCGACATCGTTCGCAGCGTTAGGATTTAGAAGGATATTTAACGTGCACTCCCTCTACACGAGGTATTATTCGTCGGACATTTTTCATTGCACGGGCCGTTTAAAGGTCGGAAGTTATATGGGCAATGCCCGGACCTGAGCCTGGGACCTTTCCCATGCTAGGCGAGTGCCTAACCGACTGGGCTCCCCCTGCTTTCTAAAAAAAAATAGTTTTCCAAACATGGTCCGTATTTTGGTCTGTCGGAAATAACTCTACATAGTAAACGAAAAGAGCTACACTCCGTGCCAACCTAACTTGGGTAAAACAAAGAGGAAAACCGCGGTTGGTCCGTTAGTTACAAACTTTTATAAGGCAATATGTTCATACAAAAGGATCTGAATACAATTTAACCAAAGTATTCACTTTTCATTCTGATAAAATTGCAAATTTTCTCAAAAATTTTCAAATCTTTTAGACCTATTAACTTAAACAAAATTAATGTTTTAAACATGTTTTCTGGATGCATTTACAAATAATTTATGAAACTCTTAACATACGCGGAAGGATTTTCTCCATAGCATATTTCGATTTACCCAATTCAGGTTGGCAAAGAGTGTAGAGATCCTTAATTTCGAAACTTGCTCCCAAGCATAGATTTAGAAGGTAGCAGATATGCCTATCGATTGCGCAATCCCGTACAACGCAATACAAACCGCGTGATTATGTGATGAATCCACATTTCGCCGTTTTCGCAATGCATCACGTGATACTGGTTCACAAAAAATGCTTTTACCGAAGAGTTACACATACAATAAAAACTGCATTTTTAATATGCTGCTTTTATGAATACATACCTCATATCTGCCAGAAATTATCAATACATATATAAGCTTATGCTAGCAAAACTGGTAAAAAGTTGTAATTGGTTGACATTAAATATATATTTTTTATAAGTCGAATTTATCCCATGGTGCCATCTGGTGGCTTAAGGCATGACAGGGCTTGCAAGCTGTCTTATGGGATACTGGTTCCCAAATGGCTTCACCTTTTCCCCCGGGGCATATCTGCTACTTTCTATATCTACGCACCAGACCTCAAAATGTTAAAAATATCAGAGAAACCCACCCATACATTTCTTACCCCATCACGCAGACACCTCGCCATTAACCGCGAAGATAGGAAATAAATAACATGCTCTTTCCTCATGGCGAAAAGTCATTTTCCGGTGGCAGATTTACGGCGCACCAACAGCCTCCACAATTTCTGATCTTTCACGTCATCGTGAATGAAACATCGTAGGTGTAATTTGGACGTATCATTTACAACTGAGAGAAGAGTAGATGTACAGGGTGTCCCAAAATGGACTACCTGTTTTTAAAAGTTAATAAAAAGAAATTGATAGTAATATTAACACAATTCCTGCAGAAAACGAATGAGCCGTGTCTGGAATTTGATATGGAACACTTTAATATGTTATTTTATGACACCTCATTATGTTAAATGTAACCGACAGATGGCGCTTCAATACCGTGTGTTGGCTATATGAAAGAACTAGGCATGGGTATATACCGAAAAGAAGGACAGGTGGTCAGAATTGAACATTTCTCACCACGTGTGATTCCTTTCGGTACATACTCTTGCCTAGTTCTTTCGTACAGTCAACACATGGTTTTGAAATGCCATCTGTCGGTTAAATTGAACGTAATGAATTGTAATAAAATAATAACGTAATAAACATAACTAACATTTAATGAAGTGTTCCATATCTAATTCCAGACATGACTCTTTCGTTTTCTGCAAGAATTGTGTTAATATCTCTATCCATTTCCTTTTTATTAACTTTTAAAAACAGGTAGTCCATTTTGGGACACCCTGTAGAAACCCCATCCCTGTAGAAAGGTCTTGGACTGGCATCCCTAAGGTTGCGAGTTCGAGTCCCGCTGTCTTCCGAAGACCCACGCGTACGCTAATGGTGACTGTTGCACGTTAAATCTGTCGTAGTTACAAAGTCCCCCAAGTTCCCATACCAAATCAATACTTTTTGGGGTAGACAAGCTAACTCTAGTTGGTCCCTGACTCTAAAAATATGTGTGTTGTGTCTGTCTTACTTAAACGAAGGTTTATAAGCGGATCACAATCATTGACTACTTAAAAAAAAAAAACTGTTTTCCGGAGACAGAATTTTCTATTGTAATAGGAATTACCCAAATGTGAAATGATTGGCCCGAAAAAACATTGCAACTTTTCGTAATCTAACACTTTTGCTAAAGGTTCTATCTCATGCTTTAATTTCTTTTCGAAAGTATTATTTTAATAGATTATTTTATATAGAAAACTGAACCACTTTAACTTTGAAAACAACATTAAATGAATTTCAGATGATTCTTTACACCTGTACAGTTTTAAATTTTGTGCAAGCATAATTCGTACAAAACGATAAAAGGCACAAAAGATATAAACGTTACTCGGATGCATATCATAATAAATATCTTGTCTAGTATAAACAATACAACACTTAAAGTGACACTTTTCATAAAGAAAGAATACTAATGAAACTGTAGAAAACAAAACCAGCATTTTCTGCTTGGCTGATAATACCTGCCGTTTTGATGCTAATCATAAAATTTACATAACAAAGACGAGTTTCTTACCAGACAGCAAAATTCCTTCTAAATCTCTTATTGAATTCAGGGCAGCAGTGAAAGTCAATAAATTTCGATTTTATTTAAATCTTAAGAGTTTTTACTACATTCCATTGATATTTGAAGAATGCTTATTTTATTTAAATGCATTTAAATTATTTTGGATTTAGATTAGGTTAGGTTGTTTGTTTTCCGGCTGTCTATGTCTGGCCTCCATGGAGCTTTAACACACCAAAATTACCCCTCGAAATTTAGTACCCTGGACAAGAGAGGAGGCCGACAAATGAGCGGGCAACCAAAGCAAAACAATGGAGCTATCGTGTGCTTGTTCGGGACTTTCGAATCCACAGATTAAACGAGTGCTTATGTCGTAGTGCATTCACGTAGTGCATTCACACACAATACAAATATCCGTGACCAGGATTCGAATCCGAGAACTTTAGAATTGGAGTCCGTTACCCTTTTAGTTCGAGCTGTAGAGTGAGTTCCAATAGATAAATGGCCCATTGTTCGAGAACTTTATTTGAATCAGTACCCTCTAAAATGTGCAGGAAACACGAATAAGCAACGTACATAAACACAACGGCATATTAAAATTTAGCTTTGATCGAACAGTCCTCCTTTAGTCTCTACATTTGTTTTTAACTAGAGTGTTTTATTAGTAGTATGATTTTTATTCAATTTGAACTTGTTAGTGAATTAGAACTAGCTAAAGGCCCTGTTTGGCGAATTTCTTTCTGAAATGATGTTAGTGTGCTTCCTGTTGAGCGTAAATGTAATGTGTTGAAGCGGTGTAAGTGACAGATTCTGTAACAAACCAACTTGTTTATTTATTATTATGCGTAGAATGAAACAAAAAAAAAACGGTTTAGCTGCCCTCAAAGTCAGATAACAGAACATCCAAGTAATTCATATGTAAACATATTCAAACATTTAATAATTTTTTATGTATAATAAACTGCCGCTAGATGTCGTTCTTTTATTGCTGATGTGATACTTCAAACGTTGTTTTTGTTGTTGTTTTTTAAATGGTGCCATTTTATCAGATGCAGTTTTGACTATTCTTTGTAGTACTACTGGATATTGGTCCTACGAAAAGAGCAATTGCATTTTATTTGCATAAAGTTATAAAGTAACATTTTTATAAGAATTGAATAACCGTTTTTAAGAAAAGATGTAATATAATGTTTAATAATTCTTTTGTAATCTTATTAAGAATATTTAATATGTTATATCAAATACTTCATTATTTTGGTACTGGGCAAACTTAATTTAAAGAGACATATATCGGTATAAAGGTATCCCAGCACAAATTAATGATATACTTTTTAAATTATAAAATCTTCTGGGATCAAAATCCAGGGCCTTAAAATATAAAAGAAATATTAAATTTCTGCTTTAAAATCAATAACTTGTCAATTGTTCCCTTCTTACAGAGAAGAAAATATAATTACTAAACATTATACGAAAAAAAATCATTTTCATTGAAACTACCACTAAACGTAAAAAAATACTTGTGTATTAAAATTAAATTTTCTCTTCCTAGCTCAAAAGGGTGTCTGCCTGCTATATGGTACGCAGTCTTTCGAGGCTGTGCAGAATTCGCAAGCAAGAGATTTTGGGCACAAAATTTTTGGAAACTGGGGCAGCTAATGCAAACGCATACGGCGCCCCTTATTAAAAAAAGATATAAATTTCGGACTTTTACCCGAATCTCAATATTTTCGTTACCTTCCATTTCCTATTAGGTACTTGAAAATAAAAAGAATTTGTCAATTCTCACATCAACTCTCATTAACGATTGCAACAATTAATACTTTTATTTACGATTATCAACAATTAAAACCCTCATTAATGATTTCAAAACTCTCATTAAGATTACAACACTCTCATCAAAGATTACAGCAATTAAAACTTTCACTAAATATTACAACAATCAAAACTTTCACTACTGATTTCAACAATGAAAGCTATCATTAACGTTTACAACAATTAAAACTTTCACTACTACACCAATGAAAACTCTCATTGACGATTACAACCAATTAAAACTCTCAGTTCTATAAAACCCATATCTATTCAAAACCCCATTAAACAACCTGAATGACTTCTAAAGTTTATTTTTCTTCGAAATTACAATTATTGTTACGAAGGGGGTAAACATTTAAGCCATTGTGACTTTATTACCAATAAAGAAGGATTATCACCAATCAAAACTCTCATTAACGAATAAAACAATCAAAACTCTTATTTACCGATTACAACAATTAAAATTCATAAAAATCAAAAACTAGGTAATTACAATTGTTCCATTCTTACAGTGACGAAAATATTATTAAAAACATTAGGAGGAAAAAATAATGTTCATTGAAATTACCACTAAACGTAAAAAAAATACTTATAAATTAAAATTACATTTTCTAACGTTGCTCAAAAGGGTGTCTGCCTGCTATATGGTACGCAGTCTTTCGGGGTTGTGCACAATCGCAAGCAAGAGATTCTGAGCACAAAATTTTTGAAAACTGGGGCAGCTAATGCAACGCACACGGCGCCCCTTATTAAAAAATAAGATTTTATTATTCAAAATGCTATTGAATCTTAATTTCGGACTTTCATCCGAATTTCAATAAGTATTTTCATTACCTTCCATATCCTATTAGGTACTTGAAAGTAAAAACCATTTCAAATAAATTTATTTAGTGAGAAATTACCAAGGATAGTAAAAATTTTGCCAATAAAGAACGATTCCAACAATCTCAACTCTCATTAAAGATTACAACTCTAATTAACGATTACAACAATAAAAACTTTTATTAACGATTACAACAAAGAAAACTCTCGTTAACGATTATAAAAATCAAAACTTTCACTAACGACTACAACAATCAAAACTATAATTAACGATTATCAACAATTAAAACCCTCAGTAACGATTACAACATTCAAAGCTCTCATTAAAGATTACAACAGTCTCATTAAAGATTACACCAATTAAAACTTCCACTAAATATTACAACAATCAAAACTTTCACTAACGATTACTACAATCAAAAATCTCATTAAATATTACAACAATTAAAACTCTCATTAATGATTACAACAACCAAAACTTTTACAACAAAACTTTTACAACAATGAAAAATCTTATTTACGATTACAAAAATTAAAACTCTCATTAAAGATTACAGCAATTAAAACTCCCATTAAAGATTACAACAATAAAAATTCACATAAACCATAACAACAATCAAAACTTTCAACACTGATTACAACAATGAAAACTCTCATTAACGATTGCAGCAATGAAAACTCTCATTAACGATTGCAGCAATGAAAACTCTCATCAACAATTGCAGCAATGAAAACTCTCATTAAAGATTGCAGCAATGACAACTCTCATAAATTATTACATCAATTAAAACTCTCAATTCTTGAAACCCAAGACTACTGAAAACCTCATTAGATAACCTAAATGACTTCGAATGTTTATTTTCAACATTTGCATACATTGATGATCTCTTTACACCTTAGTCTTCGCAATTCGATGGCCGAGAAGTTACGAAAAAGATTAACAATTCACACCATTGTTACCAATAAAAAACTATTACAACGATTACTACAATCAAACAATTAAAACTCATTTACGAGTACAACAATCAAAATTCTCATTTACGAAAACAACAATCAAAATTCTCATTTACGATTACAACAATCAAACTTTCACTAACGATTACAGCAATCAAAACTCCTTATTCTTGAAGTCCAAAAACTACTTAAAACCCCATTAGACAATCTGGATGACTTCTAACGTTTAATTTTCTTCATTTACATACATTGCTGATCTCTTTTGACTTTGGCCTTCGCATAACAATAAGACCTAACTGCAGAGGTGCCGATCCCCCCCAGAGACAATGACGCACCCCCCCCTAGAATTCCTTGAATCCCCCCCCCCCCAAAAAAAAAAACGCTGTCGATTTTCCAGAGGAGTACCTACCTAAGTAATTTACACCATACTGTGAAAAATAGGAATCGTTACGATGGATACATGAAACTTATAGTAACTTGGTCCTAAGAAATAAAACCCAAGTACTGACTTAGTTCTTGAATATTTTTCTACTGATAGGTCAACGTCAACGCAGAGTTGCCCATATTGAAAAATGGAAGCACATTTTTAATAGCTTTTATAATATGGAATTACAACTTATTTTTAATTTTCCTTTAAATACATTTTCTTTACATCAAAAGCTATCGGGAATCTAAGTAATCGGTAAAAGTTCCGCTCAAAATTTATGTAATTATATATATAGTTTTAATCCATAAAAATAGCCGTACACGTGATCCAATCAAAAACAGCTTCCAATTCCTTCCTCCCTTCAATTCTTAATGCAAAAAAATACACTCTTCGCTTTTTTCTATTGCAACACAATTGGCATCATTTAACAAATTAGAATTATTTTATAATTTTTACAGATATAGTTTCACTTTAAAAAGTTATTATTTTTTAATGACTGTAATTAAAATTAAAAATTAAAAAAATTCTTACCGTAAAACTTGGAACTGAACTACTTAACTAAATTCAATCACACATTTGATACCAGACGACAAGTATCTTCCTACTATTTCTAAGTAAAGCAATCATTAAGTTTCTCTTCGAGTATAATTTGGCGCGAAAATGGCTTGGGCCTGAGTAGTGAGTATGTATGCTAAGTCAGATATATTATCCGAAGGTCATTCATTCAAAGAAATGTTATACAAAATTCGGAATATTTATGATGTCAGCTATAACAGCGATTAAGAAATGTTTATGAGAAATAATTGTCTGCACATTGCTTTCTTCGACGCCGGGATCTCTTAAAATAGAATTATCATTTTGCATATTGTTAAAGAGTTTTGTTGCGATTCCTTTAGTTTGAGTTTTAAGTGCTTAATTTATCAAATTAAGGGTTTCATTCAAAGAAATTACTAATAATGCAAGTTTAATTAGCCCGTTCCTTCCTTGCGGTTTAGGAGGCTACGTCTAAAGACAGCTTCAACCTCAACATGTAATTTTATTGTATTCTCCAAATAAATATCTAGAAATTGATAATAAAAATTATTAATATATCTAGTGCTTAATGAAGGGAAGGAGGAGTGGGGTAACATTTTAAAAATCTAATTTCTTGAAAGCTGATATCGAAATTCAAATTCTTGCTGGTGAAGAGGGAAATCTGGTATAAAAAAAAACTGTATGGTCCCGCCTTGCTGGCAATATCAAATATCATTAACTTCTCAGTATTTGTATCCTTTAAAATTCTTTAATATCCTTTATTTGCCTAACCTTCTGAAGGAAACCGACGTATAAACAATAAACTCGTCAAAAAGGTTTATAAGAGGGTCTCTGACAGTCTGACCAAGCAACACAAGCCTGAAAATATATGTCTAACAACCCTAACCAACCCGTCAAATGTCTGTTTTACCAGCAACACACATAATTTTTAAAAATTTAATAATTTTATTAAATTCCAAATTTAAAGCAGGGGGGAGTCCACCAAGACTTATAACCACCTACTACAGAAATATAATTTTTTAATTGAGAAATTAAATTTACAGTTAAAATTTTAATTTAAATCACAAGCAGTGAAAACAAGTTTACATTTCTGGCAATTTGCTTTTTCAGAGGGTTAACAATAAGTTTAAAAATATTCAAATTATATAATTACGAAAATCTTACCAGAATCACTTCCATAGCACTTCAAAATAAGCTCTTAGAGTATTTATATTACAGTGCATTTTCACATCATTTAGTTTAAAATATATCAAATAGATGCTATTAATAAAGGTATCTTTGATGCTTCCCCCCCTCCGTTTCGAAATCAACTATCTACCGAAAAACTTATAACTTATAACAGCACTTCTAAGCGGGAAAATTGCACGAATGTCATTGGTTGAAAAGAAATATGCAGGAGTCATCATTTAATCGAATTCTATATGTTGTATATGTGTTATACAGACTACAGACAGTAAGGCGGCTGCTAGTACCTACCACCCTTATTTGAAACACTTTAGGGATGGACCTCCGTTGTAAAACACCGTTTTTTCTGAAAAACCGCCATCCCTACCGTTTCTTATTTGGTTGGCGGCGAGTATAGTGCTTTGTTTCTGCTTTAGAAGTGATGGGTTGTTTATGGGTAATAAATGTCAGAAAGATTCGTTAGGATTACGCGATATTCTATTATCTATGATCTTCTTTCTGTAATGTTCTTTAGGATTTTGGTTACCATTTTTGATTTGTGAAGGTTGTGGGGGGGAGGTTATGCCCCCCCCCCCCCTTGAAGTCTGGGGGGGGGGGAGATGATTATAAAGTATTTGTCAGAGTGGTATCTTAGACAAATTAGACAAAATAAACCATTTACATTGAAAATTTTCTAATTTTTTCGACCCCCCCCCCCTAAAATTTCAATGACGCAGTCTGCGGCGCTGCCCCCCCCCTGTAGGCACCCCTGCTAACTGTACCGCTGATTAGATGCGAAGTAATTTGTTTGAGGGCGTTAGTAATGCGATGCATCTTGTTCAAAAGGTGGCCCCAAAAGTGTAGACAGGTGAATTAGTTCCATCGGACTTGGGAATTGTCAAGGACGTTTGCACAGCAGGCGTCATCTTTGTGGTTTAGAACAAGATAAATCTCTCGCTTTCATGTCAAATCATGAGAAGACTTTTCAAAATTTTTGGACATGCTTAATTTGTAACATACCTCATTTTTTTTGTCTGGCACAAATTGGGATAGATCAAATTTAACCCATTAAGGACGACTTTATGAACGCCATTAACAACTTACTATTTGTTGAATTGCTGAAGTTAAACAAAATACTTATTTGGCAAATTTTCTTACCAACCGTCATTAGTGGGTTAATAAATACAGAAATTGTACATAGTATTAGTATACGCCCCTTTCTTGTTTTCATTTAATGTAATAAAACGAAAATTCATTTTTAAATGATGTCCCTAAACACTCTCTCATTTGAAGAGCTTCGTGGAAGAACGTGCTAAGTGACAAAAAAGTTAAAATGAGAATAGATTTAAGTTTTTTTGTTATGCACTTAAGTACAGCTGGGGAGAAAAAAAAACGCTCCACCCTTCGTTTCTCGGCTGCTATTGGTCAAGGAACTTTGTGAAAGGTGTCATTTTTCAGGAAATAGCGTAAGGAATTTAGAACTGGCAACAAAAATTGCATAAGGGGTCGTCTACATATTAAAATGAGTACCAACTTTGAAAATTCCAATGGCAACACCCAATTTTTTTTACATAAAAATGTTCAGCACCTTCAAAATACCCCATGTATAAAAAAGTTTTATCTAGTTTGCATTATTTGCTGAGATATTAAAGCATTAATTTTGAACTCGTTTAGGGGGAAATCTCTAAAGTGAAAACAGTAATATTTGGGTTGTGTCTTTTCAAAACAACAAACTGGGTTAACATAATCTCGCCAACGGATGCTAGAATTTGACTTTCTTCACTAATATTGTGATTTTTTTAATGTTTTTTTTTATTTTGAAATTATAAATTCAGAAATAAAATAAAGACTAGAAGATAAAAAGTTTTAATTTTAATTTAAGTCGCATATACGGTTATTTATAACGAACAGATTTTCAAATGCGATTAGTTACAGCGTGTAAAATACTTTTTTGTGTGCATAGCAGTTTTGCTACACCACAGTAATTGTATGTAGCAATTTTTAATTAATGCATAGCGCTTTTGAAAAATTTAAGGATCCGAAAATCGCGGAACTCCGGGGATTCCGAAAGTCGCCAAAATACGGCGATCCGAAAGTCGCGAAAAAAAGGCGATCCGAAAGTCGCGAAAAAAAGGCGATCCGAAAGTGGCGGAACTCCGGGTATCCGAAAGTCGCGGAACTCTTGGGATCCGAAAGTCGCGGAACTACGGGGATCCGAAAGTCACGGAATTCGGGGGTTCAAATTTCGCGGAACTCCTGGGATCCGAAAGTCGCGTAACTACGGGGATCCGAAAGTTGCGAAACTACGGCGATCCAAAAGTAGTGGAACTCAAGGGTTCCGAAAGGCGCGGAACTCCGGGAATACGAAAGTTACGAAACGACGGCGATCCGAAAGAGTAGTAGTGTATTTGGGCGTATCTGTATCACTGATTGATCAAAAGTGACCATTTCTGTATCAAAAGTGTGTTTCTAAAAAACACGGTGTATTCTCAGGCCCCCCCGTCAAAAAATGGATTGTCCCACTAGTATATATAGAATGAGAAAAACGTAAGTGCGTCAAAATGGAGAAGAAAACGCTTGCAATAGCGATTCTCGCGATCGTCTGTGTTGTGGAATTAATAGTGTTGTTGGTCCCAAACGGAGAATACGTGGATTTGAGCAAGAGTAATTGTTCGGTGTCGGAAAATATCGGCCGACGAGTGTATTTTCATAAGTGCTTGAAAGAGAAAAGGCTGGTATACGATATTAGAAAGTTTTACTACAACGGCACGAACGATTTGAAACCAGAACTTCACGGAATTCAGCTTTTTAAGAATGAATTTATGAAACTCTGTCAACAATGTTGAAATTAAAATTTCCCAGTTCAATGATTTGTACAGGACCTTCTTCCAGCGGGAAAACGGAACTAGTGAGAAAATTGGTGAAAAGCAATGTCTACGAACGCCCCATCAAAAATGTGTGTTGGTGTTTTTCCGTTCCTCAAAAATGGATGGCCTCGGAACCCGGGATAAAGTTCGTCTGCGGATTACCACCTGAAGAAGAAAAGTTTGATTTAGTGGTGTTGGACGACTTACAATCAAAGTTAAACGAAGAAGTGGAACTCATGTTTAGGGTCACGTCCCATCATAAGAATTTCAGCGTAATACTGATCACGCAAAATCTGTTCCCCAAAGTGAAAGTTATGCGAGACGTCAGCCTGAATACGCACTACCTAGTATTGTTTCGCAACAATCGAGACGCCTCCCAAATGTCCTGTTTCGCGCGTCAAGCCTTTCCTCAAAAAAATAAATATTTCATGGACGCCTATAAAAAGGCGACACGCGAACCCTATAGTTATTTATTCGTAGACGTTCACCCGCTAACGTGTGATGAGCAGAGGTTGAGGGCTTCAATCTTTCCCGATGAAAATTGCATCAATTGGGTGTTTGTCCCGCTAGAACCATGAAGCGGATCAAGAAACACGTGCACTTGTTGCATATACTTTCGAACGCCTCACCACAACAACGAAAAGCCATCTTGAACTCAACCAGTGCGGACCAGTTAAAATCCATTTGCGAAATTTGTAAAAACTTATTGCAGGGCAATATTCCGGGAGTAAAAGTACAAAAACTTGCACCCTATAAGAAAGTGATTCGTAAGTTAGCTGATAATAAAATAGGACTGTCGTCAAAGAGAAAAATTTTAAAGCAACAAACAGGCGGGTTTTTGTCAATGATTATCCCTTCCGTTTTAAAATTATTAACAGGCAATGTCTAGAAAAATGGCCCTCGTGTCTCCGGACCTGGTTTCGGAATATTATCAAATAAATAAACCAGAGATTCGGTTAGAAGACAAAATCATCCAAGTGTTGCATCAAAATGAAATGCCGGATGATTTGCGAGGAAAACTACTCTCACAACTTATTCCAAAGTATCAGAAGAGTATGCAACCGATCCCAGCAAAAACTATTGAATTCCCATCTGAGTTATTCGACCCCAAGACCCCACAGGACGAGGTCCAAGAGAGTTCATTTGACAACCAAGATATATTTGTTCCGATAGTAGCGAAATTTGTGAGTCATTCGGTTCCAAAGGGCAAAAAGAAACATATTGTACCCATTTTGGAGAAACTGAAAAATAGCGGTTACCAATTCAACGAGCAAAGTGAGCTGGAATTCAATGGAAAACCAGAACGTCGAAGCAACGCCATTGATTTGTTTGGTTATGTAATGAGAGACATGAGGAATCGAGAACCTCCTCCCCGAGGCTTTGATACTTTTCTGAGAGGACTGTTTGAAGCGAATGTACCACTACAGTGGATAGGGAATAAATATGTACGGGAACAACTGGAATTATCCAGTCTAGAACCTCTTCTATCACCTGCATCCCCAGATCAAGCTTCAACGCCCTATCATCCCAGTCTGGTGCGCAAGAAGATACAATGGCAGCCGTACGAATGAAAGAGGTGTATTTTGATCCGAAGAGCCCTGGTTCTTTCGGCGGTGTCCGGAATCTGGCTAGTGAAACAAAAGTGGATAAGGCAACAGCTCAAAAATGGCTTTCACAACAAGATGCCTACACACTCCACTTTCCTGTACGCCACAAGTACAAGCGCCGCAAGACGTTGGCCTACGGCGTGAACGAGCTGTGGCAGATGGACTTGGTTGACATGCAAAAATATGCCAAGAACAACCAGGGGATTCGATATATTTTGACCATAATAGATGTAATGTCTCGCTTCCTGAGAGCGGTCCCAGTGAAAAAGAAGACAGCAGATGCAATTGTGAATGCCCTAAAGACGGCGCTGAAGCACGTTAAGCCTAAAATGATACAAACAGACGACGGAACAGAATTCTTCAATGCCAAGATGAAAAGCTTACTAAAAAGACATGGCATTCATCATTACTCAAC
Source organism: Hylyphantes graminicola (assembly GCA_023701765.1). Taxonomy (NCBI): domain Eukaryota; kingdom Metazoa; phylum Arthropoda; class Arachnida; order Araneae; family Linyphiidae; genus Hylyphantes; species Hylyphantes graminicola. The sequence goes on from CM043112.1 coordinate 38,024,592, forward strand.
CAAGAGCGGGAAGAAAGTTGCTATTTTGGAACGGGCCCATCGGACGCTGCGGGCACGCATGCATCGGTACTTTACGAAGACCAACACCCACCGTTACACGAAAGTGCTACCAGATTTGGTGGACTCGTACAACAAGACGCCGCATAGTGCGCACGGAATGAAACCCGCTGACATCACTGTGAAGGACGAAGCTGAGCTCTATAAAAGATTGTACAACCAAACGCCGATCTCCAAATTCCGATTTAAAGTCGGAGATCTCGTCCGCATTTCGAAGGCTCAGAGACTATTTAGAAAAGGATATCTGGCAGGATGGACAGAAGAAGTGTTTAAAATAACTACTCGATATCCTACGACACCCCAAACTTATATTATCTCAGATTTGCGAGGAAGAGAAATCGACGGGAGGTTTTACGCACAAGAATTGCAAAAAATAGCGGAACCTGAATTTTGGGCCATTGAAAAAATTCTGAAGACCACAGGCGTTGGTCCATCAAGGCGAGTGTTAGTCAAGTGGGTAGGGTTTGACGATTCTTTCAACAGTTGGATACGACCAGGATGGATCCAGTAGATACCTTTAACGTTTTTTTACCGTCCAACGCTAGTATGGATTTGTTCACCCAAAACACCCCAGACAGTTTCAGAACAAAACTGGCTCAGCCGATATCCTTGCATGGAATGTACGAAGTAGCGTTGTCTGAAATATCAATGCCAGGTCGCTATTTCACCATTCAATCAGGTTATAATGATGAATACTTCATTGACGAAGAATATACCATCAATGAATCCACACTTCTTCCGGAGCTATATTTACACATCAGTGGGACTACAGATTTACCCAGCGGAATAACAACTGCGTTTAAAAAAGTATACAACTCCAGTCCACCCCTACTGTCAATGGTCAAAGATAAAAAAACACTTATTTTTAAACTTTTCCCGCCGTGGGGGCTAGAGATACCAATCGAAAGTAAGCAACTACTAAAAGCCATGGATCGCACGGATAGGTATTACGTGGAACCTCCTGATAAGCCTAAAGTTATGTACATCACTAGCAACTACAAGATGCCATCAGAAAACTTTGAAAATCAAATTATTAAGCTATGGGCTTCCAAGCCAATTGAAGAAAGTCGCTATGAAATAGTGTTAACACATCCAGGAAACACAAAAATAATCGACAACATCAACAAATTAATACAGGAAACAGCTGGAGAAAACCTGGTCACCTTTGAAGCAGATCTTGAAGAAAAAGCCGTTACTATACACTTGAAAAACGACGTTCATGTGATGATGGAAAAGGCATTATGCCCTAAACTGATGGAAGCGTTAAACATTCAGACTAATTCGATTTTGATTGAGAAAGAAACGACTTTCCCTTTCACACTGGTGCGTAATCTGAGTGGTGAAAAATTTCACGTCATAACGCATAAGGTTTTTCAGAAGAGCCGCGCTAGAACAGAGCGGAGTGTGCGCAAGATTTTACCAGGAATGTACAGAAGCTCTGAAGATTTTTTCAAGAACATTACAAAAGTAAAATTAAAAGAACTCCCAGATGCCAAGGTAGAATTGATTGTACCAGAAAAAATGGCAATAACGTTTTGTGAAAAATTAACAGAAATGCTAGGTTTTGTAAAGTCCGCATTTACAAGTGGAAAATACATTTCAGATTACATACTCGAATTATCAGCGGGTATAACAGAAGTTTATGTGTACAGTGACATCATTGAACCATCTCTGCTGGGACATGCCTTGGCGCCTATTCTGAAAATCGTGCCCATTGCAAACGAGAAAGCAGACCAAATTGTGAAATACTTTTCAGTGCCGCTGTATTTCAAAGTGAAAAAACAACACATTGATACAATCAAAATTGAACTTCGTACGAGTCGTGGAACGCCCATACAGTTCATTAGCGGAAAAACCTCACTTGTTTTAAATTTTAGAAAGAGAAAACTATAAAATAAGATGTTTTCTTGAAAGGCCAACATTTGCCAAAATGAAGGCCTTAGACACGAAACGGTGCATAGAGCACTACCAACGCGGAGGATATTTCGCCTCAGAGTATCCTATTCAGAGAGGATATGGCTTCTTTAGTGCTCTCCGCCGATTTGCCATACCACTCTTAAAAACAACGGGGCAGTATTTAGGCAAAAAACTGCTCGCCACCGGCCAAGACGTTCTCCAGGATGTATCCGAAGGAAAACCTTTCAAACAAGCCGCAAGGGAGAGATTCCGGGAATCCGCCTCAGCCATAAAGGATGACGTTGTTCGAAAGTTGAGAGGCGGCCGATTGAATAAAAAGGCAAAGCGCAAAAGGAAAATCCACAATAAGCCTCGCAAGCGGAAGCGTGAAGACGTATTTTCTTGAAAAATGGAGAAGTGTTTTTGCACCAAATCGGAACTGAGTCTGTTCGACCAGGCTCCAGTTCAAATGGCAATTGATCGATCCTCGTTTGTGGAAATTCATCCAGTGGCCTCGATTTCAGACAATCCTACTATCGAATTTCTGATTCCGGGGTTAGGAGAATCTTACTATGACCTATCCCACTTATATTTAAAAGTTCAGGCTAAAATTGTGAAAGCAGACGGCACTGCGCCCGCTGCAGCAGAGAAATGTGCGCCAGTAAATTACTTATTAAATACAATGTTTAGTGAATGCCACGTCTCGTTAAACGACCGACAAATTTCTTCAGAAAATAATTATGCCTACAAAAGTATAATTCAAGCTTTGCTGTTCCATCCTGAGCGTGCCCAAAAGACTTTATTGACCGGGGCTTTATTCAAAAAAGATACATCAGGATTTTATGAAGATCTAAGCCTAGAACCAGCCGGAAAAAATAGCGGATTAAAAAGTCGATATAATGCCACGAAAGAGGGCAAAACCTTTGAGTTATACGGCTCGCTCCATATCGACTTGGGCACCCAGCCAAAATTGTTGGTGAACGGGGTGTCCATTCGCGTGAAATTGGAAAAGGCAAAATCTGCTTTTGCTTTGCTTGCCGCCGATGCTCAGTACCAACTGGCAATTGAAAACGCTTCGTTATTCATTCGGAGATGTGAAATTTCAGGTTCCATCCTCGTGGCGCACGAAAAAGCGCTGGAGTCGAGGCTAATTCAAATGCCCTTTACTCGAATTGAGCTAAAAACATTTACCATTTCGCCTTCGCTGAAAAGTCATACGATTTCTAATGCCGTGAACGGGGCTCTTCCCACTCGTATAATAATGGCCTTATGTTCTAACACTGCCTATAACGGGGATTTCACAAAAAATCCATTTAAATTCCATCATTACCAACTGAATCACCTTTCGCTAACCGAAAACGGAATCCAAATTCCGTCGAGCGCTTTCACCCCAGACTACTCGCAAAATTTCTACAGTCGCAATTACTTATCGATGTTCAAAGATCTCGGGCAACTGGACACTAATATTTCCTTTGACGAGTATAAAAATGGCTTGTGCTTTTACGTCTTCAATCTAACACAAGACTATTCGAGCGATGAAGGCCACGTCAACATCACGCGCACTGGGGACCTCTCGATACACCTAAAGTTCGACCAAGCACTACCTGAAACACTCACCTTGTTGTGCTACATGGAAATGCAAGCCACCCTGGAAATTGATAAGTCAAGAAGCGTATTCACAGATTATTAATCATGAACACCACCGAACTGGAACGTATAGTACGTGCGGACAGACGAATGAAAATTGGTTTCGGGGGAGTACGAGCCGCGAACCAGCTCCCGCGAAACCGGAACCAATTCAACAGCTTCATCGTAAACACTCAGCCCTCCAGCAAATCGGGAGAACATTGGCAAGCTGTGTTTTTTGACCCCCGGAATCGCGCAAGCTTTTTCTGTTCATATGGGACTCGGCCAAGTGACGCAGTGAAAAAATTCATAATGCAAAATTCATCAAGTTGTGAATATAATTCATGGCGGCTACAGCATCGCCGTGCCACCAGCTGCGGACTTTACTGCCTCTACTTTCTCTGGCATAAATCGAGGGGACTACCCGTGACCCAACTACGATCCCGAAATCCGTGCACCAATGAGCGACTCATCCATCAATTTGCAAGGGAAAATTTCAAGTTATTAGCCAATCCTGGACAATATGGGAGTGTCAAGTATTGCTGATGCTCTATAAAAACCCTTGCAAGCCGCAGTACAGCAGCCACCATGTCGTCAAACGAAGCCCAATACGGTTATCTGTTGCTGGAGAGAGATTGTTTGAGCGAGTCCTTCTTGATAGCCGCCGTCTGCAGCAAGCTGTTTAACAACATGTGGACTTGCATGAACGAAGCGACTGCTTCTCACAACCTCAGACCGAATCCGAACTTGACTAAAATTGCCTACTTCCAAGTGATGACGAATGGAGCCATAGTGAAGAGTCTGCATGCAACGTGCCGCCTGGAAGAAGCTGCCCAGCTACTGTAAAACAAGATGTAACATTTGATTTTCAAAATAAAAGTGGTTAAAAAAATTATCTTGTCTCATTTCGCCTCAGAAGTAATCAATTTTTGGTACCAAGCATGCTCGGGAACTAAGACTATTAGAAAAAGGCTCATTTTTTTAGCCTAAAACTTGTTTAAGGGTTACCAAGCAAGCTTGGCATAAATTAGTATCAATAAAATTACACAAAATGCTTTAAAATGGTTTATTTAAAAATAAATCACGCATACAATCTATCAAGGCAATTACATGAATACTCTCAAAAAACTCTGGAGTTAAAAACTGGACCATGCCGAGATGCTGGGTCACGAACGTATTGGCAAACAGTCTTAAATCTATCTTGGAGACACTTAAATTGAAGTATTTGTTCAGCGTGTCCTGTCTTGTCATGGTAACACAATCATGTCCAAGCTGGTTTCCATACTGCCGGATGCACCCGTCGCATTTGAAGACAGCACTGATCCCTTCACATAACATCTGTTCAAGGTTGTCACATAGCGATGAAGACAATACCATTTCACATTCTATCTTGTCGAGGTTGGGGTCGAAAGGCGACAGTTCTCGATTATCAATGTCCTTCTCGATTTCACAGGGTAAAGCATATTTCAGAATGAAGGTAATCACACAATGCGAAATAGTTTCGGTAATGTCTTTTAGTCTTCTCCACTGGTCCCCCGACAGCAAACAGATTCCCGGGATGAAAAGCCGGGAAAAGTCCGGATTCAGCACACATTTCTGCATGGAAATGCATTGACAATCATCCGTGTTCACCACAGCGAGAAACAGTTCGTTGTTCACTACGGAAAAAGCTTCATAAAAATCAGGTAGATCCACGAAATCCGTGTTGTTGATGGAGTCGCAGAGACTTATCCACATGGACGCTGGAAGAATCAATTCATTTGTGGTGGCTTCCAGTTGGTTTGCTGCAGTTTTCACATGCTCCGAAAAGATGACATCAACGTGCTCGTCACTAAGACACACCATGACAAACATTCCATTTCCGAGGTGAAAGCAATTTTTTGGTAAAATCGTAGCGAAATCAAATTTTTTCAAAAAATTAGAAATATCAGACCTCTTTAAAACTTCCATGACTGCCAACTCGAAAACTCAGAGCACCACTGAATTTAAGAAAAAAAGTATTTCAGGTCGTCTGAAAACCCGCGACCAATCAGAAATAGGCTATAAATAATCTCATGTCTCAACAAGATATAAATAACCCCCCCTAGATGGCGCCACGAGCTCTAATAGAATATGTTAATAAACGTTAATTTTCTAGTTGTATCCAAGTGCGCGTGGCTTAGTTGTTTAATGCACTACCAAGTAACTAAGCTTCGCTCACTTTTCGAGATCGCAGGTTCGATTCCTGTTTTAATGAACTATAAGTCTTATTTAAACAGTGAGTTATTCTATATGTACTCGCTCCAATACTATCAATTTTAAATATGTATACTAGATGGCGCCAGTTCTACAAAAAATATTTCATGTTTTAACAAGAGGTGGCCGATAATTCATGTCTCAACAAGACTATAAATAAACCAGCCTAGGCAGTCATAACGCAGTAATAATGGAACGCTACGGTTATATGCTTGAAACCCCCCACGGCCTAGTGTGCCCCCATGAAAAATTATTTTCAAATTTTGTGGATTGTGTGAAGCAAGCCATATCCCAAAAATGCGAACTTTCTTTTTTTAAGATTTTATCTACTTCTTCGGTGATTTCAGAATTCTACACGACAGACCGGGAGTATGGTTATATAATTCTCCATTTGATGCCGCCCTTTGAATATTTTTCCATCTCTACACATTCAATGCAATTTTTTACCAGTGTGTTGGACGCTATCTTGGAATGCAAGGGCATCTCATCGGAGGAAATCGACCACCCGTCATTCCGCTCGAAAAATGTATACATAAAAAAACTCAACCCCGAAGAGATTATCGGAGAATTGCACCTCTAACGAGACATATTTTATGGGTTTTTACGCGCCCGGCGCCACTTCAAGGACTCTCATCCCACATGCTATTACCTCGTGACTCTTTTCAACTAAGTGTCAATACCTTTTCGAAAGTTCTAGAAGTTTCCCAAGGTGAATTCCCTCCGTATATATACTGCCATTACTTTTTAACGTCATTACTTCTCTTGTGCCCTGTAGAGACAACTAGCGACTGATCCTGCCCTGCCATGTCTGGTAAGCATTTTCCAAGTTATTTACCGATAATCCAGTCATCTGGTTTTCCAGCGAGGCCCATAAGTTTTACGAAATAATAATTTTATTTAAGTATAGATGAGGCATTTTGCAAGCATCTTTTGCAGAAATATTACGAAATTAAATTCTCAATTATTTTTAATTTAAAATATCATACTTTTAAAAATAACTTTCCGCTTCAATGAATTTACTTGTCGAGCAAGTTCTCAAAACTCATTTTTGCCCCTAGACAGAAAAAACAAAGCTTTGGTAGTGTCCTCCGACGAAGAGGATTTCGTGCCCCTCAGAAAGAAAGCTAAGACTCCGGGAGACGCGACCAAAAAGAAGCGAGCACTAAACATCGATCTCAACCTATCGAAAACCGATGGGCCCGGAGCTTCCAAGCCGACACTCCCCCCCTATTCCATCTATCTGGGGTGTGATATTGTAGTTGAAGTGAAAGCGTTCAAGAAGGAGCACTATCTCGGGTTTTCCAAAAACGTGGACGGGGAAATCAAGAACCGCTTCAACGTGAATGTGAAGCAAATACATACCTTAAAGAAAGCGATTGATGCAGTGATCGACCATCTAGAGGCCAACAACTTCGAAGTGTAAAAAAAAAAAATTGCACGCTGCAGTCCGAAATTTATTGGTTGTACTCTGTTACTCAAACATGTTTCAATTTGAACCGTTTCGTACAGCATTCAGAGGTTACATACGTAGTCTTCGATGCTCACTAAATTACTCGGACGTAGAGCGCCTACACACTGATATTAGAGAGGACATTTTCAATGTACTCAATACTGCTTTAGTCTTAAGATTACGCCTAGTTATTTGCCTATCAGTCGTCTTTTCAAAATTCATCGATCACGAAGAACTCACGCAGACTTTTTACTTCAATTCGAATACAGCGCGAATCCTCTCGCCTTACGAGATTTTCCCCGCAGTAGATAGAGCCTTTGATGTTATTAAAAATGCCATAGAAAACTTCCTTCACAATGGGAGCAATTGGGTAGTAAAAAGCATTCAGTTTCTAGACCTCCACATCGGGAATTATGTGCCCATGGGGGGCGGATGCGGCTCCATTTCGCTGCCGCCGCGTCTCAAAAACAAAAATGCCTTATTAAACATAAAATGTAATAACAATATGTGCTTTCTGTACTGCGTACTTGCCAAATTGTATCCAGTTGTTGCCAATTCCAATAGACCCTCGCGATATGATCCTTATCTGGCTAACCTAGAATACACTTTTCTAAAATTCCCCGTAACTATTGATCAAATTGCGAAATTCGCGAAAAGAAACAAACTGCAAATAAATGTTTATGGATACGCGTCTGACATCTATCCCATATTTAAAAGTAAAAATGTTGGTAAAAAAGTAAATTTGTTATTGTTTAAACAGCATTATTTTCTTATCAGAAATTTTAATCGTTTGTTAAAGTCAATGAGTTCCCAATACCATTTTTGTGATAACTGTCTATGTGGCTTCAAAAGGAAGACCACCTTACTACACCACCGAGAATTTTGTGAGAAAAATGCCCCTCAAAAAATAACTATGCCGTCAAAAGAAAAAAGTCGAGTCCAATTTACGAATGTACATAAAATGCTGTATCACCCATTCGTTGTGTATTGCGATTTCGAGAGCATGCTCCTCCCCGTATCCAACGCCATGCAACACCCGGCTAAATCGTTTTCAACCCCCATTGAACAGCACGCCCCCTACACATATTTTCTGGTAGTCTTGGATATTAACGACACCATCATTTTTCAAAAATACTACCAAGGGTGGGACGTTATTAGAAACTTTCTCTCCGTCCTTAAAAAACTCACAAAGAAATTAATTGCCAAAATGCATGAGGTTGCACCCATGCAAGGGAAAATTCCGACTGACAATTCAGCGTGCCACATTTGCGAAGAACCCTTCCTTCCGACCGACGTAAAGGTTTTAGACCATTGCCACTTCACAAACACGGGAAATAACATCAGAGGGTTCAGCCATGTGAGTTGCAATTTAAATCTCCGAAAATCCTTTTTCCTCCCCATTTTTTTTCACAATCTACGGGGCTATGATTTACATTTTATTCTTAAAGAAGTCAACAGTAGCGTCGGAAAAAAAATAACCATCATTCCGGTAAACACGCAAAGATTTTCTGTATTCCAAATCGATGACATGAAATTCCTGGACAGTATGCAATTTTTAAATGCTTCCCTAGCGACCTTGGTAGAAACATTAGTGGCTTCCCAACACGACTTCCCCATCTTTAATTCGTTTTTCTCTCATTTAGAAAACCGCCATCTCCTAAAAAGAAAAAACAATTTTCCCTATTCGTATTTTTCGAGTGAAGCAGTGCTAAGTCACACGAAATTCCCTCCAAAATCGGCTTTTTTTAATAAACTGTCAAATTCCGATATATCCCAAGGCGATTACGATCATGAACTTCTTATTTATAAAACTTTAAAATTGAAAAACTTTGGCGAATATTTAGAGCTGTATCAGCGTTTGGACGTCATTTTGCTAGCCGAAGTCTTTACCTCGTTTCGCCGCAAATCAATGGAATATTACCGCTTGGACCCCGTTCACTTTGTTTCGAGCCCGAATTTAAGTTGGGATGCTTGCCTTCGCATGACGAAGGCCGAAATTCAGCTATTCACAGACGTCAACATGTTCATTTGGCTGGAGGGCAGTCTCCGCGGAGGTTTAGTCACCATCGGCGACCGATTTGCCAAAGCTAACAATCCCTATCTTTCATCGTACGACCCGACAGTAGAAACCAGTTACATCATCGCGCTTGACGCCATCAATCTGTACGGTTATTGTTTACAGCGGCTACTACCCTACGACAATTTCAAATGGCTCACACGAGAGGAAATTGAGCGTTTTAACGTCTTTGACATTTCTCCTCTAGCAACAACTGGCTACTTTTTGGAAGTCACTTTAGAATACCCCGACGAATTGCACGATTTCCATAATGACCTACCCCTAGCAGTGGAGCACATGAAAGTGGAGAAGGACATGTTATCGCCCTATCAACTAAAATTATTAGAGAATGAGAACATAACTTTTACGAACGCTACACGAAAGTTAATTCCGAATTTCTACACAAAGCGCAACTACGTTACCCATTACTTAAACTTGCAGTACTACTTGGAACAGGGATTGGTTTTGAAAAAAATTCATAGAATCTTATCATTTTATCAAAAGGAGTATCTCAAGTCCTACATTTCTTTTAATAACGAAAAAAGGCAGCAAACCGACAATCGCTTTGAAAGAGATCTCTTTAAACTCATGAATAATGGGATTTTCGGGAAAAGTATCTCCAATACCAGAAAGCGAATAGACATGCAAGGGGTATTTACTGAAAAAGGCTGTAAAAATAAACTAGCTAGCCCGAGACTAGAATATTTCGAAAGTATCAATGAGGATTTCGCTGTATTCAAAATGAAACGAAAAACCCTTCATTTAAATTCTTGTATACAAGCTGGGTGGGCTTGCCTAGAATTTGCCAAGTTACACATGTACAAAATGTATTATTCCCACCTTAAGAAACATTATAAAGACCGTTGTTCCATCACCTACAGCGATACCGACTCATATTACATAAAAGTACAAACAGACGACGTTTACAAAGACATGCGTAAATATTTCTCAGACATCATGGACCTCAGTAATTTCCCCGCCGGGCATATAGCCTACAGTACCCACAATCAAGGCAGACTCGGTTGCCTGAAGAATGAATCATGCACCCCCATAAAACAAATCGTGGCCTTAAAATGTAAAGTTTATAGTATTGAGTACGAAGACACTGTGAAAAAAACAGCAAAAGGCATTAAAAAATCTATTTTAGATAGCTTGAATTTCGATGATTATAAAAATGTTTTGTTTCAGCAATTAAATTTAAAACACTCGCAAGTCACTATCAAATCAAAGCAACACAATTTAAACACTGTCCTCGAAAACCGAAACTCTTTGAACTCTTTCTTTGACAAAAAATATATTTTGGACGACGGAGTACAATGTCTAAGTTTCGGACACTACATGATAAAAGACCTCTGACGTGCAGCGTGCATTTTTACACTGTGGTGGTGGTGTATTTACTTCAAACGCTGTTGATTTTCTGTGCCCATAAACGCCGTATACTGACAATTCTGTTTTGCACTGTTGACATGCTTAAGTGCAAATACAAAAATCTGTTTACAAGTCCAGTGCATTTTTAAAATTCATGTGAAATAATCACACTGCAATGTGTCCACAGAATAAGCAGGGCCAATTTTCAGAAAATAACAACAGTGTGTACTAACAACGGTGGCTGGTATATTATGCAAACAAAGAAAATGTATGCTACCAAAATGTATGCTAAAAATCTATAATGATTTTCAAATAGTGTATAACTTTTATAAAATATTGTGTGAATAAAACTACAGCGATTTTGAAAGCATTTCAATTTATGAGAAGTTAAAACTTGTACTATAAAAATATTTAGTTGTTTCAAAGTAAAAATTTAAATAAGTTAAAAAATATTTTAAAAGTTAAAATTACTATGATAAAATTACAGTATGCTCTCAAAATCACTAACAGAAATTGTATACTGAAACATTTTCGAAAAAAATATTGTGTATGATTTTGTATTTTAAAAGTATTTCCATTTATAATTTTGTATAAAAAGTGTATTAAAATGAATAAAGCATTTTCTAAAAAATATGAAAGAATTTCAATTATTATCTTGTATTAAACATTTTTTGAAGGAATACTTTTAAATGTAATAAATTCTTGAAGAAAAAATTTTAGAAATCAAATTAAATTTAAAAGTAATACCAGTATTGTCTTATAATACTATTGATAATTATGTTAAAATTGTAACAAATGATAATTTTCTGACATGTGTTTTGGTTATCCCATTAAAGAATATTTTTTAAAAAGGAAAAGTGTATTTCTTTTAAGACTATTTTGATTTATAAAATTCAGTTTAGAAATATTATAAATGTAAAAATTCTAAAGTAAAGAATTAAATAAGTTTGTCATTTAAAAAGACTTAAACTTTCAATTATATTCTATATACTATTTGTTACTAAGGATGAAAAGTTTCTTAAGAAACAGAATACCAGTATTGTCTTATAATACTATTGATAATTATGTTAAAATTGTAACAAAAGATAATTTTCTGACATGTATTTTGGTTATCCCATTAAAGAATATTTTTTAAAAAGGAAAAGTGTATTTCTTTTAAGACTATTTTGATTTATAAAATTCAGTTTAGAAAAGTCTGTGACATCTTTAAAAATATTATAAATGTAAAAATTCTAAAGTAAAGAATTAAATAAGTTTGTCATTTAAAAAGACTTAAACTTTCAATTATATTCTATAATATTTGTTACTAAGAATGAAAAATTTCTAAAGAAAAACTATTGATTTAAGAAACAGAATACCAGTATTGTCTTATAATACTATTGATAATTATGTTAAAATTGTAACAAAAGATAATTTTCTGACATGTGTTTTGGTTATCTCATTAAAGAATATTTTTTAATAAGGAAAAGTGTATTTCTTTTAAGACTACTTTGATTTAGAAAATTCAGTTTAGAAAAGTCAGTGACATCTTAAAAAATATGATAAATGTAAAAATTCTAAAGTAAAGAATTAAATAAGTTTGTCATTTAAAAAGACTAAAACTTTCAATTAAATTCCATAACGTTTGATTATATCTAATTCTAAAAATAAAATAAAGAAAGAGAATACCATTCTTATGTGTCTTGCGGCATAATCAACAACATTTTTGGAAAAATGACATAGTTCAAGGTAAATCAACTTCAAGAGAAGTACAGTAAGTAATAACAAAAAAAAACTTATTAGACTAACCTTTTTCTGCATCCACGACGAATTTTTTTAACATTTTTGAAAATTCTCATGTGACTATTAATTCAAATATAAATAATAGTCAATATGAGAAAATTCGAAATGTAAGTATCAATATAATCCAATTTTTCGAGGGCACAAGCACACACACACAATATACCTTGGTTTTCATGATTTAACGCACTCGAAAGAGAACTCCGAAGTAACGAAAGTAAAAGTTGACCTATGCCGAGATTGACCCAACAACTTTTCTTTAAAACGTAGGTGAAATAGAACGCATCATTCGGATTAAAAAATTGACGTGTCTGACACGTGCAAGCCGCATGGTGCGAAAAAATCCCCCTTCGGCGGTCTTCCGAGGTCATTGAAAGAATTACTTCGAATTAAAACGTAGTTTGCTACAACAATATTCCTTTTTCAAATGAAACGATTTTGTAACTAAGGGATAAGAATTTTTCTCAACTGGTCTACAGAAGTACTTTTCGCCCTGAAGGTTGCTTACATAATTCCCAAACCAGATTCGTGAGCCTAGGAGGGGGCTGTTATGAATATCAAAAATCTTTGCCGACTGATATCTAGCTTTTAATCTCCATGAGCGAAAAATATCGTCGACTTTTAGCTCTTATATTTGTAGGGTGTTCTGAATTTTGCTTTTCAACAGTTGTTTGAGAAATCCGGTGTCATATGATAGTAAAAAAAGTTTTAGTGATGTAGTCCATTATAAAAATATTTTGTCAGAAATCAGCTATACAGAAGTAGTCACACATACTTTTTTTGACGGGGGGGGCCTGAGAATACACCGTATTTTTTAGAAACACACTTTTGATACAGAAATGGTCACTTTTGATCAATCAGTGATACAGATACGCCCAAATACACTACTACTCGAAAGTCGCGAAAATGCTGCGATCCGCGACTTTGAACTTAGCTTTGAATCGCAACTAAATGCGACACAAAGCTAAATCGCTATCGCAAGTTTTCATTTCGGTGTCGCGTTTCGCCAAGCGACACCGCTTATTTTACACGCTGATTAGTTATAATCACATTGACTAACATGATTATTGCATTAATGTTTCACATTTTTTATGCAAATTTTTGTTTCATTAATATTGCTGCAAAAAGTTTGTTAAAAATTTGTCGCCCTTTATCGGTAATATAAACCACATATTTCAAAACGAGGGTTACAACCTTAACACGGTATTTAAGGAAAGCAAAATAAAATTATTCAGAATGATTGGGCAATGATTTATAATCAAGGAAAGTGGGCACTAATAATTTTAAATAAGCAATGTGGTAACAATAAAATGTACTGAAAACCGAATTCCAATTATATTTTAGCATATTTATTTTTGATATACTCAATTCTTGAAATTGTATTGGAAATAACACACATTTAAAAACATAGTAATCGATACAATTTAAAGTTAATTCGACAAACAAAATACATTGCATGCACTTGAAATAAGAAAAGAGTTTTAGATTTTTTTCAGACATCAATAATTTGAATAAACATTTATCAACAAATGCTTTTCAATCACCAAACGATACTGCAAGTTAGGATCGAATTCGCCAAGTAATTTTTTACACGATCCCTAAAATTCGTCTTTTTCAGTTTTTTTACAATAACTCGGCAAATAATTGTTTTTGAGTTTAAAAATTTGGGATTTTGGTTCTACTTGATCTACTTTATCGATTTATGTAAAAAAAAATTGGGGTTGCTATTAATGTTTTATTTTTTATTATTTAAATTTAAATAAAAAATTATTAAAACTGAAAAATTGATGAACAAACTTTTGTGATTTGTTTTTGGAAGATTAAGAAGTACATAATGAAAAAAAAAACTTAACATTATGGGCGTTCAACTTTGAATGCTTATAGCTTAGCAAATAATGCAAAGTAAATAATTCTTTTTTACACATGGGGTATTTTGAAGGTGCTGAACATTTTTATGTAAAAAAAATTGGGTGTTGCTATTGGAATTTTCAAAGTTGGTACACATTTTAATATGTACACGACCCCTTATACAATTTTTGTTGCCAGTTCTCAGTTCCTTACGCTATTTCCTGAAAAATGACACCTTTCACAAAGTTCCTTGTCCAATAGCAGCTGAGAAACGTGGGGTGGAGCGTTTTTTTTTTCCCCAGCTGTACATTAAAAATGGTACTTACAAAACGTAAAAAATACACTTAACTTAAAGTTTCTGAACAGGGGGAACTTGTTATCTTTAAAGGAGGGAATAACGTGTTCAATGACATAAAATTCTAAACATTTCAACAATGGCACTTAGCACGTTCTTCCTGTAAGCTCTTCAATTGTGAAAGCGAACGCGTTCCAGAATCCAGAGAACCTAGGCGCACACTTTGGGAACCTCCGTTTATCCATGATCATCTGCCCAGAACCATTACATGTTCAGTGGTCGGCTCGCCGTTTCATCTGCTAAAATATTAATGACCGATACGGGCAATTAGAGGGGATATAGAGGTTTGCGACGTCACTTCCTGTTATGCGTCATTAGAGAGGTCCATCATCCCTGACCTTCCGGAAACAAGAGGTGTCATCATTTTTTCTATTTATAATCATTGTTTTATTGCAGAATAATCATAATTATGACAAATAGTGGGTAACTTCATACTAGTATTATTTTCAAAAAGACAATGAAAATTTATTGTTCATTTGTAAATAAAGGATATGTTTTCTTAGGCACATATTTTATTGTAAAATAATCGTAATTATGATAAGTAGGTCACTATGTACTAGTATAATTTTCAACAAAGTATCTGAACATTTATTGTTTATTTTTAAATAAATATTAGTCTTGGTTTTCATTGGTACATCTTCTTACTAAAAACCTTCATGTAAGCAAATAGATTTGCAACAGAAACTGTTATGTAGACCTGCTAACACACTTCAAAAAGTCTAAAAAAAAGTGCAGTATTTCGTTTTATAAATTAAAGTTATAAGTGAATTTAAATTGAGCCTATCAATAGTTATTAGGAAGTTAAACTTTTTAAGATTTCAGATTTTGTAGTGTATTTTAGAAGAAAATTTTCGTTTAAAATTTGAATACACAATTATGTCTTTAAACTGAAACGGTTAATGATATCTAACATTGAATGACTGATTCAGTACTGAGTTCGATTATAATATAAAGATGATGCAATAGGAAATGAGAAAACCATCATATACGAAGGCTGATGCAACATAAGCGTGATATTACAATACTTTTAAGTCAGGTTAAAGCACCGGAACGACTTGAGCATGTGCTGCGCCATCAGCTGTTCATCGTTTTTTCTGCGCTTTTTAGATTGGTGACTTTGCGTAGCTGTCACTTAGTAAATATTTTGTTGATACTTAAATTGGGTATTTATTTGTAGCCATATTTGCTTCCGTATAACCCTCTAAAGAATACTGTTGCCATATGGCAACAAGTAACATAATCCACTTTATTCTATTAAAGTAGAGCTCCCTCTCGACAAATCTGCGTTTTTTTTCATCTATTACATTCCATTTTGAAGTTTTAGTTACTAATAACCCTCATGGATGACAGTAGCAAAAGTGTATTTAAAATTAAAGAGTGAAGTTATTAACTGTTGTGCAATTACGTCTTTGGCAGTGTTCAAAGTAAAATAATATTAGTACAAATAAATTGTTTTTAAAAATTATAATGGTTCAAGAGGGTTATTTTAAAATGTGTTAAGTAGTTTTCTAGTCATTCTTATCAAAATTGGAATTTTGTCGTTGGTTTTTGCCGGCAAAAATTTCAATTATTTAAAATCCAATGCACTTAATTTTTCGTCAGTATTTTTCCCATAATGTATTAGTATATATATATTTTTCCGGATGAAAAAAAAATCATGCATTGCAGGGTCAAGTTTGCCCGTTCCTCAATCTCTCTTATTAACATAAGTTTTGGTAAAAATTAAAGTGTCCCTATCCCTATCTCCTGGAAGTTCAAGCTCCGTGCAACATCACGCAACGTATACATACCGCCACAGTCGGGTAAAATGCAGTAACCACAACAATGAATTGGGCCATTTTTGCTCAGAAATAATCAGTTATTAATGTGTACTTTCCTGTAGGTTGGAGTTATTGAGTCTTTGCAACAATGGTCCAAGTCATTAGTCTAACTACTGCAGTTTACCTGCAAACGGCAGACTAGTGCGTCAACTCTTTAGAGTCAGCGCAGGTGAAACGCATTTAGGGTCTTGCGCAATGGTAATGAAGTCACGCCAATCTCGAGTAACCAGGGAAATTGGGCAGCTGGTTAATCATTACGGGATTTTTCGAAAATTGCTGGGGGCGAAAGAGCTAAAGAGAGAATGAAAACAATAAAAATAAAGTAGTTAGTTATAAAACATAAAAAACAAATGTTTCAAATCTTAAAGTTATATTCATTTAAGACCGGCGGACAGATGGCGCTGATTTAAAACTATGATACTAAATTTGGAGTTTTATAAAAAAAAAATGCAAAAAACCGCATCAATGCCAGCAACTCCTTCAAAACAAAGTCATTTTTTATACAAATAACGAGTAGTACAAGTCAACTGCTTCGGTATGGATATTTTTGAAGAGCTTGAACATTCTCCTTAATACCCGCACGATGCTCGGTCTTAAAGGGATAAAGGTAAAATATATTTTACTTTAGTTTCCTGTGCAAACTCATGGTAGATTGACGGTACTTATAAGTACCACTTAAAAAGGCCGTTGTTTTACTTTTCATTGTTCGTTTAAAAAGACTAAGACTAAAAAAAGTATACTATATTCAATTAACGAAAAGCCATTATTAATCAATTTAATTTAGTAATTATAAGTACATAGAAAAAAAAAAGAATAGGAAAGAAATGCGAGACGTAAAGTGCATTTTATGTCCCAACTATTTTGTTACCCTTCAATATTTTAATTATTTGCAATAACTTTAATTAAGATGTTTGAAGACAAATAATTCAAATTAAATCTTAATATGAGGCAAAAAGTTAAACAAACAGGGTGTCCCAGAATGGACTACCTGTTTTTAAAAATTAATAAAAAAGAAATTGATAGAGATAATAACACAATTCTTGCAGAAAACGAATGAGTCATGTTTGGAATTTGATATGGAACACTTTTTTTTTAGTTATGTTTATTACGTTATAAGGCTATATTATCTTTATTATGTTCAATTTAACCGACAGACGGCGCTGCAATATCGCGTGTTGGCTGTATGAAAGATGCAGGCATGCGTATACACCGAAAAGAAGGACATGTTCAGTAGACTGAATCTATCTGACCACGTATACTTCTTTTCGGTGTATACGCATGCCTAGTTCTTTCATACAGCCAACACACAGTATTGCAGCGCCGTCTATCGGTTAAATTGACCACATTAAAGTGTAATAACATAATAACGCCATAAACATAACTAACATAATAAAGTGTTCCATATCGAATTCCAGACATGACTCATTCGTTTTCAGCAAGAATTGTGTTAACATAACTATTCATTTCGGTTTTATTAGTTTTTAAAAACAGGTAGTCCATTTTAGGACACCCTGTATATACTATTTCCTGGGTATTCGTAGCTCCAAGACTGGGGCCGTTGAATTAGCGCGATACAACCGGGTTCATGTAAGCATGGTATTCATCCAATAGCATCTTAATCGAAACAACACAGTCCCCCCATAATCCTTTTCCCAAGGACAAAAGGCCTTCTTCTACGAAATGACGCCGGTTCCCGAAACAGTTATTGCCCACATTTGCATGGGCGGCCTTCACCTTAAACTACCTGCCCAGACAGGAGCAACTGCGGCCTTGGACATCGCCCGAACATCTGGGTTCGGGTTCAGGCTTGGTTGAGCTTTGTATTATTTACTACGTTGTTATACAGTAAAGCATCTGCATTAAATATTATAAACGTTCTGATCATTAGACCCGGCCTTTTCTGTATTTTGTGCATCAGTTTTACAATAACTATTAAGTTCTTACAATAATCATAAATTTCAAAGTTTTATGGATATGAAGCTTTTATTGACAATGTACTTTTTTATATACATTTTTAAATAGTTTTAAGATCATCTTTTTAAAAATATACCTAAGCTGCATATAAAATTTGGTGACACCAAGATTCAAACATAAGTTGAATACAAAAAAAAATATACAAAAGGCTATATAACTCAGACTGCCAAAACTACACCTTAAACATTGGTTTGGTTGGATTGGTGACGTCAAAGCTAGAACTACATGATGATTTGTTGTGAGATTCTTTCGTTGTCTGTATCTGGTTAAAGTTTGTTACTCTTTTTCCGCGATGTTTGAGAACAGTTGAAATAGTTCAAATTCGAAAAAAATATACAAACTCTTACGATTCAAACAGTGAACATCAAAAAATAAACTTCTATCCCACATTATATTATATATTTCCTTCCTGTAGAAAACATAATGATATATTGAAGTGAAATTTAAAATTTAATCAATCTTTAATCAAAAGTTAAAAACTTGAGAAAATTCAAACACACAAAACAAAATAAGCCAATTAAAAAAAGTCGAGATCGAATAACGTATTAAATAACTCTTTAACCTACTCTAGTTTTAAACTTTAAAAAAATAGAGGCAATAACTTTCATTTAAACATCTCAAATAATAATCAACATGAAAAAAAAAAAAAACTCGTCCTGAAACGTAGTTTAAACACTGTTAATCTTTCTTAACAAACAATGCAATTGACCAAATTTCAGGTTGTCAACAACACGTCTTTTTCCTTGTTCTACTATTTTTCTTTAGTTAGTCTAGTTAAAATAGTTTAGTTAATAATCTATAGAAAATAGATTAAAATAGTTAAAAATAATTAAAATAGTTTAGTTTAAATCGTTTGGTCTTATCCAGTTAAAATTGTTAGTTAAGGGGACGCATTACCCAAAATATTATTTCTTGAAATAATAACATAAACTTGTAAATTATATTGGTTTTGTATAATGTTCACTCTAAATAAAAAATTTCTAGAATTAAAAAATAAATATTTACAAGTAGTTTTTCATTTATTCAAAAAAAAGTCAAAATTTTGTCAAAAAATCAAACTTCTCCTTCAATTTTAAGAATAACTTCACCAAACTTTTATGGTTTCTTTTTAGTACTATTTGTTCAAGAACTGTGCATGGATTTTAAAATGTAAGCGACAGTTAAAAAGTAATATGCATTTACAGTGAAAATCACAAAAAAATACAAAAAAAAATACAAATTATTGAATTCAACATTTAAAAAAAAAATAACTATACATAGAAGACCTTATTCCATGCACAAATTTGTGCATAATATATGTAAGAACACAGGTAAAAAAAAATTCTAACTTAATTAGCAAAAAAGCCTTGGGATTTATTAAACACAAGAATTGAAAAACGTGAAACAGAGAAAAAAAGGTTGAAAGCAGACGAAATAAGTATTCAAACTTATAGGAATGACTCCAGAAAATATTTAATAACTTTTTTTCTACAAAAGATATCATTGTGAAACTTTCAGTAAATGTTCAGAAGGATATTGTAAATAATAAGAAGTAAAAACTGAAAAATTAACAGTTTGACCAATTTTTGGGTACTGCGTCCCAGCAGACGAAATACTTATTCAAACGTATAGGAATGACTCCAGAAAATTTTAATTACTTTTTTTCTACACAATATATCATTATGAAACTTTCAGTAAATGTTCAGAAAGATATTGTAAATAATAAGAAGTAAAAACTGAAAAATTAACATTTTGACCAATTTTTGGGTAATGCGTCTCCTTAAATTAAAATAGTTTATGTTTCAAAAGTGGAAGTCATTACTATTACAATGGCAATGTTATCGACATGCTAAAGAAAATATTGTGATTAAGAATAAATTAATTCATTTTCAGCAATAGCATTTTTTAAATACAATATTTAAAATTTATCGCTTGGTTTTACTAAAAATATGGTTCAAGTACCTGCGACGGCTGTGTGTTGAAATATTTCACCATATTTTCGGTATTCAGTTGAACCATTTTTCAGTTTTTCGAAAACTAAGTTCACATTCAAATTTTCGACAATTGTACAGTACGTAATTGAAGCTTATATTTTATTCAGAAGAAATAAGGAAAACGAGTTTTCGATATTCGAATAAAAGGCTTCAATTGTCTGAGTTTTACTGTCTAGGGGGCATCCATATATTACGTGATGCATTGGGTCTCATCAAATATAACGTAATTGTTAAATTCCAGACTTAAATTTGGTAAAATCTTAATTATAATATTTATTCGGCGCGTTTACATGAGCCATCGAATCCATGGAATGCCAGAATACCCATTATGGGAAAAAGAGGTCGAGCAGGATTTCTAACCCAAATGATAGTCTGCGGCCGAATCCATGGTATGAAACATCAAACCCTCCTTCATTGGAGGGTTTACGAAACCTCCCAATGAACCCTGCAATTCTGGTTCTGTCTGGGAGAAAATCCCCAAGAGGGAAAAATTGCTGAGTTGGCCCTTAAATCCATGGATTCGATGGTTCATATAAACGCGCATATTGTGGCTTTCCGAACCACGTGTTGAAGATTTAAAATTCACTTTTAAACAGAAATCAAATCAAAATAATTATTTTGGAAAAATCTCACTGAGTTTACAGGGGAGGAGGGGAGCCAAATATCACGAAATCTCTCCAGGGGAGAGGGGGTAAAATAAAATGATCAAAACCATGTCACGTGATTAATGGACTCCTTTTTTAATCCACATCAAATTTTAAAATGTTTAAAATAGTTAATTTACTTTAATTATAAAATTTGAGCTATTAATCGCTTTGTAATCGTAACCTTGAAGCTTAAAGGGTAAGTTGATAACTCTTTGTAACAACTTTTGCTTACCATAGGTTATCAACCTTATATTCTTAAATCTTTTACCTTTTATTTTTATGCATTAATGCCAATCAAACAAGAAATAATAACAATTCGATTTAAATTTTCACCACACCTTACATTCAACCTGCAATACTGGCACAGAGCCAAAAAAAAAAAAAAAAAACATACTCCCACCCTATCATAAAAGCACTTAGTTCCCCACCCAATAAATTTCTTAGCTGTCTTGTCCCATAAAAATAAAACACCACTAGAAGTTGAAATATGAATGGTTGTCACGAAGGACGAAGGAGAGTTTGATTGGTTATTGATTCTTGAATTATTTTGTCAGAAATAGCAAAGGAAAAATAGTCAAAGCTAAGTTTTAGAATACGAGTATTTCCTAAGAAAAAAAAAACCGATGTATAGTGTTTTTTCTATAATGTAGTTAAAAAAAACTACATTAGTAGAAAAAAACTTTTTTTGGAGTTTTTGTTAGACTATTGGGCACGTACTTGTTTTTGAGTTATTGGATTCAGTTGGAATAAATTCAATTTATTTTTGGGATTTGATAATGGATTTAAAATTGAAGGTCGAAAAGAAAAAATATACGATTAACCGTCTACAACGTTCACTCTTGCATTTCTACTCTACATTTACTACAAATAATATATTAGCCTTTTTTCTTTTATTTCCTTACATGAAATATGGCAATGAAAGTATCCGCAGTTTACCATGGGTGCAGGTCGTCTGGAGAAAATTGCCCATCCCTTCCAGCGACATGCCTAAATTGAGGAGGTGGCGCCATCTCGGACTAGAAGTCAGACATACACCCTCTCATGGGTACTCAAGGCCTTGTGCTAGCAATTGCTACTGCAACCCTCTTGCTTTCCAGGCTACAGCCTAGAGGCACACGACAACAACAACATTAAAAAAAAATTGAAGGCCATTTAGTTTTACACATCATTAGTTTAAAATAAATTCGATACATTTTTGGCTTGCGTTATGATAAAATTAGTATGCTTTATTTTCGCTGCGATCGTTTTGAACAGTAATTTATCATTTTATAATCCGTCGAAGAAAAATAATTTTAAAATACCAGCCACTCCACAGTATTTATAGCTTGCATGTAAATTAATCTTATTGTATTTGAAGAGTTCCACGTTTAATTTAAGAACCTCGAGTTATTTAACTATTAATGTTGGAGTAAACGGTTGACTAGCTTCGCTTTAAATGTCATATGAATTGTTTTCGATAATGACGTCAAAAAAGGATATTTTAAGTTTTTTCGCGAAACCCTTAAAATGCTTGAAACAATACATCATTTTATGCTTCCACGAAATTCAATAAAATAGAACTGTAGGCGTGGGTTTTATCAATCATTTAAATGTATTTTTAGCCTCAATATAATTTGTCGTGATGACGTGGTGCAATGTTTCAAATGAAGTACGCTATAGTAATTTTAGTTCCGATGATTCGAGAACTACTGATTCGAGACAAGTACTGGTTTCTGTACATAAAAAAATTTCTATCTGCCATCAGCTTGTTATTAAAACCTTCTGAGGGATACATACGGAAAAAATATGCTCTAAAAAATCCCGACGCTGAGTACAATGTCACCCTTAAAAGTTTCATTGGGTGCCTACTCATGTGTCGACCCATCACTTGACTGTGGTTCTAAATTATGAAGCCCGTCACCAATAGCCCTCGTGTAGCTCTAGCCGGGCCTAATCTAGGAAACTCAGACAACAAATTGTGTGGGCCCCTTTATGGATTTTGTTGTATAATATATGCAAGAATTTCCATAAAGGGCCCCCCCAAAATTTGTTGCCTGAGTTTCCTAGATTACATCTCTTAAAACAAACGAGCGATTTTAACTCAGTCCGAGGTAATTTTCATTCATTTCGGTGTCGAAAATGCACTTCCCATATTGGAGTGGATTTCACTCTTTTGTTTTAAGAGTGTAGGCCAGACTAGAGCTACACAAAGGTTATTGGCGACGTAATAATTAAATACTATTTGGCCGATTTATCAGATTTTTGCTACCATTTTATCGGCTTCTTTATAAAATCGATCAAACCAATCACACGTTAGGTCAATGCCTGAGTCAAAGTCAAGCTAAAAATAAAGTGGGGCCTATGAAAATTTTAAAATTTACTCAAAATTTGATGGCCTTCAACATTTAACATAATAGAAACTGAAATTTGGGAGGACCAAAAATTTGGGGCATTAGGAACAACGGGCCTAATGATCGACCACTAGGCCCGTTAGGAACGTCAGGCGCTGCGCTCTAGTGCGATGTTAAATCAAACTCAACTCAACAAAATAAAAATATAGAACTTTTGATGTACTTTCATCGGAAAAAGAAACGTTAATTGTTCTTTCCTTTGTCTTGGTCGATTTCGCGCGCTTTTTTTACACAATTTATCTCGGCGGAAATGGCAACGACCTTGGAAGAAAAAGAACATTTCCTTTCTTCTTTTTATTTTGCCGCCGTTTAATTCTTTGTTGAATCGTCCGTGATTTTTTTAATGCCTCCGCCGAAATGATACATGTCGTTAAATTTCGTTCGTCATCCTTTGTTCTTTGTTGGATGAGTGAAACACATACATTTGTCGGTATCCAAGAAAAAAAAAATTCTTTGATCTTTAAGATACAGTCATACGTTTTGGTCGCAGTGATTTTAGGATATGTCTGTTCGGTTAGGTTTGAATTATCGTCGCACTGGAGCTACACGAGGGCTATTGGCGACGATCGTCGTATTTTAGAACCACAGTCAAGTGACGAGCCGACACCTGAATTGGCACCCGACGCAACCGTTAACCCTCTAATGCATGATTTTTTTTGCATCCCGAAGAAATATATGAATCGTAAAAACTCATACATTATGGGAAAAATACTGAAAAAAAAATTAACTGCATTAGAATTTAAATAATTTCAATTTTTAATTTTTTTTCCATATTACAAAAACCAATTACAAAATTCCAAATTTGATTATATAAACACTAGAAAACTACTAAATATATTTCAAAATAACCCTATATCGTACGCAGCTTTGGGACTTTGAAGGATATTTAAAGTGCACTCCATTACACGGGGTATTATTTGTCGAACATTTTTGTTGCACGGGCCGGTTTATAGGTCGGCAGTTATTTTGTCGATGCCCGGACCCGAACCTGGGACCTTTTGCACGCTAGGCGAGTGCCTAACTGACTGGGCTCCCCAGCCCCTAGGATATGTCTGTTATATCTAATGTCAGGCCTAAAGGCGGCCAGGTTGGGCCCGGACCATCCGGGATTTCAAAAGAATGTTTTTTTTCTTCTTCTAATAGTGCCTTCTATGTCAATAAAAATATTCCAAAATAGATTGATTTCAAGAAATACAAAAATTCTTATTTCTAAAACACATAAAAAAAACAATTGTAGCTTAAGCAGAAAAAAGTGGACATTGAACGGAAAAGATTCAGAATTTCTTGCTCAGAATTTTTGTTTGCAAATGACGTATCCCCCATTGTTTGTGAGATTTGTGGCTCGTTCTGTGAAAGTGTGTGATGGACAGAACGATTATAATACCTTAACTACACTTAACGTAGTGTAGAAGCTAAAACTGAAATCTGTTGAAATGTCATACGCTATTAAATGCTATTTAAGATTTGTTTTATTCCCCCGTTTCTGAATATAAAAAAATACCTGTCAAGTGAAGAACGGTTCACACAGAGATTAAAAATATGGAGAAAAAAAATGGTTCGATGGGCCAAAGATCAAATTAGAGCAAGACCTTAGTTCAAATAAAATATGCATATGATTGTGTAAATGACACATCTGTTTTTCATGCTAAAAATATTTTTACAAAAGGAAATAATAAAACAGTCCATATATAATTCCGTTTGGTTAGATGAACTAAGCAGAAAGTTCAATTATAAACGCGTAGCAAATTTTCTTAACAACCGTCTTTAATGACTTAAAAAGAGACCTTCACAACATTGAAATCCACAAAATTCTTTCAAGTAAAACACTCTCTAAGAGAGAAGTTACTCGACAAACTATTACTTCCTTGAAATCCAATTAAAAATTCCAACTAAATCACTGTTAAAACGATACTGCGTCACATTCAACGCCACAAATTTTGTTTTAATTAAAAAAAAAAAACATACAAAACGAAAAAGTTGCACAACGGAACTATTACTTCCCAAAATTTTAACTAAGAAATTCCAAAAGCCCTAAATCCCTATTAAAAAGTGACCTCTACTACATTCAAATCCACAAAAATCTTTGAACGAAAAAAAGAACATTCTAAAAGAGAAGTTACTCGACAAAACTACCACTTCCTTAAATTTCAACCAAGAAATTCCAGCTAAATCATTACTAATAAGAGACTCCTATAACATTCAAAATAACAAAATTCTTTTAAAATAAAAAAAAAACATACAAAACGAAAAAGTTACTCAACGGAACGACTAACTTCTCCAAATTTCAACTAAGAAATATTCCAAAAGCACCAACGAATCAGGCAAACAAGAAAAGATGCTAAAAGCATCCTCATCATTTCATCCCGCTGCTCTCTTCCAGTCACGTGGTGTCTCTGGCTTTCTTGGCACAGCGCCAGATGGGACTGGGCATTCACACATACATGCATCGTGACGTGTTCGACTAGGATTGCATGTCTAGGGAGGGCGTGGGTGTGTTAGAGAGAAAGTATTGTTTTACATTTTGGTACTGGATTGGTTTTAGTCATTTGAACTGAAGTTTTAATTTTTATATCATCTATCATTGAAATGGGAATGTTTACAAGCTTTCTTAATTTTTTTATATATATTTTTTTATATGTTCTTCTTTTTTAAATTTTTTTTTATATATACTTCTTTATTTTTTATGTTTTGAACAACTAACGGCGCATCAAGAAGTTGGCATTTAAAAATTTTAAAAAGTAAAATAAGCTTCGAAAACTCATTTTCAAACACTAAAACAAAAGTGTTTTCAGGCAACAAAAAAATGAAAACAAACAGTAGGTGCTGTTGCCATCCACGACGTTAAACAACCCCATTAATTGCGTTAAATTTGGTTGCTTCAGGTGACGTTTAAAAAATTTTCATTCTCGCCCTATCTCGTTTTTCATTTCGCTGTGGAACAATTCACAAAGATCAAATCATTTAGATAAAATAATCATTTAGCAATTCCACAAATCATTTAGCAATTCCAATATTTTTTTTAATATTAAATTTAAATAATTAGATCCAATTATTACCAGGACCAAACAAGGTAATTCCAGGTAATTCCTGGACCAAAACAAGTGTAATTTCAGGAGTACCAAATATGAAAACGATATCGCTGGAAATGTCGCCTGTCATGACGTGAGCATGGCCCATTATACCCGGTTGACAATGTTTGTTGACAGACTACCCAAATAGCATCCCTCCCCTCCTACCACACAAAATTCCCTAAAAATAGAAAAACGGCTCAAGTCTCTAAATCCCCCGCACTGTATTTTCTGTATCCACAAATATCCCCCGTACAAAGCGGCGAGGACCGCAGAAAAAACTGTAAACAAACACCGGGAGAGAGTAGATAGAGAGAAAAAATGTATTATATATTTTGTTACCTGCTCTTTTTTCCCCTCTCAACGGCCATAAAATGGGCAAGTATGTATGGTCGTTCTCACTGTATAACCTTTAAATTTAATTTATTTCATATAAAATAATTTTGAAAAAAATTAGAATCAGGTTTATTTTGAAAGAGATTAAAATCATTAAAAACTTAAAAACAGTTCCAGATGAAAAAAGTACATTTTGAAAAAATATTTGTAAATTATAAAAATTTTTAATTTAAAATTATTGTATTACTTAAAACCGATGTACAAAATTTTCGGGAGAATCCGTAACGCTGCGTACGATGTCGCCCTTAACGGTTGCGTTGGGTGCCTATTCAGGTGTTGGCTCGTCACCTGACTGTGGTTCTAAAATACGACGCCCGTCGCCAATAGCCCTCGTGTAGCTCCAGTGCGACGATAATTCAAACCAAACCAAACCTAAACGGGAGAATCCGGGTCTAACGATCGGAGCGTTAAAGTAATCGTGGAAATACTTACTCATATGAGAAAGAACGCTGTTTTGGTGTGAATATATTGATTCCCATTTTAATTAATTATTAAATCGTTAAAAACAATTTAATGGCACTGATAAAAAGGGATTTACTATAAATGCAGAGAAAATAGAGTAATAGACTGGTATAAACCATAGTCACTAGTTATGAATGCATTCGAAGCAGTAGAATAATTAAAGTATTTTGGGACCATGATTACCTATAAATATTGAAATTGACTGCCTCTGGCAATTTAAAATTCGAAAAATTTTTGGTTATTATTTGCTAATGAACTGTTTTTAAAATTTTGTTTTCATCTCAACAAATTTTTATTTTGTAAATAGTACGAATTTTACTTGTTTCCTAGGTTCGTTAACTACTATTTCATTTACTTTTATTATATATTATGTTACAACTACGGGAGAAAATCTCAATTATAGGGGATACATACAGAAATAAGTTAAAACAGAAAACAGTAGATTTAAAGCATTTGGTGACATATAAAAAAACATCAAGATTGTAAATAGAAGAAATACACAAGCAGTGAACAATTAAAATGAGAAGAAAAGGCGTACGCGGTAGAAACCAAACTTTTTGATAATAAACGTCTATGACGCGGTGAGAAAGGAGTGCAGTCAGGGCCTGTTCTTCCATAAGGCCTGTTAGGTCCAAATTTTTGGGACCCCTTAATTTCAGTTTCTATTATGTTAAACGTTGTAAATCTCCAAAATATCAGTAAACTAAAAAAAATTCTGATACTCCACTTTGTTTTATGCTCGATTTTGAATAAGAAATTGGCCTAACGTGATTGTTTTCATTGATATTTATAAGGAAGCCAATAAAAGTGGAGCAAAATTTGATACATAGGTCATAAAGCACCATCATTACTGGAAATAATTTATAACATTTTCCGTAAAAGGGCCCTCAAAATAGATTGTGCCTATAGTCTCAGTTTTCCTAGAACAGGCCCTGAGTGCAGTATATGCATTATAAACCCAAAATATACCAAATCAAATATTTTAAATACACCTCCGTTTAACACACCATTACAAAGAACACTTCACCACAAAGCAACAAAACCACCAACCACTCTCCAAAAACAACCAAAACACCAAGCATCCTTTTCTCCTCTCCTTCTAGCATCTTTGCTCTTGCGCCTCCCAAGATCACCATCCCTCCCCACCCCCCGCGTAAATGGTACCAGCCCCATGTTTTGTTGTCATGACTACGACCGCCATTATTCTGGGTGTCTGGGTTATTACAGGGGGAGGAGAGGTGTATCCCCATACTTAAGGGTTCAATGACCGGAAATATTTCGTTAAAGTGGTTTGTTTGTTGTTTGTTAATAGATGTTTGTTATATTTCTTTTTTTTTTTTTGTGGAGGACCCCCCGGTAGTCAAGTGAATATAGCATAGAGTGTTATTAACCTTTTTTGTGATCGTTGAGGGGGCTGGTGAGCCCAGTCGGTTAAGGCATGCGGAAGGTATCAGGTTCAGGTCCGGGCATCGCCAAAATAACTGCTAACCTATAAACGGCCCGTGCAGCCAAAAATGTCCGACTATAATACCTCTTGTAAAGGGAGTGCCCGTTAAATTTCCTTGTAAGTCCCAACGATGTGTACGATGCCGCCCTTAAAAGTTGTGGATATATATTTTAAGGCTTGTGTGCTTGGTCAGGACCCGCTTATAAACCTTCGTCAAGTAAGACAGACGCAACACACACACACATACGCGACAGATTCTGCCATATATCGCCTGCCACCTTCACAATTAAGACATGAACCTGAAGGGGAGTTAAAAGTTGTGTTGGGTGACTACTCAGGTGTCGGTTCGGCACTTGACAGCCATTTTCCGCGAGTTTGAAAGAGGTTTCCGCTTTTACTATTAGCTTCAATAATTATAACGTGCCTGGTGATTTTGAACTACAGTCAAGTGACGAGGCCATAGGAACAGCGAGCTGACACCCAACGCACGACATAGTAAGCGTAGTCTAAACACTTGACTCCACATATTTAATAAACCCTTGGTCACCCTTAAGACAGGGCGGAATACTAAGCGCAGTGCTTTTACTTAAAAATTCTGTTTACTGTAAATATAGGGGTTTTCTGTAAATTTAGCAATTTTTTATATTTAATTTTTTTTTATCTTTTACATTTTTTTAAAAAGTTTGATGCACGTAAAACTGTGAATTCTAAATTCATATTCATTTATTATATTAACCTAAACTTTATATACGACGCAATAAAGTACGAAATACGCAATGTCTACTACACTCGCCATGATTAATACACAACCATCAAATAAAATAATGAAGCATATTTATCACTAATCCCCAAGACACAAATATATCATTTCAGACAGAATTAACACAGAAATGATGTATTTCTGTCTAGCAATATACGCTCATGACACAGCATTTTAAACTTTTTCTCGAAAGTTTGTTTATTACCTTGAAACAGTTAATTTGGGATTTTTAAGAAAACAAATGGTTTTTAATGTGGGATGTTGGGATGTGAGAATCGAGGTAGAACTTAAAATAATATTTGGTTTTGGATGCGTCATTGTTTTTGTAATGATAAAAGGTTCGTTGAAATGTCGTAATTTTTGTTTGTTTGTATATATAGCAAAAGAGAGATATTAAGAAGAATTTTAGTTATTTTTTTATTTATTTTAGCTATACTTTAATTTATTTATTATTTTAGAACATTTTTAAAAAATAAATAAATATCCTTTATATTCCTTAAAGGGAGATCATACTTAGCGACAGCAAAAATGAGCAATTCTTTATATTGATTCTGAAAGGCTCTAAATAATTTAAAAATTATGTTACAAAAAAATTGTACCAAGTTATAAATTGTACTTTTATTATTAGATTCACACATTAAAAATGTTTTTTTAGGAAAAAATACATCTTTTCCACCGAAACATTTCCTGTTAACCGTCAGGATTTTTTTTTACATTGAGAAAGTAAACAGTTATCAAAAATTAACACAAAAAAAATCTTATTTTATAATGTAATGTACAAATAATACAAGCATACAATTAGTAATTCAAAGAGGGCGTGACGCATGTGTTTATTTTTATAATTTTGATTTTTTATAGGATATAATTAACCAATCAATACAAAATTGGTCTCATTCGATAGATCGGGCTTCCATCTACCAGAAAATACTGGTTTCAAAAATTCGATTTTTTTTTTGTCATTTTTAACTATGATCTGTAAAGCAAGGACTCAATTTTAATTGAATTTTTCAACATTATGGAGTCTTTAGATTCTATTCAATTTATTTTTAGAACATTTTTAAAACAAGTAAAAAAACTTTATATTCTTTTAAGTATAGCGATATGTCGCGATTTCAATTGAATTTTTCTACCCATATAAATATTATGGCATGTAAATATTCTATTAAAAGTTATTGTGTTAGAAAAAATGTACTTACGTCGGCCGGGGCAAGATGGTAGCCGGACATGTTTCCCTCTGACCTCACCATGCAAATGGCACTCGGAGGCTGCAAACAAAAAAAACAATTTTAAAAAACACGATATAACTAAATAAATATATTTTTTCTCCAATGGGGATGCATTATTAGCAGTCAAACCTTTGCAGACTCGGCATATTCTAAAGAACTGAGAGAAACTTTTTGTGGCACCATTTAGGCGACTCTCGCTATCAATTTAGACGCTCATATCACAATGAATCTGAGCTCTCTGTTTATGTTAAAGTATGCTGAGAGAACCCAAGCCAGATGTACCCTCCAGGGATCTTTTACACGCCACATAATCATATGACATACGTGCCCAAGATTTTCCCATCCAGAAAATCTGACGACTCAGCCGGGACTCGAACCTGCGGCCTGGGATTAAGAGGCGGCAACGTTAAACCTCTCAGCCAGCCACTGAGCTAATAAATGTGTTGAGAGCAAATTTTGATGGATTCATTTTAAAATGTTCACTACTATGGGTTTACACTTAACTTATTTACTTAGAGGTGTCAGGGGTGTTCTTAAATGATAACTTTACTAAATATATAATTGCGCAGTGTTTAAGAAACTGTGTTTTAGATAAATAAAAAATTATTTGATAATTATAATTATCTTAGAAAGCGATGACTCCAGGTGCGTTTGTATGTTTGTGCAAATTGACATTTGAACACTCATATTTGAAGAAGTGTACTCTTTGTATTGCAAGAAAAGCTATCACACTGTAAAAAAAATCCTGTTATATTACTGAACATTTCTGGGAGCAAAGTTGCCAAAAAATGTTACAATCTTGCTAGCAATGCATTACTTTAACCCTTTTGACCGGTGGTCAGATGGCGCTGATTTAAAATTATGAGACTAAATTTGGAGTTTTATCGAAAAAAATGCGTTCAACAGCATCAATGCCAGCAACTGCATAAAAACAAATTAATCTTTTATACAAATAAACGATCCCCACGATCGTGATAGCTCGGTCGGAAAGGGTTTCCAGAATAAAGAGGATTATATTATTTGTTGCCATATGGCAACAGTATGCACTAAAGGATTAAATTGAGACAGATATATATAGAATGTACCATCATAAGTTTCTAATCGCCGACGGGACGAAAATCCAGTTAATTAAAGAATAAATCGGTAACAATCATTTATTCATAATAAATATACAAAGACACGATTTTTGTTAGAAAATGAGTTGTCATTATACTTTGAATGACAAAAGTAATCTATTTTGTTATCACGATACAAAAATCGTTGAGTCTCATCAAGCCGGAAACATAATTGCGGCCATTATGGCAAATGAATAACGAAAAGTAAAAAGTAGTCATCGGAGAATTTCCCCCCACGCATCGTCCTGTACCATTTTATTTAAATACGAAACATGTATGGAATGTTCTCGGTGGATTTCACTGCTTTTTGCATTAAGTGATTCATATATATGATATCAGATACAGTACAACCTGGTTATAACGTATTTCACGCAATGTTTATGACAGTATAAACGAGTAACGTTATAAACATGGCTGAATATAAAGCGTAGGAAATTATATAAAATACGTCTTACGTAAATTGAGATAAAAAATGTATTTAATGTATGTAAATTATTATTTTCGTATCATTAATGAAAGCTACAAAATGACATCGATTGAATAAAATTTTACCTTAAAATTTTAAAAATTAGGTGACTTTTCGCATCATTTGGTGAATAAAATAAAATTTAAATAGTGAAAACGAAATTTTTAAAAAAAAATACTTTAAGCAGGCATTTTGGCTATCACATAAACGTATATTTTTAGCGTTACAACAGAGGATATGTTCAAATTGTCGTTATAAGCAATATATTAAAACATTATAAATTCTACATGCAATTCAAGGAACAAACCGTTTATATGGCGCTATAAACGAGTGAACGTTGTAAATGTTGTCGTTTTAACCGAGTTCAACTGTATTTTGGGAGAATGATACGATTAGGATTAATTGTATTAGGATAATTAAGAATTTTGTATTTTTCTTGCGAATTTTGTAAGCATAACCTGGACAAAGTGGAATATCAGTTCAAAACATAAAACAGAAGCTTCTTTAGTATCTTCAGTAGTATAGTGCAGACTGCAGTATTCATTCAATTAAATTCAGTGCAATATTCATTCAATGGAAGAAGTGGTATTTTTCGAGAATGTTTAAAAAAAAATGAATTTATTCACTTTCCATCTTAGATACCAACCCACAGAGAGGGAAACCCAGACAGTCTTTTCCATTCATTTTTTCTCCTCTACAACTCCATATAAGAGATCATCGTAAGTTCACCCCCCCCCCCCCCCTTCTCTCACTCACACTATAAATCTCCATTCATAACCTCGGCTACTTCAAGACCCCCCCCCCCTTCCCAGAAAAAAAAATGGGGCGGAGCTTGCTCGTAAAGGTCACTCTTTGGGAATTTCCATTCATCAGTATTTTTTTTTCCCGCGCGCGCTAAACCAGCGCCGCCAATTCCTTTTTTTTTTCCACTTTCTGGTTTTTATTTTTATTTTTTTATAGGTTTTTTAGACGTAGGATGTTTTCTTGTGGGAACATAAAAATACTTTTTTTATGTCTCTGGAATTTGTTTTTAATCTTATTAAATTTTTCAGTCTAAGTATTCTTTTTATTATTATTTTATTATTTAAAGGGAATGATAGTTTGGGGAGAATGTGCTAAAGTAGAGTTGAGTCAACCAATTTTTTTTACCGTGTAAAAACCCTAAAAGTGAAAGTGCCTGTACTCTAGTTTTTTTTCTAGTGTTCGTCTCTGTTTTAGTTCTTGTGTTTTGTAGGGTTTTTTTTGTGTGTGTGTGTGAATGATGTTATATTATGGGAATATCAAATAGCTTTTATTTATCTAGATTTTCCTAAAATTTCTTTTTAATTTTGTTAAATTTTTCAGTATAGTTTTTTTTTAATTTAAAGTTTTTTTCTTAAACATTTAAAGGAATGATAATGTGTGGAGAGGCCTAAAACTATAAATCGTTTTTTTAACTTTTGTGTTTTGTGGAAAATTTTTGCCGTACAATGTTATTTTTTCTGTAAGAATATCAAATGTCTTTTTTATATATAACTGAATGTATCTGGAATTTGTTTTTAATTAATTAAGTTACATTTTTCAGCATGGGTTTTTTAGAGTTTAAATTTTTTTTCAAAGATGAGGTTTCTTCGAATATGTTACTTAATAAATTTTCAAGATGCCATTTTCTTGTTGTGCTGTTGGTTGTTCAAATCATTTGTTAAAGAAAGCCTATATAAAGGTTTCTTTTAATCGATGACGGTCATTTTGAGAGTGAAACCGAAACAATCTATGGAATCGCACGACATGGAAAAAATGAAAACAAGAACGATACTTTATAGGAAACATTCCCATTCACTACAGTCAACCCCAGATTAAGTATGCAGTTACGCGCGCATCCGCGGTGGAAACGTCGTGAGTAAATAAACCTCACTATCTAATCAGAGCAGGCGACGAAATTTCGCCTGCTCTGATTGGCTGCCCTTTTGAGATACTCTGATATTCGTGTCCCTTGTTACGTCAAAATTGAAAGAAAAAATAATAAATATTACACTCTAACTGAAAAAAAAAAATTACAAATATGTCTTGAAATAACAAATAAAGTGGTTTATTGAGTGTGAAATACTTTTTTTTATTCGATTCTCTCACTCGGAAATGAGAACTATTTACTCCTTTTTCCGCAGAACCTTTACATGCTGCAAACTTAATGTGAGTTTTACTGTAGCAATAGGAACAAAAATCGTTTGCGTGAGTCGCCCCGACTGGTAGCCCCCGGAGCCAGCTTTGGCGTCGCTCCATGTTGGTAAACACTTCCCTTGTCCGTTATTAATGATGTGCAGAGATATGCATAATTGTGGGGTGGCGCTACAACCCAAAGGATGAGGAAGAAAAAATAGATTTATCTTTATATACTGATTCTTGATAAGGGAGACACAGCTCTTCTAAACTATTTGCAGCCGACCTTACTTGCTACTACATTTGTACCTACTTTTTTTTAAAAGAAAAATTTTGAATTAAAAGAAAACGTGGGTATTGGCATGCTGACGAGGTCCGTCGGGCTGTACTCCCCTTCCATAGGTAACTAAAAATAAAGTATTTTTTAAGCCTACACTCCGTGCCAACCTAACTTGGGTTAAAGCAAAGAGCAAAAATTCAGGGGGAAAAGCGCGGTTGGTCCGTTAGTTGAAAACTCTTGTAAGGTGTATACTTGTATTTACATACAAAATGATCTGAATACACTTAACCAAAA
This sequence comes from Hylyphantes graminicola, assembly GCA_023701765.1. Lineage (NCBI taxonomy): Eukaryota > Metazoa > Arthropoda > Arachnida > Araneae > Linyphiidae > Hylyphantes > Hylyphantes graminicola. Next base: position 38,059,716 of record CM043112.1, read on the forward strand.
TACACTTTTCATTGAGATAAAATTGCCACATTTTCTCAAATAATGTTCAAATCTGTTAGACCTCAAACGAAATTAATGAGTTTCAAAAATGTTTTGTGGATGGATTCACAAATAATGTATGGAAATCTTTACATCCGCGGAAGGATCTTCTCCATAGCATATTTCTATTTACCCAACTTATGGCGGCAAGGAGTGTACTTTTATTTTTTTATTAATTCAAAAGAATTTAAAGTCCGTACATATCCCCTTCCAAAATCGGTTTTATCCGTTGGATCTTTTTTTTTTGTGTTAGAAAGGTATGACTTCAGAGACCCCTCTTAAGGATTGAATAATAAGGTAAATAAAGATGATACTAAGGAAATGCATTTTCCTTACTATATTATTCAAAAATAGTTTCTACATTTGCTTCAAATTTAAAAACCGCCACAAATTTAGTCTAAAATAATTTTTAGGAATAAAATTATTTAACAAGACAAACATTTTATTATTTTTTATTAAACAACAGTAGCAGAGAACCATGTTTCAAAAGCAACACAAAAGCGGTGTAATGCAGGATCACAGAAAATTGATCCACAATTCGAAAATATGTAATCAAGTGGATCGGAAAGTATGTGGGAATATACTAGGGTATGTTAATAATCACTTGTATCGTGGATGCGAATAATGAATGTTGCCAAAAACCTCGATATCAGTCGACCAAGGGTAAGGATAGACTCAGTATTGACAAAACCTAAGCAATCATTTTAAACTGATAATATATTTTCTTCTACTTTCGTTCGATTTTTTATTCAAATAATTGAAGAGCTTAGAACTTGCTAAGTGACATTTTTGAAAAAAAAAAACTGAGATTTTGGTGTCAAAAAACATATTATCAACTTCTTTAACTATAACAAGTTTTCCCTTATCCGAAACTTAAAGTATAGTATTTTTTTTTACCGTTTGCACAAACCGTTTTTAACAGATCTGAGTGCAAACTGCAAACTTTAAAGCTCATTTTCTTGTGTTCACCTTTTTGTCACTTAGCACGTTCATCAACTAAACTCTTCAATTATTGAATAGACGAAAGAAATATATGAAACCTGCTAAATTTAGCGTGTAAATAGTTGATGTAGAGTCAAATGCTTCGTGTTTGTGCTTTTCCCTCCGATTGAACACAAATGTTGTGTGGAAAGAAGTATTGTGTGACTGATTCTGATACCTTCTTTTCAACATGTGATACAAAATTACTCGTTTCTTCTAAAATAGATCGAAAAAATATCGTCGGAAAAAAACTATCCGCTAAACTAAAACATAGATATGAGCAATAAAAGTCAGCGAACACTGTTTTCGACCTAAAGAAAGAAGGATTTTTCTATCCTCTAGACTAGGGTGGGCCGAAAAAAACTTTTAATTTTATTTCAGATCGCTATAGTGCGGAAAAGTTGCCATTGGTAAAGACATGAAAAATGCACTAATTGTTATTTTTTTATGACTATATCTTCCGTTCGCGCAATGCCATCATAGTTGGCAAAAATTGTCAAAAACCATAATTTTTCATAATTTTTTTTAAACCCGATATATGATTTTAATTGCTTTCCTATATCATGTTGTATGATTAAAATTTACAAAAAGTTAAAACTTTGAAATTTAGCAAAAAAATACGAATTTTCCTAATTTTATACTACGTTGAGTGGTCGGAAGATCTGACACAAATGTATGATAACTTATTATACAATATATTATAGCATTTATTATTAATAAGTGCATTAATATTTGGATTTTACATACTTTTAGTAGTTAATTCATGATATAGGAACGTAATTAAAAACATCTGCCTTTTTTAAAAAAAATTATAAAAAATTACGGTTTTTAACAATTTTTCGCCAACTTTGAAGGCATTGTTAAACATCGGAAAGACATTCTGGATGTTTACAGATATGGATAAAAATAATAAACGGCTATGAAGGATAGAATAAAGTAGTGTTAGAAAGTAATGGTAAAACTAATGGTTTACTAAGTGAAACCATGATAATTCTTTTTTACGCCCAAATAAATGATTGGCTATTTATTTGGCACTATATTGCATGTTATAAATTTCAGAAATAGAAAACATGAAAGGAAGTATTATTGGCATCGTATAAATAAAGATTTTGTACTATAACACTGTAATATTTTGTAAAAAAAAATATTATGGAACGTGCCGAACAAGATTACGATAAAAAAATTGTCAGTGATTGTTTTTGATACATTCACTCTTTTTTTGTGTTGAAAAGGAGTATAAGTCTGTAAAGCTAAAAAGTAGTTTTAAAGTATAAAAAAGTAAAAGTGATTCTTATGTAGTTTTTGAGGTTGTTAACATTTGTTTTCTTATATACCTTAAGCCGGCTTGTCACAATATTGCTTTTATTGACCTAAAAAATGTTGCATTTTCTGGAGCTTTACAATTACTATTTTTGTAAAAGGAGCTTATTGGGAGTTTTGGGAACGATTCTTCAATCTAACTGCAAAAGTAAATAAAACAATTTCTAGTTATTAAAATGAACCAACAAAAAGCAGAAATTCAATCCAACAAGTTAAAGTGAATTTAATAATTTCAAATAGAAATCTACTTCAGAAGTTTTACTCAATACGGTTTATAAATGTACTTATGAAGCAACACGGTTTATAAATGTACTTATGAAGCAAAACGGTTTATAAATGCACTTATGAAGCAATACGGTTTATAAATGTACTTATTAAGTAATACGGTTAATTAATGTACTAATGAAGCAATACGGTTAATTAATGTACTAATGAAGCAATACGGTTTATTAATGTTCTTATGAAGAAATACGGTTTATAATTGTGGGCCTCTGCTACTGTCAGGCTTCACTTTTTTATCGATAAGAACATCCCCATAATACTCTTACCTCTACATGGTAAAAATGTACTAGCAAAAGGAAAAGATAGCTGAAGCAATATTTACCCGCCCATGAAAATATTTTCGTCCTTGAAAGTGTATTGATGGGTTTGGGAAAATATTGCTACGAGATATTGCTTTTCTGTAACAATTTATATGATACAGTTCAGACTATTGTACATGAAATGTATATAAATGTTTTAGATGGTTTAAGTTTGTTACTAAAAAGTTTAAGGAGAAGTTTCTATGAAGTTTAACTATTTTTAGTGTATTATTATTGGTAGAGAATTGTGGTAATTTTGCTTAAAAGGTACAACTATTACTTTGGGACAACATTTTATTCGGCAAGCAAAATCCAAATGCCAAAGCAATTTCTTTGCAAGTGTATTCAAATATCATAGTAAGGAGTTTTCAAGTTAACACAAAGGTTTTTACAAAAGAAAGTTTTTTACAAATATACTTTTCAGTTAAGAGGGACTGTTAGTCCCATAGACCTAATTAATGCATTAGTTCAGGAATCACAACTTTTGCAAGAGAATTGCTTTGGCATGTTTCCCCAGTTTCACCAGGTATGGGAATCATCATAACATCAATTTAAAACAAAATTGACAAGAAAATGTAATCTAGTTAATTATATATTTTTGAAGTTTTAAAATGAAAAAAATATACAGCAGATGTCGACACTATTTTAAAATTTTATCAATTAATGAGTAAATAACTGGATGTTATTTTCTGTTCAATTTTGTTTTAAATTGATGTTATGATGATTCCCATACCTGGTGAAAAAGGACTAACCTTACAAAGCAATACTTCTGCGAAAGTTGTGATTCCAAAACTAATTAGCATGAACTCTAATGTACTGACAATCAATCTTTAGTAAGAAAATAGTGCAGTATTGTTTTCAAAATAAATGTAATTCCAGAAAAACAAAAAATATATATAAGCGCTGGAATTGTTGCCTTTCAAGAAGTGAAACATGTGCATTATTAATAATTAAATAACCAGATGATAAATTTTTCTTCAAATTTGTATTGTATTGTTGTTATGTGAGCGTTTCCAAGCCTAGTGAAAAATGCTTACGAAGCAAAGCAATACTTAAAGCCTTCCATTGAAGCCCATGTTAAAATGAGCTTTTTCAAGTACCTTTTTCTCCGAATCTATTTGAAACATTTTTATGAAATGTTTACTAGTTGTAAAATGGATGTTCAACTATATTTTACTAGAGGCATTTTTAAAATAGTTTTTAAAGTATGAATTTTTAAGTGAAACTACATAATATTCGGCCTTAAAAAAACATCAATAATGTTAAAAAGAACCAAAAGTAAAATAGTTATACTCAAATCCCTCCAGCGAATTTCAGCAACCAACTTCTTAAATACGTATAAAAAATTTTTAGGATGATACTTTAGAGCTAGTAGATTACGAGATAAAGTTACATCCACATTGAAAAAGTAAGTTTTGAGATATAAGCGTTTAAAGTAAACAACAGTGGTTTCTTACCTATAAAGCGTGAATGGATTTTACCTATATAATATTTTTTCAAAAATATATTAAAAATACTTCTAGTATTAAATTGTTTTATTGTAAGATATTCTTTTAAAGTTTAGATTACACATTTTAAGAACCACTAAAGACATTGAAATTTTAAAAAAAATTAATTTTGGGTGGTCTTGTCCCCCTTAAGCAGGTCTTAGGATTTCAAATTTACTGCATTAGGATCTATTTAACTGACCATCCATCTTAAATTAATCCATCAAAATACAAATTATCAAATACTGCCCTACTTAAAATGGAATCCCAATCACCCCCATTCTAAGAATCTCAATTTCAAAACGGTTTCCTATAAACCAACCTACATAAGAAAGTGGAATTAAATACCTTTTATATTTATTTTTTTAATATAAAAAGTGAGTAGTTTTCGTCAATCAACTCGGTGGGATAAATCCGCTTTGAACAGGTTATTGTAATTGACAGGTATTCTAGGGTTGTTACAGTAAAAAACAATTGTTAATTTTCACCTGTATTTGTGGAATGTATTTATTGTCGTTATAACGACGATAAACATAGCTACTGAACTGTCAATTGATCACGAAAGTTGTTTTATTTATTGTAATTCTTATTTTATTATTAGCGCTTTTAAAAACCAAAAAAAAGGTTCTAAAATATTTGAGAAATAGAGCCTGCATATACACTCTCAGAAATAACACTTTCATTTTTGACGTTTCGTGAATCCTCAAGCATCATTTCGTTAATTTTGAGGATTGTTTCGTCAAACTATCACGTGACTTTTGAGTAAACGCGAATCCTCACTTTTACGATCGTGATTTGACGATTCTGTATCTTGATTTTGAGGAAACTGAATCTCATTGAGGTACTCACATGCTCAAAAATGACGAAATAATTCTTTAGATTAGACGACATTCAAATCCTCATAAAAATGACGATGCAAATTTCCTCACTTTGAGGAAACGAAAACTCGGAGCATTTGCCAGTAAACGGAATCGTCAAAATTAAGGAAAATTTCGTCGTTTTTGAGCATTCATTTTTGAGAGTGTATAATTCCTTGAATGAAACTAATAAAGCTCTCTTATCCCTTTCCAACCAAGCTATCACCATCGTTCGGGTACAAAAGAGAATGAATGTTCAAGCCCTTCAAAAATATCGATACCGAAACAGCTGACTTGTACCAGTCATTATTTGTTTTTTTTTTTTAAAAAAAACTTTGTTTTTAAAGAGTTGATGGCATTGGTGCTGTTTAACGCATTTTTTTTTCGATAAAACTAAAAATTTAGTCTCATAAGTTTAAATTAGCACCATCTGACCGCCGGTCTTAAAGGGGTATGTTAAATTTTAATAATCAACAAAATAATAATCAAACACAATTAGTATAGTTAAAAGAGCCATTGTTATATAGACTACTAATTACCATTTTATGTATTAAACAGTTCCTAATCGTTCTCAAAATATAACATAAGAAATATAGTTTAAATTCCTCTGAATGAATACAGTTAAACTAATATAGCGGGATCTCAAAGAATTTCATTCGATATGTCGATGAATTAAAGATGAAGATATTTTCTTTCTTAAATACTCTTACCGGGATAATTTGTTGTAGTAATTTAGGTTGGGTTGAGAAAGGAATGAGGTTATAAAATAAAAGAGTAAAAGTAATAGAAAGAATTAAAAATTATAAATACATTGAAGGGTTTGGGAATTTATTAAAACCGGATCGTTATTCTGCCTCATTTTTTAAAAACTTTTTTAATTATCTTATATCCCCTACTCTGGTTACCATTCCACTTCATATTTCATACAACTTGATAGATACAATTAAATTAAATTTCAAGCCAAACATTACAAACACTACTGTTAAATTAGATTTGATTAGATACGGATTGATTAAATTGTAGAATTAAAATCGCCAAAAGTAGTCAATGAACACTTCGCCATTACATCTTAGTACTAGTACTAAAAACAAATCACCGTTATCAAGGGTACACCCGTGCAACGACGGGTTTATAAAGCCAGTGAAATCTAAGATAATGGAAATATTGTGGTGGGATAGAAAAATTAAAATGGAGATTTTGAGTTTTCTACACTTTTTGAAGGGTGTTGATTTCGAAAAAGTGGTTTTGTACATTGGTCCGTCGTCTGCCTGAAACCACTCTACAGCTAGAACTAAAAGAGCGACAGATTTCAAATTAAACGTGCTCCTGGTACTTGTCGGACGACATGATGAGGTTTTTGAGAAAATCTCATATGGTAGCTAGTGTAGAAAGTGTGTTTTCTACACGTTTTGACGAGTTCGGATTTCGAAAACGTGGTTTTTTTTTTAACATTGTTATCCGTCTGTCTGTCTGAAACCACTCTACAGCTAGAACTAAAAGAGCTACGTAATTCGACTTCAACTTTGGTACACAAGGTCTCAGTACCTGAACGTCGTGACAATGTTTTTTAGAAAATCGCACGTAAGTAGAAGCCTTAGAATTGAAGGTATTTAAGGCCTTAATTAAGGCCTTAGGTATTTAAGGTATTGAAAATACCTTAAATGGTTCATAATTACCTTCAAATTTGTACTGTTTAATTGAGTGACAATTGAAGGTCGCGGAGTGCTACACACCCTTCGTTTTATTTTTAAAATTTATTAGCATGCAGTAAAAGATGTTGCTAACTTAAAATTACGACAAATTAAATCAGTACCTTTTATGAATATTGAAATATTCAAATTCTGATTTTTTTTTCTAACAAAATAGTCCGCACGTGTTTGCGTGACAACTACAAAACTTCGCAGTTTAGGGTTAAAAATCATTGAAACAGTCATCATAATTCCAGTGGCGTTCAAGTGGCGTGTGCTTTGGAAGTGTCCTTGCAAGTGGCCGGGAGTGGGGCCAAGGACAGTTCTCCAGTGGCGTACTGAAGTGTGCCGGACATTGACCGGCTGAATTTATAGCGTAAATAGTGGAATCTTTATGGTGGGTATGTCCGTCTGTCTGTCCATCCATAGATATACAAAGTAGCAGATATATGCCCATCGATTGCGCAATCCCGTACAACGCAATACAAACCCCGCGATTGTGTGATGAAGCCACTTTTCGCCGTTTTTGCAATGCATCAAGGGATACTGGTTTTTAAAAAAAACTGCTTTTGCCGAAGAGTTACATGCAATAAAAATTGAAATTCTAATATGCCCCTTTTATGAATATATACCTCATATCAGCAGGAAATTATCAATACATATCCAGCTATAAACTTATGCTAGCAAAACTGCTAAAAAGTTTTAATTAGTTAATATTAAATATACATTTTTTATTAGTCGAATTATTTAATGGTGCCATCTGGTGGCTTATGGCACGCAGTATGTTTTGGCTTGCGAACTGCCTTATGGGATACTGGTTCAAAAGTGACTATCTCAAAAGTTGCAAATCTCAGGAAAAAATTCGAAAGTGTATCCCTAACATTGTTTCAACATCCCAATTAACAAGACATTTCACTATCATTTCATCAAATACATCCAAATGTGTCATTCACAGTGCTGCTGCATTACAACAAACGTATGCATTGATGCTTCCCGCATTGTTCAATATCCTCAGAATAGCAGGTGCAAGATGACATAAACAGTTGTTGAGTCATCATAGTATTGACAGGTTTTCTTAATTGAACAGACCTACATGTAAGGTATATTTTACTGCTGCGTAGATTGAATAAAATCGTTTTATGTTTCCACATTTTTCATATAAGTGTGGTATTGGCAATATACACTCTTAAAACAAACGAGCGAATTTAACTCAATCTGAGTAATTTTCACTCCTCCAGTCTTGAAAATGTACTTCTCCGAAAGGAGTGGATCCTTTGTGTGTTAAACCTCCAACAGCATTACTCCAAACGAGTGACTTTAACTCAGTCTGAGTTAATATTCACTCCTTTCCAGTGTCGAAAAGGCACTTCTCAAACTGGAGTGGATTTCACTCTTTTATTTTAAGAGTGTACGTACGTATACGAATTATACGATATCCAATGATATGTGCTTTATAATATAATTAAACATTTATATAGTGAATATAACCGCCTAGCTCCGATAAATGTTAAGTCTATAGAACGTGATTCAATAAAAAATGAAAAAAGGCCGATTACTTATGAAAACTTGCGGAAACTTTCAACTGCATTGTAAAAATGCAGAATGAAAACAAATTATTGGTGAATCAATATCGAGTTTGAGCAGAACACCAATCGGAGCATCGATTGAAAAAATTCAGAAATGAAAGCTGAATTCGATAGTTAAGGGGGAATGAGCTCGCTTGACTGCGGGTCTCCAAACCACAGCCCATCAGTGTGAATCCAATGGGGCACAAAAACTATTTTCTAGGCCACATTTCTCTGGCAAATTAAATATTTTTACAAAAAAAAAATTAATGAAAAATGTCGATAACTTACAGGTCCCGATAATCCCACGTTTTAAAATTGCTCCGAATATTTTGTGTAAAATTATTTATTGAAATTATAGATTTATTCGAACCCAATTTTAAAAAGTGGAAATGTCGGGACCTATAAAGTCAGCTACATTTATCATTAAAAAAAGGCCGTTTGTAACATATTTTCAATGCAGCCGGAGAAATGATTTTTTAACACTGAGGCACTTTGTCTTGGAGACCCGCGGTCAATTGGTCTCATGATCAACCCTTAAGGGGGAATGGGCTCGCTGGATTGCGGGTCTTCAAAGCAAAGTGCCTCAGTGTTAATCCAATAGAGAAAAACTATTTTCTCTGCCACATTTCTCCGGCTGTGTATTGCATACTTTTACATACGGATTTCTTTATGTGTGTTTTCTACATTTATTATTTAAAAAAAAAAACAGCTTGCAAAAATATTAAATGCAGCCGGAGAAATGTGGCAGAGAAAATAGTTTTTTCTCCATTGGATTAACACTGAGGCACTAGAGTTTTGGAGACCCCCGGTCCAGCGCGCCCATTCCCTTTTAAGAGGACTTCTTGGGAACTTCACATCTGGAAAATCGTAATGTTATTCCTATGGAGAATATTCGCAAGTCAATTACCGCCCAAATTTTATTAAAAGGTTACTAGTTTCTTGTATCATTGTGAAGAACGAAAGGAGTAGATTTCATAAAACTAATTTGTTTTGTGAAAATCCAATATTTAGTATTTTTAATAACTTTTTGAAGTTAGTAAAAAATGGAGTACGCATTAAGTTCGAACTTCAAAAAATTATTAAAAATGCTAAATATGTGATTTTTACAAAACAAATTAAATTTATGAAATCTACCTTTACAATGATACAAGAATTTAGTACCCTTTTATTAAAATTGTGGCGGTGATTGACTTGCGAATGTTTTCCATAAGAATAACATTACGATTTTCAAAATGTCACATTCTCAAGAGAGTCCTTGTAAGGCAAGCCCTTCATATTTTACTATGTCATACTGATTGGCTACGTCCATTTAATTCATAGACAGGCAGTGATTTTTTTTTAAATGATGCTCCGTGTCTACGTGGTCCAGTTTGCCCTTCAAGAAAGTCATTTTTTCACTGTCTGACCTTATTGAGGTGAGGAAATCCCTGTTAGATAAATCTTCCCATCTACGAGACAAAGGGGGTTGCGCAACTTGAAAGACGTGTTTCCTGGTCGTCTAGCGGGTACGTTGCTCTTCGAGCTAGGCCTCACTAGAGCAACTATCTATAATATCAACAGAATGAACTACTCATCGCCCAGACGGTAGAGGGGTTTCGACCCTCACTTGTCGTTGTCATGCGAGTGGGCCCGGGTTTGAATACCGGAAAAGGCATGGGTATTTCAAAGAGTTCTATAGTAGGGTAGAGACTGAACCTACCAACCGCATCATGGCCCCAAATGCACCTCTATATTGTCTCTGATGGCCAAGTGGTTTGGATCGCAGGCCATAACCTAGCAGTCAGCGCGTTTTAACGGGTGCGGGTTCAATTTTTGCATTTGCCCTGGGTGTACTTCTTTTCTCAGTATCAAAATTATAAATTAACTAGCACTTATTAGGCTTAACTGCCCCTCTATTTGGGCTCCGTGGCTGAAAATGGCAGCTCAGTACGAGTCGTTCCTCAATTTTATCAGAATGAAAAGCGTATTTTGGTTAAATTGTATTCAGAGCATTTTGTATGTAAGTATTACCTTACAAGAGTTTCCAACTAATGAACCAATCGCGCTTTTTCCCCTGCCTTTTTACTTTTTGTTTTTTATCCAAGTTAGGTTGGCACGGAGTGTAGGTAAATACGCTGTAGTTTACAAGGTATGTCAATGCATAGTCCCTTAAACGTCTTTTGTCTGATAAGGGTTGAAACACATGATTACAATCTTATTAATTAATTGCCTGCTACCTAGATGTGACCCTATTTCTCAAATAAGAAAAAGGAAATCCCCCAAGGTAGGTCCGAAAGATCTTCCCACGTCATCTGCCATAGGCAGGTACACAGCAGTAACGAGACTAATGACTTGTGCCACTGTTGTAGGCACTCAATTACTCTAACCTGTAAGAAAGTGTACTAAACTACTGATTATTTTAGGGCCAAAATGGTCTAAATCATTGGTGTGGTTACTGCAGTTTACCTGGCCTTTGACAGATATCAACTGCAGACTACAAAAAGACTGTTGCTCAAGCTTCCTGGTTGACTAACACAAGGGTGTTTCCGTTTGGTAGGGGGACGGACGGACAGACAGACGCACCCATCCCGTACGTGACCAGATTCAATAATTAGGTTTTTCCTTCTCTTTTTGAGGATCTTCTTATCTGCCTGAATGGGGGCAGAATGAAAGGGCATTTTTGCCACCAATTGTATTTATAAGTGCCTTTTTTTATAAGATGGTATATAAATGGACATACAACACTGGGGGTGTAGGGGTTCAGGGGTGTGTAACACTAAAAATCGTCACTTAAGTTCCCACATGATCAAATGAATACCGATGGAAAAAAAGGCATTTTAAAATGATTTTTACTAATTATTTACAGATTTCTTTTGCAACAAAATAAAATACGTGAATTATTTTGGGGTTCAAACTATAATTTAAAATCGGAAGGTGTTTTAGCGATACAGTCAAGTACCCTATTGAAAGTCAGAATGCAGCCAGCAGACGTGCGTGCTGGTAAACACGGGTGCTGTAATTTTCAAGCACATGTGCGTCGACTGCTAACCAGTTTGAATAAGAAAGATGGACTAGTAGAAAAGATGGACTTTGAATTTATGGTCATAGCGTCAGAGCATGCGCAAGCTAACCAAAAATTGTAAGATAAATGAAATCCCACAAGTATTTCCGAAAGATTTTTCCACATAAAAAAGCTGAAAAAAGTGCAGCACATTTCCTTAAAATTGTATTTACAGCACTAGCTACAAGATAATGCGGCATAATGCTCTGTTAAAATATTAGGATTCTTTTGGTGAATAAGCAAAATGATTTCAGACGAAAACCTTATTTATATCGTTTCAGAAATAGAAAGATACAATTTCACTTAAATATATAAAATATATTTTTGAGATATCCTAAATTAGTTTTTTATTATTGGATTGGATTGGATTGGTTTACATATATTTTCAGGCTTGTGTGCTTGGTCGCAAGGACCCGCTTATAAACCATCGTCAAGTAGGACAACGCAAGACACACACACAAACACATATGACTGATGTTGCCATCTGTTTTTTTATTATTATTTTAGAAGAAATATCTTGACGTCATCAATACGATCAAAAGACGTAAAAGGGTGTGTGGTTTTACGTCATGCTCAAGAAATGTTGTGATTGGTGAATATAGTATGACGTTGCCCATTTTGATATCGATCCGATGTATCTACACTGCCCCCGTTTAAAAGGTGTGACAATGTAATACAATGTATTTTTGTGTTTTTACCTTTTGTAAGTACCGATTTTAATAAATCTAAGTGCATACGAAAAACTCTAACTCAGTTTCTCGTTTTCACCTTTTTGCCACTTAGCATGTTCTTCCACTCAGCTCTTCATATTATTGTGTTTAGTCATTCATATTCGAATTCTAAATTAATAACATAGGGTTAGGAAGGAGGAGTAGAGGGGACTAACAGTTGAAAGGTTTGAAGCAGGGCTGTCAGGTTTTTCGAGCTACTGCGCATAACACACCTGCAGTGAGGTATCCCAAGATGCAACACTATAGCTGTTTTTTTTTTTTTTAGTTACTGCGCATATCATAGTAACGGAAACGGGCACTGGAGGTATCCCAAGATGCAACGTTCTAGCCTGCTTCTTTTGTGCGTTACTGCGCACATACATGGGCCGCCCTATTCTCTTTCCTAACTCTATGATTAAAGACATGCATTTTTTTTTCAGAAGAAAGGGTTTAGATATTGTGAAAAAACCGTTAGAGGTTGAGAAAAAAAATCAAAAATAGAATTTGTTACTCCGTCTGCCCCTTTCCCGCCCAATAGCCCTATAAATCGAACACACGCCTAATAATCCTCACTTCCGCTCCCCTAAGTTACGCAACACCCCCCTACCCAAAAGCAGGTGCTTCGGACGATCATGACCTCTCACAGAATTTACACACCTGTCTATTATACACATAGAAGCTAAGAAGAAAATGAAGATGCTTAGCTGGAAAAAAAGTGAAGCAGCCAAAAGGTCGCCAAACCCCTAGTAAGCCCAAACAAACGTTTAACTCAATGTTAGTTTATTCTAAAGAGCATTATTTTTTTAAAGCGCATTATTTCCCAAAAAGAGTTAATTAATAAATTGTTTGCGTAGTTGTAGGATGTAGCAAGGTACCTGGACTTACACCAGGTGGTAGTTATTCTTTAAGAAGAATGCTTTGCAATTGTGGTAGCAACCCCTCGTTATATCGCGCTTCCAGGGAGACACGCAAAAATCCGCGTTATAACCGAATGCGCGATATAACGAGGAATTGATAAATATCATACTGTTGGTGTATTAATGCTCTCAACAGTTTTTAACTAAAATGATAAAATTTAATCATATTAAATAATATAAATACTAAAAAAATATAACAAAAATTTAGAAAGGACTTAGTATTATTAAATACTATGCACATTATTACACAGGTAATACCATCATACATATTTACTCATTTTCTAGTAAAAAATCCATTTAAAATTATCTGCTTTGTATTTTCCCTTAAAACCTGCTCCTTTTAATTTTTTTTTCATGTTCAAAATTTTAACCATGTGTTTCATGTCGATTTTATAGAAAGTACATAATGAACAAAAGAGTTGGAAAATTAGGAGACATGATACAGGCGCGATTTATCCGAATGCGCGATATAGCGAGGGGTTACAAGAGAAAGAGATCGAGAAATTGCCAAGTCTATATGTACAGGGTGAAGCAAACAAAAGTAGCCCCGGTCCAGAGATAAGACAGTGAATTTTTTAACATAGTGACTGGGCGACACTAATGTCGCCCAGTGAAAGAAAAAAGTCGCCTAGTAATATGAAAATCAAATCACTGGGCGACATTAATAAATTCGGTAATTTCTTAAAACTCTCGTCCATTTTATCAAAAATTGTATATTGAAAAACAAAACATTTGAAGTAAAAAAAATGGGCAAGTTTTTAGCCAATTGTTGTATATTGTACTTATTTGTAGTTAGACGTTCCTTTTAACATAGTTTTTAAATGCAAAAGTCAAAAATGCCTTTAAAAGTTACTACTAAAACAACTTTTTGAAAAGTTTAAAGAAATAAATAATAAAGTTTTTTTTTAAGAACTCTAATACCGTATTGACCCTTGTTCAACTTCACTTTTTATAGAAATAAATGACAGATACCTGTAATCAAAGGCAGAAAACTGATATTAGAATGAATCTTCTACACAATCGGACCAAGTCAATTTCTAAACTATTAACTTGTTAATTGTTTGTGGGTAGGTTTTGAAAATGTCCTCAAATGGGGACGCCAGGTTTCAAGAGGGCATGTACAGCTGGGGGAAAAAAAACGAATCACCCCTCGTTTCTCGACTGCTATTGATCAAGGAATTTTGTGTAAGGTGTCAATTTTCAGGAAATAGCTTGAGGAATTGGGAACTGGCAACAAAAATTGTAATAGGGGTCGTCTACATATTAAAAAGAGTACCAACTTTGAAAATTTCAATGGCAACACCCAATTTTTTTTACATAAAAATGTTCAGCACCTTCAAAATACCCCATGTATTAAAAAGAATTATTTATTTTGCATTATTTGATGAGATATTAAAGCCTTAATTTTGAACTCGTTTAGGGGAAAATCTCCTAAGTGAAAAAAGGTAATATTTTGGTTGTGTCTTTTCAAAACGACAAGATAAAAAAGGGTTAGCAAAATCTCGCCAATGGATGCTAGAATTTAACTTTCTTCAGTAATATTGGGATTTATCGAATGCTTTTTTTTTTTTATTTTGGATTTTAAAATTCAGAAATAAAATAAAGGCTAGAAGATGAAAAGTTTTAATTTTAAATTAAGTCGCATATACGGTTATTTATAACGAACAGATTTTCAAATGCTATTAGTTACAATCAGATTGAATAGTTTTTTATCGGTAAACCACGTATTGCATTGAGGGTTACGTCCTTAACACGATATTTAAGGAAAGCAAAATAAAATTTCTCAGAATGATTTTGTAATGATTTTTAACCAACGCAGTAGGCACTAATCATTTTAAATAATTAATGTGGTAACGATCAAATGTATTTAAAACCAAATTCCCATAATATTCTAGGGTATTTAACTTTTAATATTAAACACACTTTTTGAAGTTGTATTGGAAATAACATACATTTAAAAATATAGTAACCGATATAGTTTAGTGTTAATTATAAAAAAAATACATTGTATGCACTTGAAATAAGAAAAGATTTTTAGACATTTAACATAAATCGATAATTTGAATAAACATTTACCAACAAAAGCTTTTTAATCACCAAACGATAATGCAATTTTGGATCAAATTTGCCGAATAATTTTTTACACGGTCCCTAAAATTCGTCTTTTTCAGTTTTTTTACAATAACTCGGCAAATAATTGTTATTCAATTTAAAAAAAATCGGGATTTTGGTTCTACTTGATCTACTTTATCGATTTATGTAAGAAAAAATTGGGGTTGCTATTCATGTTTTATTTTTTCTTATTTAAACTTAAATAAAAAATTATTAAAAATGAAAAATTGATGAAAAAACATGCGTGATTTGTTTTTGGAAAGTTGAGAAGTATTTAATGAACAAAAAAATCTTTGTTAAATTCATTTTATTTGTAGAGGCATGAATAAAAGTTTGTGAAACTTTTTTAACATTATGAGCGTTCAACTTTGAATACTTATATCTCAGCAAATAATGCAGAATAAATAATTCTTTTTTATACATGGGGTATTTTGAAGGTGCTGAACATTTTTATGTAAAAAAAATTGGGTGTTGCCATTGGAATTTTCAAAGTTGGTACTCCTTTTAATATGTAGATGACCCCTATTACAATATGTGTTGCCAGTTCTCAATTCCTCATGCTATTTCCTGAAAATTGACACCTTACACAAAATTCCTTGATCAATAGCAGCCGAGAAACGAGGGGTGATTCGTTTTTTTCCCCCAGCTGTACATGCCCTCTTGAAACCTGGCGTCCCCATTTGAGGACATTTTCAAAACCTACCCACAAACAATTAACACGTTAATAGTTTAGAAATTGACTTGGTCCGATTGTGTAGAAGATTCATTCTAATATCAGTTTTCAGCCTTTCATTACAGGTATCTGTCATTACCTTACACAAAATTCCTTGATCAATACCAGCCGAGAAACGAGGGGTGATTCGTTTTTTTCCCCCAGCTGTACCAGAGAATAATATTTAATAAGCGTGATCTATGTGATACATTAGTTCAAGGGAGAAGATATTGTCAATTCCCAATTAATTAAAGTAAAGTTTAATGTTTTCCTAGGGGATTACACTGACATAACAACTTTATTCCTATTACGCAATGCCCCCCCCCCCCCCCCCGCCATTTTTTTTATAAGCGATGTCGCCCAGTGAAAAAATCTTAGAAAATTCACTGAGATAAGAATACGACAGAAATGTTGCCAAGTCTAAAACCAATACAAAAACAGGTTTGCTAACTGAAGCTATTGAACGCTTCAATATTAAGCCCAAACAAACGCTTGGCGACTTATTTGCCGGCAACTACGCTACAGTTTTCGAATCTATAGTTGAAATGAATAAATTGATTGCAAGACACAAAACTTGCATTATGGGACGTCTTCATACAATACGAACTAAGATATAAACTCGCCACTAGTCTATGAGTAGCTCTAATGTGAAGCCGATCCCCAACCAATTCAAAAACGGGTTTCAGGCGGCTTCAAGAGTTTTTCTCGCCAAGCATTTCAACATATTCCCATATCTAGACAGGGGCCACTTTTGTTTGCCTCACCCTGTAGTAAGTCTATACAAACTCCACTGTAGAATAGCGCCAAATACTTCGCCGAGAACGTATTTTTATGGGTTTACTACTGAGCGATCGATGGCTTCACTTGGAAAACCTGTTATTGCATTGGTTTTTGTCCAGAAACATCTCTATCTTCTTGCTATCTCTATAACTATACCTTTCTATTGTATTATCTGAATCGCATAGTACTTAAAAGGGGTTAAAGTCCACAGAGACGTTTCCTTTCACGCACTTTTTTTAATAGAACGTTTAAATGAAGAAGAGTAGAGGAAAATGCTCCAATGAACTAGAATTCCTTTTCGTTTTTAGTGAAAAAAATTTTTTTATTGAAGATTGTTGTAAGGGGGAAAAAATTGGTGTCGATGTAGTGTCACGAATTCGGTGTAGATGTAGGGTTGAGGCACTATAAAATCTCAGAGAATGGGCATGAAATGGTAATAGGGTTCCTTTGTCGTTTTTTTTAGTGTGAAGGTAAAGTGACCAGATATGTTTAACGTTAATGGAGTAGTAGTATTGTAATCATAGAGATCATAGTTAAAGTATTACACTGGCTTCTTGCAGGCACATTAAGAAAAAGAATTCTCCGAAAAAATACCATTTAGTTCTGTAAAAATTACAAAAAACACTTGTAAAATTACAAAAAAAAAACCACAAAAAAAACCATAAAATACTAGAAAAACGTTTCAAGTCTTTTTTTTTAAAGTCACTAAAATTATTGAAAAATGCAGCTAGTATTTTTATTGTAATTTTTTTTGGTATTTTAGAATTACATTTTATTTTTTTAAGTACACTCTTAAAACAAACACTCCCAATTTACCTCAGTCTGAGTGGATTTCACTCCTCCAGACTGGAAAATGCACTTCTCCTTTTGTAGTGGATCCTTTGTGTGTTAAACCTCCGACAGGATCACTCCAAACGAGTGATTTTAACTCAGTCTGAGAAAATATGCATGCCTTTAGGGTGTCGAAAATGCACTTCTCCAACTGGAGTGGATTTCACTCTTTTGTTTTAAGAGTGTAGCCTTTTTTTCTTAAAGTGTTGGCAACACTGGCTCCATACCCTACCAATTTTGCTCTCCATGCGCGTTTCGTCGTTAGCATTGCAGGTCACGTGATTCGCCACTCTAATACTTTAACTATGATCTCCATGGTTTTAATGTAGTGCTCAAGAAACAGCAATAATAGTAATAACTTAAATTGTCCTACGTAATTTTTTTTAGTTTTCCGGACTTTATTTGTCTTTTATTTTGTTTATTTAAATAAATTACACAGAAAGCTCGTTTTTGCATGGCAAGTTTTTTTGCCGACCAACGTTACTGAGTATAAGGCAAAATAAAATATCTAGTAAGACCTTAGCTGATGACTTTTCACCTATTCACTTATAAGGCGCGTTTACATGAGCCATCGAATCCATGGAATGCCAAACCCTCCATTGGGAGGAAAAGTGGTCGAGCTGGATATCTAACCCAAATGATAGTTTGTGGCAGAATCCGTGGAATAAAATGTCAAACCCTCCTTGATTGGAAGGTTTGTGAAACCCCCAATAAACCCTGCGATTTTCGTTCTCCCTGGGCGAAAATGAGTCCCTCATAATCGACTGCTGTAAAAATTGAAAGAAACTAAATTTTCAATAAAATTTAAATTTACACGCTTGCAAAAACAAATTTACACCTAACCAATTATACTTATCCTTCGGAGAGTTAACTAACCGTCTAGTAGTGCATACTGTTGCCAAATGGCAACAAGTAGCATAATCCACTTTATCTCTTCAAAAATATCGATACCTAAGCAGCTGACTTTAGCCATTCGTTATTTGCATTAAAAATGACTTTGTTTTTAAGGAGTTGCTGGCATTAATGCTGTTTTTTCGATAAAACTTCAAATTTAGTCTCATAATTTTAAATCAGCGCCATCTGACCGCCAGTCTAAAGGGTTAACATAAAACTTATTGCATAGTGCAGACTTTGCACATCCAGAAAAGCTAAGCGGAGTAGTCCTGCAAGCCATTACTTCCTAGTTCTTTTTACAAAAGCCTTCTCCGAATACAATTAGTTCTAAATTGCCTAAAAAACGCTGGCATATCTAAAGAAATCAACAAAACAGCAGTCAACCCCCCCCCCCCCCCACTTCCTATACTATTAAACATAATATAGTTAAACTACAAATAATCAGTCTCCCGTTGGCTGGTAAACTGCGGCAACCACAAAAATGGGTTAGCCCATTTTTGTATTAAAATAATTAGTATTTACCAATGTCTTACTATAGGCTACGGTAATTGAGTTTTTGTGGCATTGGTTCAAGTCTTGAGGCCAGTTATCGTAGTTTACCTGCCGACGGCAGTACACACACAGTACTTCCTATTATTATCCTCTCAGATAAAAGCATACGCTGCTGAGAGTCACCGAAACCAAAAAGAGAAACTACGACTGGGGATACGATACCCCCCCCCCCCCCCCCCTGCTATATAATTACATACAGCGGCATCGATTGAATCTAACATCTCCCCCCACCCCCCCTACAAAAAAAGAATCTGCGTTGTTTTAGAATAAGAGTTATGTTTTGATAATGCTAAGTTTCATATAACTTGATGTTATTTGTTAAAAAAAAACTATTTGAAAGTGCAGTCAGAATCATATGTTTTTTTAATTAAATTTTACGTTTGATGAAATTGTTTGTTGAAGATTAAATAACGTTAGATTACTTTTTTTGCAAAAAAAAAATAAAAAAGTTGAATTTTAAACAGATTTGGTTCGGATTAATTTTAATAAGTAGGAGAATTGAAAATGCTTTTTTATTTAATATATTTTCAAAATAAATATTATATTTTTTTTAAAAAAAACTATGCGTGTCGGCTCGCCACTTGACCGTGGTTCTAAATTGCGACACCCGCCTCCACCTCCAATTACTCTCCTGTAGCTCTTGTGAAAAAAATAATTCAACCTAACGTAACCAATACTGTTATTGTTGAACAAGTAAAAAGCAACCAGATAATTATCAATCTCATCCCCCTTCTTCGAAGTAGGTTAGGGGAAACACCCCTCCGATCCGCTTTGAACTTGACCCAGGCCGTCTCTCCCTCTGCCAGACGAGAGAGTTCAGAAGAGGATGGAGATGCTTGGCGCGAACTAAAATGAAGCCGTCCAGAAAAATGCCAAGTAACCCTAGTAAGCTCAAACAAACCGCCTACTCAACGTTACACCAAAACACACCTTAAGTTTGCAGCATTAAAATGGTCTACGCGGAGGAAACGCGCGTAAACAAACGGAATTTTGCCTCTCTGATTGGTCGCTCCTACGCGATGCGTCCGCCCTGATATTCGTTCGCCCTGTTACGTTAAAATCGAAGCAAAAAATAATTAATATTACACTCTAACTGAATCAAAAACAAATAAAAATAAAAAAAATATGTCTTGAAATAACGAATAAAGTGATTTATTGAATGTGAAAAACCTTTTTTATTCGATGCTTGCACTCGAAAATTAGAATACCCTTTTTCCCGTAGAACATTTGTATACTGCATTAAACTGTGGTGAGGTATAGTTCAAAGTAAAATGCCTAATTTTGTTCCTAAAAAGACGTGCATTAAAAATCAAAAAATGACCGTTTGTAGGTTGCCTTGCCTTGAGTCTCGTCAAGCCTTATAGGCTCATGAGGCCGTAATTGTTGAAACTCAGTTTCTCCGGTTCAGTGCGGCCTCCCTGGCAACTGCCCAGCTTGGCCAACAAAGATGGTCTTTCTCCTTCAATATGTTTCGTCGCCACGTCAGCCTTGGTCGGCCTCTCTTCCTTTTAATTTCAGGAGACCAAGTTAAAGCGATTCGTTCATTAGAATCGGGGCTCATTCTTAGCACATGCCCGACCCACTGCCATCTTTTTATCATTATATCATTCGTCAAGCATTTTAGATTTTTAGTTTATGAGAAATGTTTAAGACTTCCAAACCTTGAAAAGCTCCCTGAAAGCATTTTGCGCTTTTCTAATCCTACCTTCGATATCTTTATCTGTTCCACCCAGTGTGGCATCTATGGAACCGAGGTATGCAAAACTATCTGTTTCTTCAATTTCTTTTGAATTGATAATAACTTTTGTCCTATTTTTAGTATTTAATTTCATAACTTTGGTTTTGCTTTCATTTGTTTGTAGCAGGAAATCTGAATTTATACAAGATGGTATAGTAATTTCCTTCACAGGCGAGAAAAAATGCTTTACTATTATAGTTTTTATTAGAGAGCGAGAAATCGCCAAGTCGATGTAATAAGCTTATGTTATGCTGTTATGCAAAATCACTTTAGAATAGCGCCAAATACTTCGCCAAGAGAGTTTGTTTGGGCCTATTGCAAGGCGATCGAAGGCTTCACTTGGCGGAACGGTTTTTGTATTGGTTTTTGTCTGGCAGCATCGCCACCCCTTCATCTTAACTCCATGCTGCCAGACGATATCAAGCCTTTAGTCAGAAAGCTATTATAAATTGCGTTAGGGGGGAAAAGGGTCTCGTCAAATCCCCCGTAATTTTTCGCAACAAAACGAATAAAATAAAATTCAAATAAAGTAAAACAAGTCAAGTCTAACACGATAGTATTTATTGTGACGATTAATTGTGACTATCCAAATCATAGAACTGAGGTAAGAGTAGAACCGGATCTATGCAATGTTAAAAAATTAGATTTAACTAAGAAGAGTTGTGCCAAATCTCATAAAATCTTTCCTGGGGATAGGGGTAAAAAAATCTCACACACTTTATGGACTTATTTACCCCTTATATGGACCCCTTATCGTCTGCGTTTGGGAGATGAAAGGTTTAGAGGTGGAATGCGGAAGAGGTGGTTAAATAAGTGATATTGAGTTTGGCTCAAGAGTAGAATAATAGACTCATAGAGAAAGAGACTCAACAGCCCTATCAATTCTACAAGAATCGTCAAAAAGAAACAAGTTTCCTGGTTGTCAGTCACGTCATTCTAACCCTCTAGTCTGGTGCATACTGTTGCCATTTGGCAACATACACTGTAATCCATTTTAAAATGACTTTGAAATATTATTGATGCTCGGCAACTTAAGCAATTTGTCATCTATTGGAAGCTTTATTGATGTTTTAGAATGAAAAAATAAAATATTTTGGAAACAAATTTTATCCTTTCATAATTGTAATAATAACAATAATAATTAATATAATGATAGAATAATAATAATAATAATGAAGATGACGACGACAACAATAAAAATACAAAGAAGAACAATGATAATAACAACAATAACCAAACCAATAACAATAACCAATCAATTATAACGTAAACCACCTAAAAAAATTATCACAACATAACTTACCACCATTGCACATGCTCAATAATAAAAACGATAATAATAAGATTATAAAATTAAATAATAACTTAACAATAACGATAATAATAAAATAGTTTCTTTAAAAAAAATCTTACATCAAATAACAGATAGTATAATTTCCATAGTAAAGCGTACTTAAATGACACGAAAGCGTTTCTGTAAATGTTGTTTCTCTACTAGGGAAGTGTAGTTGCGTGGAAATTCGCTGGTTAGGGAAACACCTTCTTTTCACATTGTTAACTTGAACAAACGGTTAAATAAATTAGTTTAAAGCGATGTGAGTATTTCCTAATTTTTCGGTAGTTTATAATAGGGGAGACCGGGTCTAGTTGATACACTTTTTACTTTCTGATTTTTGTAATTTTTCTGTCAATATTTTGAAACAAACTAAGTGTAGTTAGTAACTATAACTGTTTGGCTAACGCCTGATATTTTTATAATCTAAATAGAATTGAATTTTCACTGACAAAAAAAACTGTTTTTTAAAATGTTGCAATATGTATCAACTTAACCCGATCTGGGTCAAGTTGATACGGCATTGGGTCAAGTTGATACGCATATGAGTAAGCTGAGACGGTGCTAGGAAAGATTTAAATATATCTAATAAAAATACAGTAGTTACGAAAAGTGTTTTATTTTACAATATAAATAGATTGTTAACTTTATATGATACAAAGATTTATATGATAGGGCCTACATTGATTGTAACTGATAACTCCGAGTCTGAGAAATTGGGATCTGATTGACAATTGAAAGATGTGTAAAATGGATTGTCTTCAGCACATGCGATGTGTGCCCACTTCTTACAGGATATGCATTGTATCCAGTCCTTGCCAGGCTTTGACGTTGAATATGTTTTGAAGCACACCAAACAAAAAGACTCTTCGCCTTCATCAGAGTCCAATTCTTCTTTTTCAATTTTTCTTCGTTTCTCTCTTTTTTTATTTTTAACTTCTTTTGTCAGGTTTTCTGTTCTTTTCTGTTCTTCCATTCTTGGTAATATTACCCCCTAATTATTTAAACAATTTTAACTTTCATTTTCTTGTTAAAATATATCTGCTAAGCTCCTCCTCAAGTTCGTCAGTCAATATTTGTCGATGTTTAGCATAACCCATTTTTACAACCTCATCAGTAGCCTCTGGCATTTCAGGGTTTTTTTTTCCTTTTTTTGTCTTGAACCTGTAAAGTAAAGAGCCGTTGTGTCTATATTAAAGATTTTGGCCGCTTCCCTAATAGACATTCTGCCATTTCTAATCTCTTCATAAGCTCTTCCAAAAATATAAATTGGTATTTCGCCTCTTGTAGTTTCTTGGTATCTATAAATAAATGCGACATATGAAAATTCGTATGGGTTAAGTTGATACACCGTATCAACTTGACCCCAAAGAAGCGTATCAACTTGACCCAACCGTCGCCATTACACTAAATCACAAAATACGGGAAACCAATAACAGCTAGAGCAAAGTCTACTAGTTACATTCTTACCTTTATAGCAAGTAACGATGTGATGTTATTGATAACACTTTCCACTAACAAGTAAACTTTCAATAACACTTCAAATACAGGGGTAAAAATTTACTTTTAAAGCTCAAAACCAGTATTTCATTCACAACTCATAGAACAAAGCAACCTCCTCTAAGTGCTCACGCGTGTTTGCTGAGGACGGACCGGCCGTCCAGTCAAGTGCGTACCCACTTAATTGCGCCAGCGCATTACGGAGTTATTTTGACTGTATCAACTTGACCCTGTATAAACTAGACCCGGTCTCCCCTACTACTCAAAAAGAATATTGAGTTACTAGCTGTATATATGTAGTATTATTGTATTACATATTAAATATAGAATTTTTTTTTAAATAATTTACTGGGGAAACTACTACTAAAAAATTCTTGATGGGGTTAACATAAAATTCAGTTAACACGAAATGTTTGGGTGCTTCCTTCGGGTTCGCGTTAACGGGGCTTGATTAATTCTTTGATTGTCCACCATTGACAAAGAAACTATTTAGACAGATTATTTTTTTTGACATTTACTAAGAAAATCGAAAGGCGTTCCATTTTCAGCTTCCATCCTACGTTTATAACGTAAATGCGGAATATATTATAATCGTTCAGCCCGTCCGTCTGTCTATCACCCACTTTCATAGCCCAAACTAACTATACCTTCGTGTGCAAATACAGATCTCGTGCTACAGCCTAAATTGTGCAAACATTCATTTTTAGATTTTTAATCAAATCTCTTTTAAGGCGCGTTAACGCCCTCGAATCCATGGAATGAAGAGCAAACTCTTCAATTTTTCCCTCTTGGGGATTTTCGCCTTGGCAGAACCGGAATTGCAGGGTTCATTGGGGTTTTCGCAAACCCTCCAATGAAGGAGGGTTTGATGTTTCATTCCATGGATTCGGCCACTATCATTTGGATTAGAAATCCTGCTCGACCACTTTTTCCCCTAATGGATGGTTTGGCATTCCACGGATTCGATGGCTCATGTAAACGCGCCTTTAAAGAATAAAATATTGCGTTTTACAATGAACTGACGTTGATCGAGCGGTTGGATTTTTGGTTTAGATTGGTTGACATATATTTTCAGGCTTGTGTGCTTGGTCTCAAGGACCCGCTTATAAACCATCGTCAAGTAGGGCAACACAAGACACACACATACACAAATGACAGATGCTGCCATCTGTCGCCACCTCCACAATTTAGACACGTCCCTGAAGGGGAGGGAAATTTTCTCCAGGAACCTCCTGTACCCATGATAAACTGCGCAATGACCGCCCACAGGACTTTCGGACCCAACAGATTTAACGAACACGTACTCCGCATATACTCGGTAGGTCTTTAGTGGCACCGGGACTCTATCTCTCAACCTTAGGATCTCGAGACCGAGATCTTGACCACAAGGCTAACTACAGCCCACTAGGGTTACTTGGCTTCACTTTATTTCGCACCAAGCATCCCCATATTCTTCTTACCTTCATGATTGGTCTTGACTACTAAGCCCTCCCACCTATCCTACACAGTCCTCTATGGTTCATTCACCAGAATCAAATCAAATATTATACAACAAACTATCCATCACTGCAAAGCGAGGATCTACCAGGCGAGCCACGCCTACGATCTCATCTTTTCTCTCAGTTGGGTGGCATCACAAGGCCGACCCTATTACGTAACTGTGAGGTCATCA
This sequence comes from Hylyphantes graminicola, assembly GCA_023701765.1. Taxonomy (NCBI): domain Eukaryota; kingdom Metazoa; phylum Arthropoda; class Arachnida; order Araneae; family Linyphiidae; genus Hylyphantes; species Hylyphantes graminicola. Next base: position 38,085,028 of record CM043112.1, read on the forward strand.
ATCGTATTTTTGATGTAGATGGAAGCTGTAATGAGGTTGTAGTGGACTAAAGGAAGTATAATATGTATGTTATGTGTCTGAGTATTTTTAGGGACATTTTGCTAATGGATAAGTAGAAAGCCCTTCGTGTTGTAGTAGTCAGAATGTTGCCTCTCAGGGAGAATTTTCCGGGTTTTAAACACATCATCCAAGTTAAAGTCGCTTTACGTTAGTAAAAAATAGACTAAATTATTGGGGTTCCCCAGTACAGATTTCTTGTTAAATCTGTGAATTCCGTTAGCGTACGAGCTAGCCGTCCCCTTACAACGTCACACATAGTTCCGTCTGGTTTCAGCTTAAGTGCCAAAACTTAACCTTGATTCAAAATAAAGAGGTGCTCGTTGACAAATAGGCATGTATACCGTATTGAGTGGCAACAGTTACACAGGAATGAAAATGAGGCATTTTGGCAGCCAACATGTTAACGTGCACTATATCTCTACACGGGGTTTATTCTCCAGACATTTTTGGCTGCACGGGTCGTTGCACGGGTCGCAGTTACTTTGGAGATACCCGGTTCTAACCTGGGACCATCCTCATGCAAGGCGAACGCCTTAACAGACTGGGCTCCCCTCCCACAAGCCTGGTTAATATCCCAATCAATCAGACAGATAGAATATCTGACTGGGCTTTTTCCCGTACGAAGCACCAGACTAAAAAAATATATAAAATAAAGAATGGAATTTTCGTTCACGTGTTTGGACAGCGTGCCTTTAATGGTCGCTCGTAACTCTGTCTGCCCTACGTCACAAAGTAACTATGTGTCCACGTGCATTTTTAACGAAACGACAGGTGTCAAGGGATTCACCAAACAAAATAACATGTAACGGATGTTAAGCCATAAAACTACATGTTAATTTTACCTAGTTGTAACAGAACGGATCCGATTGGGTTTCGGAATGGTCAGGAAACTGGCCAGGCAGTAAGAAGGTCCCGGGCTCGAATTACGGCATATGGGCATTGATTTTTGTGTTGTGTGTTTCTCTGTATTTGTCCGAAGTACACTGCGACATTCCCTCTAAAAACAAAAAAGTGAAATCCACTCCTATAGGAGAAGTGCATTTTCGACTCAGGAAAGGTGTGAAAATTAACTCCTAAATGCTCGCATTCGCCTTAAATCGCTCCGAATCACCTTAATCATCATGAAGGCAACACATAAACAGCAGAATACGAACAACTTAACCTATATAAGAAAGGCCAGGCAGATCCCGATTTGTACGGTTTTATCGTAAAAGTCTGAGAGTTCTGAGATCGAATCCCATTTCAATTCCCTCAGTAACCGGATTGAGAAGAAAAATTTCCAAAATTCAAATCGTATGGGTATTGCGATAGTTCTAAATCTGGTAAAGTCAAATGTGTTGCATAAGACATTTTTTCCCCAACAAGTCTTCTTTATTGGCAGCTTAGCCTTTGTAGACTCGACATTTTTTACCAGAAATGAGAGCCATTTCTTTGTAGCTGTATATGTTTGTATATGTTAAAATATACCAAGAGAACCAAGTGAAATGGGTACTCAAGGGATCTTTTCACTCTTAAAACAAAAGAGTGAAATCCACTCCAGTTGGAGAAGTGCATTTTCGACACTGGAAAGGAATGAATATTAACTCAGACTGAGTTAAAATCACTCGTTTGGAGTGATCCTGTCGGAGGTTTAACACACAAAGGATCCACTCCAAAAGGAGAAGTGCATTTTCCAGACTGGAGGAGTGAAAATTAATCAGACTGAGTAAAAATCGCTCGTTCGTTTTAAGAGTGTACATAATCATTCATATATCATAATCATTCGTTTTAAGAGTGTACATCACATTCCTCCAGTGCACCACTGGTACCAAGGTAAGCGACCCGGAGAGGCTTTATCCCTAAAGTGCTGCAGAAGCGACCAGACGGCCATTACGAGACTTAAAAGTGGACACATTAGATCTCTGTGTTACACGAATGGGAAGAAGACCTTTCCTATCTGCCCGAAGTGTTCCATCAAACAGGCGGCACCCGACCACATCCTGGACTGTCTGGGACTTTCCAGACACGATTTGTATGAAAATCCAGTCATGGTCCTAGACTTTTTACGAGTGACAAACATTATAGACCTAGTTTAGCTCTGCTAAACCAAGGAGATAAGCAACAACAACAACAACAAGAGTGTACATGCCACAATCACATGACATGCGTGTTCACGATTTTTCCATCCAGAAAATCTGTTGAAGAATAGCCAATAAATTTACCGCCCGAGGTAAATTTATATTGGCTATTTACTCAAGATCCCTTTCTATCGGGCATTTCTTCAGACTGCTCCAAAAAATTATCACAACATAACTTACCATTGCACGTGCTTTAAAAAAAGTCGCCAACCTTGAAGAAAAATGCCAGACTTCCAGGCTCTTTAATTAAATCGCGTAGCTGGTGCCTAGGGATCGATTTGTATTCCGCGCGCGCCAAAAAAATTTCGTGCCACTTTACATGGGTTCTTGACTTTTGGGATTAGAAAGTTTTTAAGGCAGATTGAAAAAGTTATTGTCAAAGAACTGCTACTACATTTAGTTCAGAATATAGCGGATCAATGGCTGAGAAGTATTACGTGTCCTCAAGTTTGAGGGTTTGAGTTCCGGCTGAGAAGTCAGTTTATCAAGATAGGAAAATCGTAGGCACGCATGCCATATGATTATGTGGCATGTAAAAAGTCCCTTTAGAACCCCTCTGGCTTGGCTTCTCTAGGCAAAATTAAATGTTGGCATACTTCAACACCCACAGAGAGCTCAGATTCATTGTAATCTGAGAGCCAAAAATTGGTAGCCAGAGTCCCATAAATGGTGCCACAGAAAAATGACTCTCGGTTCTGGGGAATGTGCTGAGTCTGCAAAGGTTTATCTGTCAATAAAGCAGCCCCATTGGGAAAAAATATCCAAAATATATTTAATTTAATTTTAAAAAAACAAGTTGTAGAAAAAAAATAAAGAACCATAAAAATATATATACTAGTTTCAATTCTACAGTCAACCACAGATTAAGTATGCAGTTGCGCGCGCATCCGCGGCGGAAACGTCGTGAGTAAATAAACATCACTATCCAATCGCCCTTTTGAGATACTCTGATATTCGTGCGCCTTGTTACGTCAAAATTTAAAGAAAAAATAATTTATATTATACTCTAACTGAAAAAAACTAATAAAACTAATACAAATATATCTCGAAATAACGAATAAAGTGGTTTATTGACTGTGAAATACATTTTTTTATTCGATTCTTGCACTCGGAAATGAAAACTATTTGCCCCTTTTTCCGTAAAACATTTACATGCTGCAAACTTAATGTGAGTTTTACTGTAGAAACTTCCCATAAATAACTTTCATACCTGCATAAATTCACAACTCGGTGAATGCAAAACTTTATTAATCCTCAATAAAATGAGTTTGACTCTAGCATACCAATGAACCAAACGCATTACGTGCAGGAATTTATTGTAATCGATAGGGGAATTTTATTTTAATATGGCGCGAATAGCTCACATACTTTTGTATGGAAATATGTAAGTAAGTCATGTGTTCTTTTTGGAAAACTGTATGAGGTTGTTATAGCTGATGTAACTCTCATATTTTCATTTTTGATTTCCTGCGATTTCATTGGTGGTTTCGATTTCACCTCCAAAATGAGCGTTTTTATCGTTTGTTGTAATCTATTTTAGAGTTCTTTCCGTAGAACTTGCTTTTAGTCCTGCCGTTCATTAAACTTAATATTTTTTTTTTATTTCGATTAGCTTTTAAGTATGCAAAGCATTACCAAAACGTCCACGTTGTTGGAAAAGTTCGGTGTAGATTTCGTTGATTTCTTTTTGCTATGTATTTCCGGCTTGTGTGCTTGATCAGAGACCCGCTTATAAACATTCGGCAAATAAGACAGACACTAACAAAATATAAACTGACACACACACACACACACACAGAGAGAGAGAGAGAAATTATACAAAGGGTGAAAGTGGAATTGAACCCGCACCCTGGACAGTGCGGACAGTTAGCTAAAGGTTAGCGATGTTAACCACTAGGCCACCCGGGCCGCTCGGTGTAGATGATATTATGTCTAATTCCGAGAAATTAAGCAAAACTGCGGGACAGAAATTTAACGTGATACACGTACAGAAAAAAGCTTCAATTCTACTGAAAGAAGAGCATCTACAATACATTTGTTTGTGAAAGGTAAGAAAGTATTGAATTGTTAAAACAAATATCATTCCAGAACGATCAAAAGTGAAAACAATACCCCTGGAACTGTTGCCACTCACGACTTGAAACATGTCCATTCTCTGTATTTCTGTATACGTTCCCCAAAAAAATATTTTTGTCTTTTCATAAATCCAGATTATTCGGACAGATTTCTTAAATAAATATAAGGCTTAAAAACATTCCGATCACCTATTTTTTGAGTCGTCCGGACGGGTCTTAGGGCCCCTGGACGACCAACATCATGTGTTTGAATAAAGTTCTTCTTCTTGATTAAGTCATAATCGAATACTTGTCATTTTAAGATGATATAGTATCTTAATCAAAGCAAACGTGGCAAAAGGTAACTTTGAAAGGATGTTTCTACAAATACTTAGCAGACGTCATCAAAAATATAGCTATTAAAAAAAAATTCACAATAAATACAAAATATCCTATAGTTTTCCATGTTTTAAAAATTACACAGCAGCTAAGTGCCTAAGCGGTATTAAGTGTCCGCCTTATAATATCAATCCGTGGCTAAAGTCGTCAGATTTTCTGGATGGGAAACTCGTGTGGGCACGCTTTTTATATGATTATGTGGATGTAAAAGATAGTTTGAGTGCTCAGTTGGTCTTTGTTCTCTCGGCAAAATTGAATCTCTGCATACTCTAACATCCACAGAGAGCTCAAATTCATAGTAATCTGAGCGCCAAATGGGCAGCTAGAGTCGCCTAGATAGGAACACACACAAAAATTAATCTCAGTTCTGGAGAATATGCCGAGTCTGCAAAGGCTAAGCTTCCAATAAAGTAGCAACGAGAAATAAATTACACACATCAGTTAAAAGTTCTATATATGTTACAGAATTATCTTAAAAATTTAATTCAGTAACAGGCGACAACGAACAATAATTTCTTTCATTTCACGTGGATATTAGGAAAGTGCTTTGTTTTACTAAGCAATTATATTTTTATGCGATTTCTCCCAGTTTATAAGTAAATAAAATTTTGAGAAAATTAAAAATGATTTTTTTACTCTATAAAAAAGCTGGTATAAAATTAATTCGCATCCTCTAAAACAATTTTATTACGCAATAGCATGCATATGGTTCCTCATTATTTATATCTTTACTCTTAGTATGAAGCTATGTTGGCAAGGAATGTAGTGGAAGAACGTGCTAAGTGACAAAAAGGAGAAAAACAGAATATGAGTTTTAAAGTTTTTCGTTTTTTGCACTTAGATGCACTTAAAACGACACTTACAATGACAAATGACAGTGAATGCGCCCTCTAGAAGGGAGAGTGTAGGCTTCATAGCCCATTACCCAGCTCGCCAGAAGAGACAGTCACAAGAGACACACAAAGAAGGACGACACAAACACATAGACAAATAACAACATTTATTGACAAGCACAAACATCCATGCCTTTACCGGGATTCGAACCCGAGCCCAGCAGCTCCAAAGGCTAGTGCACAAACCACTGCGCCGATATTCCGGCACGAAGCATTACAATACGTTAAATATATATTTAACTTGAAGTTTATGAAATTTGTGAACCTTTTTATCTTTAAAGGAAAAAAACATGTTTATTGGCCCAAAAATCACGTAATTTCTTCAAAAAGTCACTAACATGTTCTTCCACTCAACTCTTCAATTAAAGGGAGAAAAAATCTCCATTTCGAGTTTTCGGCTCCATTGCAATACTTTAATTACCTAATATTACGTATATATATTACCTAATATATTTTAACTAATTAACCCTATATATAACTCTAATATATATTACCTAATACGTATATTACCTAATATATATTAACTAATTAACCCTATACATAACCCTAATATATATTATTAATATAACCCTAATATATATTACCTAATATACGTATATTAATAATTCATTGTTCGCCACAATAAAAGTAATTTAAAATGTTCGTTGCATCTAACATTTTCATTTGGTAATATATTACGTTTGTATTCATTAATGTAAACAAAGAGTAAAAATGCAGAGGGAAACGCGCGATTGGTTCGTTAGTTGGAAACTCTTGTAAGGTAATATTTACATACAAAATGATCTGAATACAATTTAACCAAAATACATTTTCATTCCGATAAAATTACCACATTTTCTCAAATAATATTCAAATGTGTTTGACTTTAAACGAAATTAATGTTTTAAACATGCTTTCTGGATGGATTCACAAATTATTTATGAATCTCTTTACATACGTGCAAGGATCTTCTCCATATCATATTTCTATTTACCCAACTTAGGTTGGCAAGGAGTGTTTGCAGAAGGTTTTATGTATACCTTTAGTTTTATTGTCAAATTTCAGTTAAGCCTTAGTAAGTAAAGTCTTAGTAAGATTCGTTCAAAATTTAAATTGAAAATTCAGATAAAAATATAAATAAATTACGGTTAAAAAATTGTGAAGTATGTTAAAATGATGCAAAAGAGTTATAACATTGCTGTGCAATATTTATATTCCAATCTAAAATTATTTAAAAAGAAAGCATACAAGATACTAAATAAATGTGTATGTAGCTGTTTTAACTTGAAAAAAATGGAAATCGATTTTAATTTGTAAGAAATAAAACAAAATTTTTACATAAATATGAAATTTTTGCAAGTTCTTAACGTAAGCGTTTGAGTAAAATAAAGTCTCAATTGAAAGAATAATAAATTTATATTAGTATATTAAACACTAAAATAAAATTTATGTGTGCGAAATTAAAGAATATTTACACGCACAAAATCCTAAATGATGCTATCAGTTACATAATAATACACAACTTATATTCCCAGACGGTATGACCTACATTTAAAAAATAACAACATAAGTGAAAAAAATAATAACAACGTTATTATATCCTGCTACAACAAACCCAAATAGAGAAAAATAGAAAAATAATAAAAGTTCAAAACATCTTACCTACTATTCTCTTTTCCTCGTAAAAATACTCCAATTTTCGCGTCAATGGAACAATTTTCCTTCCACACACAAGCAGACGATTTTTTAAAAAATATATATTTACTCTAAAGTCAAACAGAACGCTCAATTCTATTCCAAATAGAGATTAATTTAGTCACAAAAGATTGCCACAGATCAAAGTAATAAAATTGCTTCAATAAAACAGAGATAGAATTTTTTTTAAAATGTGCGTTCTACGTTCTGAAAAGGATGAATAGAAGATGATGATTAAACAGCCTGGCGTTTCTGTTCAACTCGTTGTTGCGACCACGTGCCGTGACGTCACATGTGACGCGTGTTTGTGTTTGGAGATGAAGCTGCTTTTAAAGGCTGTTAAATTGATAACAAAGTGAAGACTTGGAATTTTTCTAGGTAAGGGGGCATCCATAAATTGCGTGAAAAAAGGGAAGATGGTCTCTAGACGAATTTCTCCAAATCTTATGTAGGGGGAGGAGGAGGGGTAGCGTCAAATATCAAGTAAATTTTCCTCGTAAAAAATCAACGTAAAACCGTGATAAAATGGCGAAAACGTCCAGTACACTATTTTCTGGACAATTTGCAAAATCTTATATGATGATATTCATCGTGGCATTCTCAAAAGTGTTTAGGGAAACTCGGTTAATTTTTTTTAAAGTGTAAAAGCTGGAGCTTGTTTCTTTTCAGTTGGTCTTCTCTTTAGAATAAGAAAGACACGTGATCAAAGTATTTTCACATTTCACAAAGAAAAAACGGCCAATATGTGCAACGTTTGTGATTTTTAAGTACTTCCCCACCATTATCAGACGATGCATCAGATGTTTAAACTATCCAAGTTTGGGGTTGTGTGTCAATTATATTTTAAAAAATCGTCAATATCGTATCACGTGATTTATACACGCCCCCCTAAAGAGTCAGTTTTATTAGCGGAGTTTTAATGTATGCTGGTTGAAAATATTTTGCAATTTATTTGTACAATGCTACAGGTGGGAAAATGTGAACTAAAAACAAGATATGATTGCCATGAAGAATCGAATCCATAAAAGATTTTAAGAACTTAAATACAAAATTTATCAAAAACAACTTTTGAATCCATTTAAAGTTTAAAACGCAAAATGTTTATTAAAATTCATTGTGGCTTAATATTTTATATTTTAACCGTGTTTGTGTGTTTTTATATGAAGACCTGTTGGCAGGGTTCGAAATTAACGGTCGCTTAAGGCAAAACGCGACCAAATCGTTCAATTTACTGACAACAAAATTGATATAGTTGCAGTTATCAGGACTAATTATTTTATAAAAAAAGTTGATACCATCTTTTTTTTATTGTGGCAATCAAAAATCATATTGAAATCACAAATATATAAGCTATCATTAATTTTTCATACCATTATTGTTGTGATCATAAAAATGCAAAAATTTGCGAGTCCGAAAAATGCGTTAATCCAATAAGAAAACAAATATTCTAAGCCACATTTCCCCGGCTGTATTGAATATTTTTTATTTAAATGACTCGAAATTGAATTTCAAAGCTAATTCAATGGGAAATTCGTCGACAAATAGTAGATTTATGTCCGTCCGATCGTAAGATAGACGGACAAAAAATATGAAAGTTGGGTCTCTGAGGTAATATCTTTCTAACAAAAATAGAATCTTTAAGATCGAATGGATAGAACCGATTTTGGAATGGAGCCACGGACAGACAGACAGAAAGACGGACAGACGGATATCGACCGCATGTCAATACCTTCTTTTTCATTTTTTTTTTAAATTCTCTCGAATTAAAAAAAGAAAAGTAGGATACAAATATTCTATAAATCCGGAGAAATGTGGCTAAGAAAATATTTTTTTTATCCATTACATTAGCACTGAGGCATTTTAATTTGGAGACCCGCTGTTCAGCGGGCTCATTCCCCCTTAATTCAACGGTGGAAAAATAACTATATGGAAACCACGCCTAGCAGTTTCTTTATTTGCTTAAATATTTATTTCTCCTTTAGATTAACACCTGAGGCACTGTTTTAATATGTCATCGCATTTTTACCAGATATGGGTATCATCATATAACATCAATTGAAAAGAAAATAACCTATGGTTGTTTAATTATTGATTGATAAAGTTTTAAAATCTACAGTATATTTTTGGCATTTTAAAACTTCAAAAATATATTATTAAATAACTAGATAACATTTATGTTTCAAATTTGTTTCATGTCGATGTTATGTTGATCCCCATACCTGAGGGAAAAGGGCTAACATGGCAAAGCCATACTTCTGCGGAAGTTGTGATTCCAAAACTATCGCATTAGCTCTATGGGAATGACAATTCCTCTTAATTCAACGAAAAAAATAACTATATGGAAACCACGCCAAACAGTTTCTTTATTTGGCGACGCACTTCCAGTAAATTGGATCACAACACCGGAACACCGTTTCTAAGCAACGTTTTCTAATATAAGGAGACGTAACACGAATGATAAATCACACATCTACTATACACAATGTAAATGGAAATCTGTAAATGTTGCAGAAAAATACCATATACATATTTACAGAAAAAATAATGTTATTTTCGTCGAAATTTTTTTTCTGCAAAAATAAAGTATTTGGAGTTAAAAAAAATTCTGGTTTTTATCTCTTTCAGTGTATTAGACTGCAACTGTAAATGTTGTGAAAAAAACCTAGTAAATGTTGCAGAAAAATGTCATGTATTTACATAAAAATAATGTTATTTTCTGGTTTTTATTTCTTTAATTCTTGTTTTTATCTCTTTAAGTGTATTAGACTGAAACTGTTAATGTTGTAAGAAATCTGTAAATGTTGCAGGAAAATACCATTTAGGGGAGACCGGGTCAAGTTGATACACTTTTTACTTTCTGATTTTTGTAATTTTTTCCTGTCAATATTTTGAAACAAACTAAGTGTAGTTAGTAGTTATAACTCTTTGGCTAACGCCTGATATTTTTACAATCTAAATAGAATTGAATTTTCACTGACAAAAAAAAATGTTTTTTTTTTAAATGTTGCAATGTGTATCAACTTAACCCGATCTGGGTCAAGTTGATACGGCATTGGGTCAAGTTGATACGCATATGAGTAAGCTGAGACGGTGCTAGGAAATATTTAAATATATCTAATAAAAATGCAGTAATTACGAAAAGTGTTTTATTTTACAATATAAATAGGTTTTTAACTTTATATGATACAAAGTTTTACATGATAGGGCCTACATTGATTGTAACTGATTACTCCAAGTCTGAGAAATTGGGATCTTATTGACAATTGAAACACGTGTAAAATGGATTGTCTTCAGCACATGCGATGTGTGCCCACTTCTTACAGGATATGCATTGTATCCAGTCCTGGCCAGGCTTTGACGTTGAATATGTTTTGAAGCACACCAAACAAAAAGACTCTTCGCCTTCATCAGAGTCTGATTCATCTTTTTCAATTTTTCTTCGTTTCTCTCTTTTTTTTTTTATTTTTAACTTCTTTTGTCAGGTTTTATGTTCTTTGTTTTCGGTTCTTTTCTGTTCTTCCATTCTTGGTAATATTACCCCCTAATGATTTAAACAATTTTAACTTTTATTTTCTTGTTAAAATATATCTGCTAAGCTCCTCCTCAAGTTCGTCAGTCAATATTTGTCGATGTTTAGCATAACCCATTTTTACGACCTCGTCAGTAGCCTCTGGCATTTCAAGTTTTATTTTCCCTTTTTTGTCTTGAACCTGTAAAGAGCTATTGTGTCTATATTAAAGATTTTGGCCGCTTCCCTAATATACATTCTGCCATTTCTAATCTCTTCATAAGCTCTTCCAAAAATATCGATTGGTATTTCGCCTCTTGTAGTTTCTTGGTATCTATAAATAAATGCAACATATGAAAATTCTTGTGGATTAAGTTGATACACCGTATCAACTTGACCCCAAAGAAGCGTATCAACTTGACCCAACCGTCGCCATTACACTAAACCGCAAAATACGGAAAACCAATAAGAGCTAGAACAAAGTCTACTAGGTTACATTCTTGCCTTTATAGCATGTAACAATGTGATGTTATTTATAACACAATCCACTAACAAGTAAACTTTCAATAACACTTCAAATACAGGGGTAAAAATTTACTTTTGAAGCTCAAAACCAGTATTTAATTCACAACTCATAGAACAATGCAACCTCCTCTAAGTGCTCACGCGTGGTTGTTGACGACGGACCGGTCGTCCAGTCAAGTGAGTACCAGTTAATTGCGCCTGCGCATTACGGATTTATTTTGACTGTATCAACTTGACCCTGTATCAACTAGACCCGGTCTCCCCTATATACAGAAAAATGCTGTTTTTTTTAAACATTTCTTTTTCTTTCAACATTTAAAATAAACTGTTTTTAACCATCTGGGGGATAAAACTAACTGAAGTGTAAACTTATTTTTTTAACTTTTGACTGGACTTTACTCTAACTAATCTTTAACTTTTTAACTGGAAACTTAATTTTTTTTTAATGACATTTCTGAAGCAAATGATTATTAATGACTCCTCCATCGTTCAAGTTTTAAAATTTATCAACATTATAAAATGTATTAATTAAATTTTTTTGTGTTGCTAAAAATATGAAGGTCAGAAAAATAAATGGCCACCCAGCCACTTATCGAATTTGTTTGGTTCAAACTCTAAATCACGTCACAGTTTTTCTGCTTCTTCTTAGAGTAAGAATAAAAGGACACCGTGTCACTTATCGAATTTGTTTGGTTCAAACTCTAAATCACGTCAAGGTACAATTTTTCTGCTTCTTCTTAGAATAAAAATAAATGGCCACTTATGGAATTTGTTTGGTTCAAACTCTAAATCACATCCAGATATAATTTTTCTGCTTCTTCTTAGAATAAAAATAAATGGCCACTTATGGAATTTGTTTGGTTCAAACTCTAAATCACGTCAAGGTACAATTTTTCTGCTTCTTCTTAGAATAAAAATAAATGGCCACTTATGGAATTTGTTTGGTTCAAACTCTAAATCACGTCAAGGTACAATTTTTCTGCTTCTTCTTAGAATAAAAATAAATGGCCACTTATAGAATTTGTTTGGTTCAAACTCTAAATCACGTCAAGGTACAATTTTTATGCTTCTTCTTAGAATAAAAATAAATAGCCACTTATGGAATTTGTTTGGTTCAAACTCTAAATCACATCCAGATATAATTTTTCTGCATCATCTTAGAATACAACTAAATGACTAACATGTCCCTTGTTGAATTAGTTTAGTCCAAACTCTCTCTCCTCCTTCGGTCAGGTAATATTCGAGTAATAACCCAAATACCTAGTTAAATTCTAAATTAAAAACCCTCTAGAATACCTTAAATTTTAGTTAGGGAACTAAAAGGCCAACGTGTCACTGAATTTGTTTGGGTCCCCACTCTGAATCATGTCATTTTTCTGCTTCATCTTAAAATACAACTGAAAAGCCACCGTGTCAAACACTTCCTGGCAAACCATTTTAAACAATTAACCCCACTTATATATACATCTCCACGCTCGTTTAACCATCGTCAATGGTGCCATGCATAATGGCCAAATCCATTAGACGTCCATTGAAACTCATCATTTCAGGCAGAACATGGGAATCGTAGAGTTAAGAAGAATGCGGGGATGCTGCTGTACAAAAAACCAATACGGAAACCGGTTTGCCAAGTGAAGCCATTTATCTCTCTGTTGTAAGCCCAAACAAACGCTCTCGGCGAAGTATTTGGCGCTATTCTACAGTGCAGAGTTGGCTAAAGAGCCCAGTCGGTTAGGCATTCGCCTAGCATGCGAAAGGTCCCAGGTTTGGGTCCGGGCATCGCCAAAATAACTGCCGACCTATAAACGGCCCGTGCAGCCAAAAATGTCCGACGAATAATACCCCGTGTGAGGGAGTACACGTTAAAACATCCTTCAAAGTCCTAACGCTGCGTACGATGTCACCCTTAAAGGTTGTGTTGGGTGCCTATTCAGGTGTTGGCTCGTCACCTGAATGTGGTTCTAAAATACGACGCCCGTCGCCACTAGCCCACGTGTAGCTCTAGTGCGACGACAATTCAAACCTAACCTGAAGAGTTGGTTTTTTTTCACGATCGGTCACTTTTCCTCGTACGGTGCGATAGTTTCTACATTTTGTACACTACATCTGAAACCAAGTTTCTGAATATCTTGAAAACACCCCTTCAAAATAAACCCAAGCTTTTTCCCTTCGCGAACTTTCTTTCTACCGTGAATGTCATAATATTTCCGCCCGAGGAACGGTAATGAATTTCGGCCGCCCACTTGAAAGCTTCCCGGTCAACTCAAATAAGCTTCTATTAAGTTTTCTAATGTCTTCGGGAACGGGGCTTCCGAACTGAATGGGATCCAAAACTTCCTCTTCCTACGCGTATAATGGATGCAGGGTGCGAAATCCTAAGCTTATTAAATTGGCGTAGTTAACGCTGTTTCGAAAGTCGAAATGAGTTTGTGGCCAAAGTTCGCTCGGAAAAGTTTCAGAACGTTGTTTGCCAGGGTCGGGCAAATGCATCATCTTCTATGGTGGGTAATTTGGAGTAGCTTGTATATTGAAATAGATTTTTTTTGGCGGTACATGGTAGCTGATTATGTTATGGATGTAAAAATGAAATTCAAAAGGAGGGGTTTTTATGTGTGGTTTATTCAGAAAAATATTTTTTGGGGTTAAAATATCAGAGGTGCCGATCCCCCCCAAAGCTTAAGACGCACCCCCCCCCTCAACCTTACACTCACCCCCCCCCCCCTGATTACTTCACAATATGTTTTTAAAAATGCTTCCCCCCCAATATATACTTATACTTTTTTTATATTTTGTGATGTAACGTAACATATCTTTACTTAAAATTGGCAAAATTCTATATGATATTATTACTTCTCAAAATGTAATTTTATAGTGCAATTCTCAAAATAAATATCTAGAAATAAATAATAAAAATTATTAATATCTCGATTCCTTCATGAAGGGGAGGGTGGGGTGAAAGTTTTGAAATCTAATTTCTTGAAAACTGCCATCTAACTCTTGGAAATGGAGAGGGAAAACTGCTTAAAAATCCCGCCACTGTCCAGCATTCACTAAATATGTAATTTTATATCTTTAGTCATCATTATACAAAAACCAGCTACGTAATATTTTTTTAAATCCAGGTGCACATTAAAAAATATACAACAATGTTTTTCATTATTCATATTGATTAATATTTGAGGTATCCAAAAATGTTTTTAAAGTGTAAACTTTGGAACTCAAATTATCAATAAATTTTTAAATATACTACTCAGTATTACAATCCTTTAAAATCCGATAGTATTCATTAGTATAATTTCTTTATTTGTTAACCCTCTAAGGCTAAAGGGATACAAACTATGAACCAGTCACCTGACTGTCAGGTTTTCTAGCAACACACATAATTTTAAAATTTTTATAAAAAGGGATACCAACTATGAACCAGTCACCTGACTGTCAGGTTTTCTAGCAACACACATAATTTTTAAATTTTTATAAATTGAATAATTTTATTAAATTCCAAAATTTTAAGCGTGGAGGAGTCATTTCAATCAAAAAATCTAAAATTAAATTTTTAGTTAAAATTTTAATTTAGCCCTCATACAGTGTGAAAACAAGTTTACACTACGGCCAATTTGCCCTTGACAAGCTTAAATTATTCAAATAATATAATTACTGAAATCTTACCGGGATCACTGCCATAACACTTTAAAATAAGCTCTTAGAGTACTTTTAGTGCGTTTATTAAACTTCATTTAATTTAAAATAGATCAAATAGATGCACTTATTAATAAAGGCGTATCTGCGATGCAACTCTTTTTCCAACACAACAATCTAATGTGGTAGTACTTCTATTTAAGATCTAGCGGGAAAATTGCGCGAATATCATTGGTCAAAAGAAATGTGCAAGAGTCATCATTTACTCGAATTGTTTGTTATAAAAATTGCGTGAAATTGATGACATGAGAACTTGAGAAGGCCAGGTGCAAATGTATTATTTAAGGTTCAATAAAGAAGTAACGGGATGTTTATGGAAATAAAAGTCGTCTGGCAGAGGCTATATTGCCCATTATATAGGTTCTTCTTTTCGCATAGTTCTTGAGGATTTTGGTTACCTTTTTTTTAATTCTTGTAGGGTTTGGGAGAGGTGGGGGGTGTGACCTTTGCTCCCCCCCTGGTTGTTTGGGAAAGGGGGGGGGGGGGGCAGATGATTAGAAAGAACAAGAATTTGTTAGAGTTTGACAAAAAATAAACCATTTACTTATATATTTTTTCTAATTTTTTAGACCCCCCCCCTAAAATTTCAATGACGCAGTCTGCGTCGTTGTCCCCCCCTGTAGGCACCCCTGAAAATATGTTTCTCATGTTACTATCTATGACATTCTCTTTTTTTTCTAGCATTGATTGCTTGGATGTCTGGAAGAACTCTTTTTTTTATGAAGGTCACATTAGTATGCAACGGTTGCGTTGGATGCCTATTCAGGTGCTGGCTCGTTACTTGAATGTGGTTCTAAAATACGACGCCCTTCGCCAATAGCCCTCGTGAAGCCCAAGTGCGACAATAATTCAAACAAACCAAACCTTACCTGTGAAGGAAATCCCTACCATTTTGTGTAAATTCAGATTTCTTGCTACAACCTACAAGTGCGCAAAAAAAGATTTTTTTTATATTTGATCAACGAATTTTATAACACTTTCGCTAGGCCTGATTTTTGCTTCCGCGTAAAATGTGATAGAAATATCGTTTTCGAATCCATTTAGTTGTACGGCCGCATGGGCCTTTCCAGAAGTATAACGGTTAAAGAATAAAATGATGTCTTTACATTGAACTAACGTTGAATGAGAGGTTTGTTTGGGCTTACTAGGGTTACTTGACTTGGCGACTTTCTGACGGCTTCACTTTATTTGGCTTCAATCATCTCCATCTTCTTCTAAACTCGATAGGACATAATAGGAGTTCCCAGACATGATTTCTTTTTTTTTTTGTCATGCCTCTGTGATTTTTTATTGGTCTTTGTTTTGATACAAAGTAATCTCAGAAACAAAGTTTCTTATGGTAACTTTTTTTCAATGAGCTACGCAAACTAGAGTTGCAAGACGTCCAGTTTAATCCGGACAATCCTGAAATTTTTACTCCCTGACCGTTACAATTTCACGTTTTTTAGTCGTTTCTTCTCTCTCAGCATTGAAAATGATTTTATTTAAATTTTTTAAAAATAGTCAATCTAATTTAAAATTTAAAAACTAATTTTATTTATTGTTTGGTACTTGGTTCTCTCGGATAAAGATATTTTCATGCTGAAAATTTAAAATAATTTACAAACGTAAACTTGTCTGTTTTCATCTGCAGTAAGTATACATACTTATGGTACATACATATTTTTAAGAAACATAATGAATCCATTTATTAACTTTTTATAACCTTATAAGGCGATTACCCCTATACAAAGTAAAATAATATAAATAGAATATAAATGTTCCACTTTCGATGTAGCCGGGTTTCAAAGAAAAGTAAAAACATTCCAACAACATTTTTTACAGATACGCTGAAGAGAACTTTCTCAAAATATTTATTTTTATATTTATAAAAATATGACTTTGTTTTTATATATTTTTTTATTTTGAAAGAGAAATCAGGGTCGTCTGCTAATCGTCCAGACAAACTAGAAATGTCTAGAAAAACCGGGTCATTCAACTTACACAATAATTCTTCCTCGAAGCTATCATTTCTTCACTGCAAACACTGTGTAACGTTTTGAGTTTTGGATGTAACATTACACCAATTCTGGAGTAAGCTGACTGAACACACATTATACAGGAAATTTTTTCCTTCACAAAATGCTGCGTAACCTTCCAGACTCTACACTCTTAAAACAAAAGAGTGAAATCCACTCCAGTTCCAGAAGTGCATTTTCGACACTGGAAAGGAATGAATATTAACTCAGACTGAGTTAAAATCATTCGTTTGGAGTGATCCTGTCGGAGGTTTAACACACAAAGGATCCACTCCTTTGGGAGAAGTGCATTTTCTAGACTGGAGGAGTGAAATTAACTCAGACTTAGTTGAAATCGCTCGTTCGTTTTAAGAGTGTAGGCGCATGCGCAGCCATAAATGTTGTGAAAAAAATTACTACTTTTTTATAAAAGAAATTGCGAATTCAATAAAGCCGACATCGTGAAGTCCAGGGGATTCCCAATCTTTTTGCACTTGCCTACCACTTGACTTTTTGAGAAATTTTTCCGCACCACCAAACCTAAATACTACTTAAATAAACGAATCATATTCATTCTTCTAAAAGTGTTCAAAATGAGTCCTCTCTCTCTCTCTCTCTCTCTCTCTCTCTCTAACACTTATTCTGGTTCTATGCTTATTTTTTATGTACTGTAGTTCCGAAAATCCACTCTCACCCAAGTAACTCGTAACAATGTTGTTCACAACACTCACGCGTATTCTCACATCACTCACGAGTACCATCTGAAATTTTCCTGCGTACCATCAGTGGAACCCCTGTTGTAGTCGATAAAGCTACTTCTTGTAATCGAAGGATTAAAAGGTGGAGCCTGGACTTCGGACTACATTTAAAATGTGTATATAACAGCAACTAACAACTAACAATAATAATACAAACAAAATGTCCCTATGGAATTCTATATTGTTACGTATAAGTAAAAGCAGTTAAAGGGGAATGCTTCATTTGATTTAAAGCTCTTGCTGTCATCTTTCCAGTATCCTGCGATTTCATAGGTTGTTTCGGCTTCACTCACAAAATTACCGTCATAGATTAAAAAGAAACTTTTTTTCAATGCAACCATCTTTAACAAATTATTTGAACAACCGAACTTTGAATAAGTCATTATTATAAAATTCCAATTTTGATAATAATGACTAGAAAACTACTAAATATATTTCAAAACAACCCTTTTTTACTAGATTTAATTTTTCAAAACAATTTATTTGTATTTTTAGTACTAATATTATTATACTTTGAATACTGCCAAAAACGTAATTTCACAACAGTTAATAACCTCACTCTTTTATTTTGAATATACTTTTACTACTGTCATCTATGAGGATTATTTGTAACTAAAACTTCAAAATGGAATGTAATAGATTAAAAAACACAAATTTGTCAAGAGGGAGCTCTAATTTATTAGAATATAAGTGGATTTGTTACTTGTTGCCAAACGGCACCCGTATGCATTAGAGGGTTATGTTACAGTTTTCTTTCGTGCAATAGACAGAAAAGGTCAATGTCATCCGAACGTGAATTAACATTTAAGAATACCTTTTATTTTTTTATTAACAGTAAAAAGAACATTTGAAGTTCTAATTTTTTTTAAAAAAATCGAGCTACTAACGCAGCGGCAAGCAATTTCTTAGTCCGGTGCCAACCTGGCGAGACTCATAGACAATAATTCTTAATTCGTTGACCAAAGCTATGATTGGCACTATAATTCACGACGTTTGGCGCCAGATTAACATCTAAAATTATCATTACAGATTACAGTCATCAAATGCCATATATTATTACTTGACGAGTCAACCCTACCTGATTTAGAATTTAGAATGTTCGGAATGTCCGTGGTTGAAGGACGTTTTCTATAATAATGGTCACCAGGATTGTATAATGAGAATGTTTCACATAATGTAACACACTATTGTTTTCATTTGTATCGTACTGACAGGGCCTGCTCTTCCATAAGGCCTGTTAGGCCCAGGCCTAGGGCTCCTAAATTTCAGTTTCTATTGTAGTAAATGCCGTAAATCCCCAAAATATCAGAAAACTAAAATAAATTCTGATACTTCACTTTGTTTTTTTCTTGGTTATAAATGAGAAGTTGGCCTATGGGGATATTTTTGATCGATATTTATAAGGCAGCCAATAAAACCGTAGCAAAATTTGATACACTGGTCAATATTGCACCATCATTTTGGAAATCATACAAAACATTTTCCGTAAAGGGGCCCCCAAAATAGGTTAGTGCCTACAGTCCGGGTTTTCCTAGAGCAGGCCCTGCGTACTGATTTGTATTGGTTGCTTCAGTTTCACTCTTAAAATGCAGATATAGTTGAACATGATTTTTTTTCTTTCTATTAAAGATTTCTTCAACAAATGTTTTTAACAACCAACAGCACAGCAACAAGTTGGCATTTAAAAGTTTATTATGTAAAATATTCTTAGAAAACACGTTTTCGAATTCCAAATCATAAATAATTCTATTTAAAAAAACGACCTTAAGTTTGCAGCAGAGAAATGTACTGCGCGGAAGAAATGGGTAAACAACGCAGCTGGCGCCGAAATTTCGCCAACTCTGATTGGCTGCTCCTTTGACCCTGATATTCGTGCGCCCTGTTACGTCAAAATCGAAGGAAAAAATAATTAAAATTACACTCTAACTGAAGCTAAACTAATAAAAATAATAAATTTATGTCTTGAAATAACAAATAAAATTGTTTATTGAATGTGAAACACCTATTTTTATTCGATTCTCTCACTCGAAAATGAGAACTATTTACCCTTTTTCTCGTAGAACATTTGTATACTGCAAACTTAATGTCGGTTTCACTGTAGGCAACAAATGATAACAAACCGTTGGAGCTGTTACCATACATTACGGGAAACAACCCCATTGTGTTTTGAAACGAACTGGGGCCCTTAAGGGGTCACAGGAGTCTTAAAAATGTGCACAGAAGGTACTACAAATCATAGTTTGATCTTTCATGTAATTTTTTAACTACTATATATTTAAGTATAATTTTTTATGTAATTCTATAAGATTTATTTAATATAAAACAAATTTTAAAATTTATGAAACTTTAGCCAAAACTAAAATAAATGATATTAAACATAAAGCTATTTGAACACATTGGGATTAGCTTGCGCGGCAAATTATGAGGTCAAAATTGAAAATATGACCAAGAAAATGACTTTATATTGTACAAATATGTACAAACAAAGACTTATACCTAAATTCTCAGCTCATTTTTTATTAGAATTTATTTTAAGAACTTTTTCCTAAAAAAATTAATAAAAATTTTAAAATTTTTGATTTTAAATTTTTTAAAAAATAATTTCTAATTAAAATTGAGCTGAGAATTTAGGTATAAGTCTTTGTTTGTGCATATTTGTACAATATAAAGTCATTTTTCTTGGTCATTTTTTCAATTTTGACCTCACAATTTGCCGCGCAAGCCTAATCACAATGTGTTCAAATAGCTTCATGTTTAATATCATTTATTTTAGTTTCGGCTAAAGTTTCATAAATTTTAAAATTTGTTTTATATTAAATAAATCTTGTAGAATTACATATAAAAAAATTAAACTTATATATTGAGTAGTTAAAAAATTACATGAAAGATCAAACTATGCTTTGTAGTACCTTCTTTGAACATTTTATCGACTCCTATGACCCGGGTAGATTAATTACGGGTGAATGAGACCGAATGACCACGGGTATCCAAAACAAAGTACCACTATGTTAATTCAATTGAAACAAAAATATTTTATGAGCCACATTTCTTGAGCTGCATTAAATAGTTTTACTTATGGTATAGTATTTTTTTCTAATATGATAAATGTAGCTGACTTATAAGGTCTCTATAATCGCACTTTTTAAAATTTTATTTTTGTATTATTTTTTTTCTAACTATAAAGCAATTTCAAATGTAAATAATATTTATTTAATAATTATTAAAATAACATTTTACTTACACTGAGGTACATTCTCTTTTTTGTCCTTTTAAAATCCATGGCAAACACAATTTTAATCTGATAATTGGACGTCTGTAGATTTTTCGAAAGTTTTATTCGGTATCTAATCCATCAGAAAATAGTTCTAAACAATATAGATGTAAGCCATCGCTGAAGGAAGCACAATAAATTTTTAGCAGATGATTCTATGCGTAATCAAGAAAACTCATCCTCTGTAGGAACGCAAAATAATATTCTAATTAAATAGCAGACAATATGTCTCACGGAAAAAATGTTTTGTCTCAACACAACCGCACAACTTCCAGCATTTGTGAGAGCAGAGCTGAATCTGCTAAAAACTTGCAATGGCTTCTTCCGAGTACTTTTTGCCGAACTCTTTCAGTTGGTTTGACGAAATTGTTACTCTAATTTCCGTCAAAAGTCAACTTCATAATGGGCATGTTTCTGAGCATTCATTTCATTTTTTTGCTTTCAGGAAAAATAACAATAGACTTAGCAGATAAATATGAGAGGAAGGCAATGATATTTTATTTTCTTCAAAATAAGTAAAAGAAAAAAAAATAAGGAAACTAAAAGAAGAAAACATGGAAAACTAGTCCCGTGATTTTAATAATGAATTAATCGGAATTACATTGATTTTTTTTCTGTCCGACATAAAAGGGATTGGAGTTATGGAGTAACGCTTTGCTTGTAACAAGTTACCTTTCTTTAAGTTAACACCGTCATATTTTTCAGGATGTAACTGTAACTTAGTAACATTTAGCAGTAGCGAAACATTCGTTACTTATCCGTTACTTCTCATGCCGCTCATCTCGCATATTTTCGGCACAGTTCGGCCGAAAAAACTTCGACAGCAAAATTTAATCATTTAAAATTTAACTTTTAGCAACATTTAATTTTCGTTCTTAATTTTTACAATTATCTCTCTAACTTTTGTGATGGCTCTCTTTGAAAAACAACATTGCTAAAAATCCGCCAAGGACGAAAAAACTTCGGCAGCAAAATTTAATTATTTAAAATTTAACTTTTAGAAACATTTAATTTTCATTCTTAATTTTTACAATTCTCTCTATCACTTTTGTGATGGTTATCTTTGTAAAACAAGATTGTTAAAAATCCGCCAAGGACGAAAAAACTTCGGCAGCAAAATTTAATTATTTAAAATTTAACTTTTAGCAACATTTAATTTTCATACTTAATTTTTACAATT
This sequence comes from Hylyphantes graminicola, assembly GCA_023701765.1. Lineage (NCBI taxonomy): Eukaryota > Metazoa > Arthropoda > Arachnida > Araneae > Linyphiidae > Hylyphantes > Hylyphantes graminicola. The sequence continues at coordinate 38,107,160 of CM043112.1, forward strand.
ATCTCTCTTACTTTTGTGATGGTTCTCTTTGTAAAACAAGATTGTTAAAAATCCGCCAAGGACGAAAAAACTTCGGCAGCAAAATTTAATTATTTAAAATTTAACTTTTAGCAACATTTAATTTTCATACTTAATTTTTACAATTATCTCTCTTACTTTTGTGATGGTTCTCTTTGTAAAACTAGATTGTTAAAAATCCGCCAAGGACGAAAAAACTTCGGCAGCAAAATTTAATTATTTAAAACTTAACTTTTAGCAACATTTAATTTTCATTCTTAATTTTTACAATTATCTCTCTTACTTTTGTGATGGTTCTCTTTGTAAAACAAGATTGTTAAAAATCCGCCAAGGACGAAAAAACTTCGGCAGCAAAATTTAATTATTTAAAATTTAACTTTTAGCACAACATTAAATTTTCATTCTTAATTTTTACAATTCTCTCTCTTACTTTTGTGATGGTTCTCTTTGAAAAACAAGATTGTTAAAAATCCGCCAAGGGCGAAAATACTTCTTCAACAAAATTTAATTATTTAAAATTTAACTTTTAGAAACATTTAATTTTACTTCTTAATTTTTACAATTATGCATCTCTCTTACTTTTGTGATGGTTCTCTTTGAAAAACAGGATTGCAAAAAATCCGCCAAGGACGAAAAAACTTGGGCAAGAAAATTTAATTATTTAACATCTAACTTTTAGTAACATTAAATTTCGTTTTTAATTCATACAATTGTCTCTATTACTTTTGTGATGGTTCTCTCTGTAAAACAAGATTGTTAAAAATCCGCCAAGGACGGAAAAACTTCGGCAACAAAATTTAATTATTTAAAATTCAACTTTTAGCAACAGTTAATTTTGGTTCTTCATTTTTACAATTCTCTCTCTTACTTTTTTGATGGTTCTCTTTGAAAAACAAGATTGCTAAAAATTCGCCAAAGCCGAAAAAAATTCGGCAACAAAATTTAATTGTTTAAAATTTAATTTTTAGAAACATTTAATTTTCATTTTTAATTCTTACAATTGTCTCTATTACTTTTGTGATAGTTCTCTTTGAAAAACAAGATTGCTAAAAATTCGCCAAGGCCGAAAAAACTTCGACAACAAAATTTAATTATTTAAAATTTAACTTTTAGCAACATTTAATTTTTACAATTGTCTCTTTTACTTTCGTGATGGTTCTCTTTGAAAAATAAGATTGATAGAAATAGCACTTACTAGTCTATTAAATTAGAAACAGATAACTGCGCACTGGTGAAGTTGGAAATAGGCAGAAAAGTCATTTGTGAGTCAGGAAAAAAGAAAATGGGGTCTTGTGTTTATACATAAGCCTCGGGTGGAACTGTTGAGGACAGAATCTGATATTGATGCTTGGCTCCAAAAAAAGTGAAGCCGTCGGAATGTCGCCAATTACATTGATGACATAAGCCCAAACAAACCACCAAGCAGCCGACCCGGCATGCAATTATTAGAGCTAGCATTTGGAGCCTCTGGGTTCGGGCTCGAATCCAGATAAGGCATGGATGATTGTGTTTGTCGAGTATATGCGGAGTGCGTGCTCGTTAAATCTGTTGGGTTCGAAAGTCCCGTGGGCGGTCATTGAGGAGTTTGAAACGGGAACATGTCCTTGGAGACTATTTCCCTAACCTTCAGGGAGATGTCTAAATTGTGGAGGTGGCGTCCGATAGATGGCAGCATCTGTCACGTATGTGTGTGTTGTGCCTGTCTTACTTTTCGATTATTTTATTTTTTTTCACCAAATTAGCTAAAAAAAATAGCCAAGCGTGCGTTTGGGCGTATCATAAAAGCGATCACTGCTTCATTTAGCAAATCGCTTTTAACATTAGATTGTGACAGGTAGCAATTTTATTTTCTTATCTCAATGGACCTTGCGTTTAAACATGCAGCCTTGTGGAGGAACTGTATCAACAACGTGAGTGGAAATATAAACGACGCATGTCTAGTCTTCAAATATAAGAAAGTTGAAAAAAACTGAATGGCAAAACAATTAAATGACAATTACTTCGAACCAATTCAGCATTGAATTTTTCAATTAATCCAATAAAGATGACTATGGGAACATCATTAATACCTTTATTTCCAAATAAAAACGCCGGAAAAATAAAAATCCAAATAAAAACGCCGCCAAATTTTCTTGGCAACCGTAGTTAAGGAGTTGTTTTGTGACATAGATTACAGAGTTAAAAGTAAACTGTACTTAAATATAAAAAGAGTAGTTTACCTATCATCATTACCATAGAGGGCAGCACGCTTTAGCATATTAAGAGCAAGCAAGAGTTTATTTAACCCTTTCAGTCCCAGTGATGCCATTTGGCATCATCACTTTCAATATTTTTTTCAGAATGTTTATGTCCCGCTATGACATCCAAACACACATTATTCGATTCTTCACACTTTGTTCTATCAGACAAAATTTTACTTTAATCTCAATGGAAGTCAGAACTACTATTTTTTTTATTCAGAAAAAAAAAAAACAAGCGTTTCACCTGATTTTTGATAAGTTCACTTCAGTTCCACATATTTAAAACCAGGCGCGTAGCCAGCATGGGGCTGAGGGGGCTGCAGCCCCTCCCGAAATTTTTCCGAAACTTTCTTTTTAGTTTTTATAATTTGATGCTCAGAAAATTCGATTAATTTTTTAATTCGATGCTCAGAAAAAACTCAAATGTTCATCACGATCTCCGATCCACCACGAGGATCCTTTTGGTAGATTGTGGATTACCGAGGTGGCTATTGGCTGATCCCGTTCTTTTAAGACGCGTTCACATGTGCTGAGAAATTGGCGGCATTTTGCCGGCAATTTTGTGAAACCTTATAACCCCGTTCACACGCAAATGCCGGCATTGCGAAAGTGACGTAGCGTGGCGTAAACATCACATCCAGGGTTACTGTACGACCAGTGGTACGCATACCACCGATTGGGAACCTCTGATTTAGAGCAACGAATGGAGATGATTTGCTGAAAGAACATTTATTAAACGATGAAGCAAACGCCATGTATACAAGTTCGTCCATCCGAATTGAGTTCATTGCAATATTTGGAGAACTTATACAAGAACAATTTTTTAAACAAGTTTGTAATTCTGATTTTTATTCTATAATAGCTGATGAAACCACATACATTGCGCAAATGGAACTACTTTCTTTATGCGTCAGGTATGTTGATGAAAAAACAATGCAAACTGAGGAAGATTTCTTGGCTTTGTTCCTACAACTTTACTGCAACTATTGGAAACACTAATAAAACTGGCTCTGATGTAAGCAAACAGCGTGGACAAGGCTACGACGGTGCACTCAACATGCGTGGTGAATTTCGAGGAGTCAAGGCTTTAGTCAAGTATAAATTTCCCAAAGCTCCACACATTGCGCGTTTCCCCTTTCTTTAACACTTTACCTACGGGCGTCGACTGACCCATAGACTAAGAACACTCTAAGTTTCAAACTCTCATTGGAGAATTTCTACATTGAAATTGGCGTAGAAACTAGCGCGCCCCCTTTGTGTCGAATTGAACTAATGTAATGGTTTCTGGCTGCCTATTTGCAGTCACCTTTAGGAGATTTAACAGAGCCAATGACATCTCGTAATTTGGAACCCTTATCAAGTGACGATAGGGATCTATTTTTTACTACAACTTATTTTCGACTTTATTTTTGAATATATACAGCTACTCATTGACTTTTATATCCCTCGTTGGTCCATCCTCAAGATATTTGACCTTGTGCTTCTTTTTCTCCATGAATAAACCTACAGACTGACTACGCTTGTCACTTAAGACATGGTCCCCCAAAGATCCACAAGTGATTCGATTGAATAACTCGTCAAATATTCATCCAAATGTAACAAAAACTTAGATTTAGGGGTTTTCGAGGGTTTTTCACATTTCTAAGTAATTAAAATTGGGTGTTGCTATTGAACATTTTAAAGTTCGTAACATTTTTAATATTAAGACGGACCCTTATGCAAATTTTGTGTCATGCAATTAACTCAAAATGTTATTTGTTCACATAGTCAAAAAGGTTCGATGTAAAAGGATGACTAACGGTTGAAATAATCACTAGTGGGTAACTTTTTTTTAACAGAGAACATTCCGAAGAAACAGTAGCCCTACAATTGAAAGTACAATTATGCCAATCAACAAATCAACCTTTAATAGTGTTTTAGTTGCTTTCGACACGTTAGAAGAGCTAGGCATTAGATTAAGTTGCTGGTCTAGAAGATTTTTAGTCTACGGGTCAGTCGACGCCCGTAGGTAAAGTGTTAAATCTCTGTGTATCGGACTCAACTAAAATTCAAACCATCCTAACTGAACTTAAAGTAATTTCAGAAGTGTGCAATTTTTTTATTTTTTTCAATGTATAGCAATTGGTCTTACGAGTGCAACCAAAAAATGATTCCCTAATATTTACATTTTAATAAAAATATTGTCTACCCTACCAGTTTCGGCTGCAACTGCCGAAAGAAGTTTTTCTACATTGAGGGACTATCTTGCTAAATGTACATCGAAAGATCAATATTCCTAATGACATTGTAATAAACAAATTTATCTGTAAAAATAGAAAATCATGCGTTAAATTTATAAAACATTTGCAATGAATACTATTTATTCAACTTTTAGTTTAAAGGTCTCAGCCCCTCCCGAAAAAAAATCCTGGCTACGCCCCTGTTTAAAACCCAATTTAAACTATTTCGGTTAAAATAATTACTAATTTTTTTTTAATAATGTGGTCAGATACCTTAAAATATATAACTCGAAGTGTTTTTAGGTAATATATATATTTTTTATTTTGTTGTTTTCCACAGTTTAACAATCTTGGCATTATTTAAAAAACCATATAAAAAATTAAAATGAATTTTTTTTCGTATGGAATTCGTATATTTGACCTAAAACAAGCTTATTTTGTGAATATCAGATGTTTCTGTAGCGTAGTAAATTTTTGGGACTGAAAGGGTTAATTATTTTTATAAGGTTGAGACTCTGGCCAATAGATGTTACAATAAAATGTTGAATTTTTCGAGGAACGAGGAACCATAATCTTTTTCTACTTATCCTAGAATGAAAATATTGATTTTGCGAAAGTCTAGGATTTGTAATGCCAAGTTACTTAGCACAATGTCTATGGAAGAAACTGTAACTTTCAGTCTCTAAGTGACCAAGTTTTGCAACGAAATTGAATATGCCACTTAACCCTTTATGACCCCTTAAAATGGGGCTGATTTAAAATTACTTGGTCTAATGTTAGGGTTTTGCCGGTCCACTGGCGCAATGGTTAGTGTACTAGCCTTTGGAGCTGCTGGGCTCGGGCTTGAATCCCGGTAAAGGCATGGATGTTTGTGTTTGTCAATAAATGTTGTTATTTGTCTATGTGTTTGTGTCGTCCTTCTTTGTGTGTCTCTTGTGACTGTCTCTTCTGGCGAGCGGGGTAATGGGCTATATAGCCTACGCCCTTCCCTTCTAGAGGGCGCAATCACTGTCATTTGTCATTTGTCAATGTTAGAGTTTTACTTTAAAACCGGATCGGCCCGTACCTATTCAAGGCTTCTCTTAAATTGAAGTCTGGATCGTGGTCTTCTAAGTCTAAACAAAGTTACAAATGTGGATTTTCATCTCGCATTAGAAACAAAAAGGAAGTGGCCACACTAGACATGCGACGCGAAAAAGATGCTACTTTCGAGAACAGAAGGACAGGAAATACTACGGAAACGGAAATGCGTGACGTCTGTCCATCAAAATTCCAAAATATCCTTTCCTTGAAATGAATATCAAAATTTATAGCACAAGGTACACAATTATTTCTAACTGTATTTTGTTTTTTTGCGGTTGTTGGTTGGTTGGTATACATACATTTTCAGGCTTGTGTGCTTGCTCAGAGAGCCACTTATAAACCTTCGTCAAGTAAGACAGTCATAACACACTCACATGCACACATATACGTGACAGATGCTGCCATCTATCCCGTGCCACCTCCACAATTTAGACATGTGGGAAATAGTCTCCAGGAACCTGTACCCGTGGGAAACTGTGTAATGACCGCCCACAGGACTTTCGGACCCAACAGATTTAACGAGCACGTACTTCGCATATACTCGGTGAGTTTTCAGCGACCAGGTTTCGATCGCGGGACCTTCCGATCCGTAGATCGCTACTCTGACCACAGGGCGCCTCACAGGCCTTTTTTTGCGGTTCTTCCGCACTGCAAATGGTAACGAAATGGATTCCGGCTGCCTATTTCTAGCCTCCTTTAGGAGCTTAACACAGCCAATTACGCTTCGTAATTTAGAACCCTGGTCAAGTGACGAGGTGGACACCTGAGGGGCACCCAACGGAACTTCGAGTAACATCGTACGCTAAAGCCGTCGGGACTTTCAACTTCACATATTTAACGAGCACTTATATCGCAGTGTACTCGGGCACCCCATTGAATTTTAGAGGATTTTTTCAACCAGCACGAATACGTCTATAGTATGGCTAGGACAAGGACAGAACCAAGAACCTTCCCGGTGGGAGGCTCGTCGCTTACATCTCTCGGCCACCGGGGGGCCACACTGCAAAGAGTTTATGCAATTTGGTAATTTAATCTTTTACGGGTGTCTTTTTCTGGCCTACTTTAGAAGCTTTAACACAGCCAATTAGGCCTCGTAATTTATAACAGATGACGAGGTCAACACCTGAGATGGTATCCAATTGGACTTTGAGCGACATCGTGCACTCTTAAAACAAAAACGAGCGATTTTAACTCAGTCTGAGTAAATTTTCACACCTCCAGTCTTGAAAATGCACTTTCCCGAAAGGAGTGGATCCTTTGTGTGTTAAACCTCCGACAGGATCACTCCAAACGAATGATTTCAACTCAGTCTGAGTTAATATTCACTCCTTTCCAGTGTCGAAAATGCACTTCTCCTACTGGAGTGGATTTCACTCTTTTGTTTTAAGAGTGTACGCTAACACCCTCGGGACTTTGTACTCCACAGATTCAACAAGCATATCTATCCTAGCATAATCGGGTTACGCTGGCTCTCAATTCAGGAGTCAGCTCTTCATTTGACTGCGGTTCTAAATTAAGACGAGACGCCCTGTCGCCAATAGCCATTGTGTTGCTCTAGTACGACGGTAATTCAAATACTTACCTAACCAGAAGGATCAAAATTTAATGGTAATTTTCCAGCTGCCTATTTCTAGCCTTCTTTATGAGCTTCAACACAGCCAATAACGCCTCGTAATTTAGATCCCTGGTCAAGTGACGAATCAAAATTTAAAACCCTATCGCAGAATTCTTGCCTATAACGACGTGAACATGCCCATTACTTCTACAAAAAAATTTTTGGTTGAACTATTGTTGCACTCTAGAGCTTCAGGATCCCATCAATGGGGTCGTTTCATGTCTTGGATGGCAACAGCTGCAACGGTTTCTTTTCAATTGCTGTATGGAATTACTTTTGTTTTGGAATTCGAAAATGAGTTTTCTAAGAGTATTTTATTTTTAAAAAAAATTTAATGACAACCTCTTGCTGTGCCGGTTGGTTGTTCAAAATATTTGTTAAAGAAAGCTTGCATGGAAAGAATAGTTTCTTTTCACTATATCGGTCATTTTGACAGTGAAACTGTCAAGCAACAATTGAAATGGCAGTGCAAAGTAAAAATGAAAACAAGAGCGATTCATCAGAATTATTCCCATTCTTGTTTTGACGGGTCCAAACCACGTGACGTGCCATTGTTTACATCTCGAGTCGTAAGTCTGTAAAAATCAATACCACCTCTTCCCTCCCCCCTTCCCCCATTGAATCGAAATGGACTCTTCCGATATCGGAAGTGCAGGAGTACTCTGGTTGCCATGACGACGCATTTGGATTTTTCCGAAGGGAGTCGTAACCATAGAAACGCTTTGAATGATTACTCCAAATGGCGTTGTAAGTAGCTGATCCCACTACCAAACTAAGAATTTAAAATCCAATCATACTATCAATATGGGTTTGGTTGGTTGGTAGACATATTTATTTTCAGGCTCATGTGCTTGGTCAGCGACCCAACGAGTGAACTTAAGTTCCATTACTCCTCCTAATGTTGATATTTTAATCAAACCCAAATATTTTAATAAACGTGTAATATTCACTAAGCAATATAATAAGTGTTCAAAGGTTTTTTTTTATTAAAATTCCTGAGAAAACTTCGTATTTAATGATTAGGTATTTGTTTATTTATAACATGCTTATAATAAAGGAGAAATAAAAAGATTAAAATTGTATTAATTTACAGTTTTGTTTATTTTGAATAGTTCTGAAAACATACAAATAAAAAATAGTACAAACTCAGCAAAATCCGATCCGGAAGTCAATTAAAGATTTCTTCCAAAAATGATGTTTATGTTTAAAATAATGAGTAATATGTTTGCGTGCTAACATGCGTATCGAAGCCATTGATAGCATCATGTTGTTCACGTCACTCACGCGTACCACCTAAAATATTTCTTTGTACCACCAGTGGTACGCGGCGTACCACCGGGGGAACCCCTGCCTTAGAGTTTAAAAAAATACTTTACTTTATTAATATCGGAGTTTTACTTTGGTCAGTGGTACTGTCGCCATCTAGTAACGATTTATAAAACAAAAAAGTTCACTTTTCAGTAAAAGTGATGTTTCTTCTTTATTTACTTACAACCATAAAACTTACTTATTTACTTAGTGATCTGATGCCTAATTAACTAAACTAATTTAATTGCTTATTACTAGTTAGTTAATCAATACATAGGGACTTCTGTATCACAATTTTGTGTAGAAAATAGTATGAAGTATACAGGTTGATCAGTACATCCCTTCCCTGATCTCTCTTTACAGCGAACTACTCAGCGTAAGGACTCAAAATTCGGTTAACATACTATTGAAGACATAGGAACAAAGATTTTTCAAAAATAAATATTTACCAAGTTGTAACAGTTCTCTTTTCAGCATATTTTTTAATGTAAAGCGCCCTCTATCGGAGTTCCCAACCTTTTTGCACCTGCGTACCACTTGACTTTTTGAAAAAATTTCGCGTACCACCACACCTAAATATTTTAATAAACGTTTAATATTTTCTCTTCTAAAAGTGTTCAAAGGTTATTCGAGTAAAATTCCTGAAAAAACTTCGTATTTAATGGTTAGATATTTGTTTATTTATGACATGCTTATAATAAAGGAGAAATTAAAAGATTTAAATGGTATTAAGTTACAGTTTTGTTTATTACCTGGATAAAAACATGCAAATAAAAATAGTACAAACTCGGCAAAATCCGTTCCAGAAGTTAATTAAAGATGTCCTCTTAAATATAATGTTAATGCTTAAAATAATGAGCAATATATTTGCGTGCTCACTGCATATGCGTACAGAAGCTATTTATAGCATCATGTTGCTCACACCACTCACTCGTACCACCTGAAATGATCCCGCGTACCACCAGTGGTACGCGTACCACCGGTTGGGAACCCCTGGTCTAGAGAATATAGCGGGGGCAATAAAACATCCCATTCCAGGTTTTTTTAAGGTGTTTTTAGGATTATTTCTAGTACGAGGCGGCGCACTGTCATGGAGTAAAATAACTTTTCCGTGTCTGCGAGCCCATTCTGGCCGTTTGTTGATAAATCTGCTGTTTAAATTGTTTAATTGTTGATATCGGTCAGAAGTAACCATTTCACCTGGTTAACGCAGCTCATACAAAAGAATGCCCTTTTGGTCCCATCAAACGCAGAGCATTATCTTCTTTTCAAAGTGTTTTCTCTTTGGTGTCGATGTAAAGGGCTGGCTTGGATCAACCCACGATTTTTTTGCGTTTAGGATTGTCAAAATCTATCCATTTTCATCACCTGCGACATTTCGATGCAGAAAACTTTTTCTTTGATGTCGATTCAAAAGTTGTTCGCAAGTGACTTTTTGGTTCTTCATCTGTCTTTCTCTTATAGCATGTGGTACCCATTTTCCTTCCTAGCGAATTTTTCCCAAGGCATGAAAACGTTCACTAATACATTTCGGCGTTACATTGTATACTTCTGAAATACGAGTCATTATTGGGTTTTCATCCAAAATTGTTTGCAATTCTTCATCTTCAAATTTTTTTAGTAGTTTTCCTCATCTTTGTCGGCCACATCAAAATCGGCATTTTTAAATCCACCAAACCCTCATTTTCAAATTAATTCAGACAGACCATTGTCTCCATAAGCATGATTGAAATTTCCCGCAAATGACTCTTTGATGGCATCAAACACGACATCTTAAAAACCGAGAATGACTATGAAAAAAAACACAGCAGTAACTAATGTCCCCTGTATGGTGAAAGGTTAAAAGTAGTCTGACAAAATGCTAGTAGGGCAATTCCACACTTTGATTAACCCGGGTGCAGTGCCACCTGTTCATTCAAGGTCATTTCATTGGTATACCCCTAATAAAATTGCAATTCTATGTAAAGCAATTCTCTTCGGAGAGAAAATTGCTTTTTTATTATAGGAATCCATGAACAAAATTAAATGCTGCACAAACAGTGGTTTTTCCAGGTTTGTCAAATTTAAGTGTTGTATAAATTCAAAAAATTTATACAAAAACGGTTTAAATTATTTACAATCAAATAATTAGAAAGTTATAATTTCTAAATAATGGGAATGTTGCACATTATGTAACGCTCTTGGTTTCATATTTCTGTGTACAACGATTTTAATGGTTGCTTCGGTTTCACGTATTGCAATTCCATTAGTTGTTTCGGTAAAACGACCGATAGAGGTCAAAAGATGCTTTTCTTTCTACGCAAGCTTTCTTTAACTGACCTTGACCGACAGCACAGCAAAAAGTATTGGCATTTTAAAAGTTTAATAAGTAAAGTATTCTTAGAAAACACATTTCCGAATACCGAAACAAAATTCCCGACAATAAATGAAAACAAACAGTTGGATCTGTTGCCATTCACGACGTGAAACATCCCCATTCGGTATTTTATTTCCCGGCTGAGGGATAAAAAGAAATTTGTTTGGTTCCCAAAAGTGGAAACACTGAACTGGCGGTGGAAAACTTAGTGGAAACACTTGACTGTGTTACATCTGTCATATGTGTTTGTGTGTGTCTTGTGTTGTCCTACTTGACGATGGTTTTAAGCGGGTCCTTGCGACCAAGCACACAAGCCTGAAAATATATGTCTACCAACCAACCAAACTTGACTGTGTATCCATGGGTACAGGTTCCTGGAGAAAATTTCCCTCCCCTTCAGGGACATGTCTAAATTGTGGAGGTGGCAACAGATGGCAACATCTGTCATATGTGTTTGTGTATGTCTTGTGTTGTCCTACTTGACGATGGTTTATAAGCGGGTCCTTGCGACCAAGCACACAAACCTGAATGAACCTTATGAACAAAATGAGATATCATTATGAACATTTGATATTTTGTTCCTTACGCATAGCAATTTGGTTTAAACTGAGGTGATTGCAAAGAATAAAAAAAAATACTTTTGCAGTGACTTTTTTTTAAAATATGCATTTCAAGAACAAAAAAAAATAGATTTAAAGTTACGTAATTTTTTTTACCGGTATATATTTTAAATTCCTCAGTTTAAATCAAAGAACTATTATTTTAGAAGAAATAATAAAATAAAACACAGGCGCTAACAAGGGATAGCGCAGATTCAGTCTCTCGAGGTTGGCGGCATTCTTATATTATTTTTACGTTTCACTAACTTATTTCATAAATTAGCTTGAACTGTTCTAATGCGATTAAATTAATCAAGCAGCGACTTAACATGTCACCACTTGGTTGCCTGAACATCTGGGAAAGAAACAATGAGTAATAACCAAAGGTTTATATATTTTATAAATAATTATAAAAAACAAAAAATGTGGTAGTTTAAACATTTACATTTCCTTTGTTTTCTTTGTGATAAGCATTTTTGGACTAAAGATAATAAGTACCAAATATGCTTAAAATATATTGCCCGACTTGCCCAAAACATGTAAAAATTCAAATTATACTTTTTTTTTCAATGTTACGTTCTTTAATTTTCACTGAAACTAAAATGACATAAACCATGTCAGGTGATTACTTGGATACATTGAACCAGTGAATAGAATAACATCTTAAAATTATGTGTATTATTGTAATATAATGCACAAATAATGTCTGTCATTTAGTGCCACATATCTTGATCAGGGTTCTAAATTACGAAGCGTTTATTGATCGTGTTAAAGTTCCTTATGGAGGCTAGAAATAGGCAGCCCGGAAAAGATAACACTACACACACGCACTAGGTGAATGCTTCTTCACATCTTCGCAAAACCATGACGTCAGAGAGGCATAAGCGAATTGCAAAAATTGTGGCGCTATCTATCTTATCGATACTTAAGCAGAGACCGTTTTGAAAATGTTCGATTTAAATGAAATATATATCAGTTTATTTACAGTCTCCAGTATTGGTTAATTTAAGAAAAATTTAACTGTACAAATATTTTTTAAGTAAAATATTTCTAAACTAAGTATTTTATAAAATACTGGAATTTGTTTTCAATCAATAATTATTGTATTACATATTTAGAAAATATATATATCAAAATATAATGTAATGAAGGAAGTAATTTGAAGCATTTTACAAACTTTTCTTTGAAATCGATATTTTGTTTAATTCTTCCATTTATTTGGAATAAAACAGTTTGCATATACAAAAAATAATTTATTTTAGTTTTTTAAAAATAAGAAAATGGAAATTGTACTAAAAAAAATGAAGTTATAAAAGATTCATTAAATTTGAGTAGCATTGTGCCCGCATAGTGTAATACATTTAATTTCCTACAGCTAAATAAATTATTAAATGATTGAAAAGCCAGATAATTTTCAAGCAATAAAAAAGGTACACAAAACTTTAATTTAAAACAAATTAAATATATATTTTTTACAACGAAAATATTTTCATGATCTTTATGAAAAAATATTAACTGTTCACGAAAAATACATATATTTCAGTAGATTCATTAGTACAATAATAATATAAAATAATTATATGCAGAATATGAAGATACAAAGAAAATTTCTTTAAAAAAGGAAGGAATAACATTAAATTGATGGCCTTGTAACAATTAAAATGAAACTTAACAATCTTATCTAAAAAAAAATTTAATGAGGCAAAAATTTAAGTTTTTTTTTTAAAAAACTGGATATGGATATATGTCAAGCTTGAAGTTGGTTAAAAAAATATAAAATGTTACTATTTTTGTATATTCATGATTAGTTATATAAAATGGAAAAAATTGTTTTGTATTATATACCATTTTATATAATTAATCATGAATATACATAAATAGTAACATTTTATATTTTTTTCACCAACTTCAAGCTTGACATAGATCCATATCCAGTTTTAAAAAAAAAACTTAAATTTTAGCCTAAAAACTTAAATTTTATGAAAAAATATTTACTGTTCATGAAAAATACATATATTTCAGTAGATTCGTTAGTACTAGAATGGCGTTAGTACAATAATAATATAAAATAATTATATGCAGAATATGAAGATACAAAGAAAATTTCTTTAAAAAAAGGAAGGAATAACACTAAATTGATGGCCTTGTAACAATTAAAATGAAACTTAACAATCTTATCTAAAAAAATTTAATGAGGCTAAAATGTAAGTTTTTTTTAACTGGATATGGATATATGACAAGCTTGAAGTTGGTGAAAAAAAAATGTTACTATTTATGAATATTCATGATTAATTATATAAAATGGTATATAATACATAACAATTATATACCATTTTATATAATTAATCATGAATATACATAAATAGTAACATTTTATATTTTTTTTCACCAACTTCAAGCTTGACATATATCCATATTTAGTTTTAAAAAAACTTATTTTAGCCTCATTAAAATTTTTTAGATAATATTGTTAAGTTTCATTTTAATTGTTACAAGGCCATCAATTTAGTGTTATTCCTTCCTTTTTTTAAAGAAATTTTCTTTGTATCTTCATATTCTGCATATAATTATTTTATATTATTATTGTACTAACGCCACTCTAGTACACTGCTCAAAACAATTAGGGGAGCACATGTTTTAAACCCTTTCGCTCCCAATAATTCCTTTGAGAATCATCAGCTTGTGATTTTTTTCTGACTAAGTTAAATTTGCCACTTATGTATCGTTAGATACATCGTTAGATGGAAGAATAACGTATTTTGAAGAATTTAATATTTTTTTTTAAATTAATAAAAATACGAAAAATATGGTAAAATAAATATCACGTTAAAACAGTTTTAGAAAATAAATTGACCCTAAATTTTTCATGCTTGCATTTTTTAGAAGTTTAAAAATATATTTCAACTATTTTTAACAAAAAAAGTTTTGAAAAATTATTGTTATAATTTATTAGAAAGTTATTATTCCATTTCCCCCCTTTAAATTTAAGTATTAAAAACTTAAGATTTTTTCTCCTGTTTTGTACTATTTCATTTCGAATGCATAGTGAACCTATTTAACAAATTTTAGATTTATAGGACAAAAATTAAAAAGTTGGGAGTGAAGTTAAAGTTGGAATTAAAAAAGTGCTCCCCTAATTGTTTTGAGCAGTGTACTAACGAATCTACTGAAATATATGTATTTTTCATGAACAGTTAATATTTTTCATAAAGATCATGAAAATATTTTCGTTGTAAAAAATATATATATAATTTGTTTTAAATTAAAGTTTTGTGTACCTTTTTTGCTTGAAAATTATCTGGCTTTTCAATCATTTAATAATTTATTTAGCTGTAGGAAATTAAATGTATTACAATATGCGGGCACAATGCTACTCAAATTTAATGAATCTTTTATAACTTCATTTTTTTAGTACAATTTCCATTTTCTTATTTTTAAAAAACTAAAATAATTTATTTTTTGTATATGCAAACTGTTTTATTCCAAATAAATGGAAGAATTAAACAAAATATCGATTTCAAAGAAAAATTTGTAAAATGCTTCAAATTACTTCCTTCATTACATTATATTTTGATATATATATTTTCTAAATATGTACCGTCAGTGCGGGTAACTTTGGCCAAAATCATAGTTTTTTTCACAAAAAAAGAAAAATTTAACTTCAAAAACGATTTAAACACTTAAAAATCCTTATGCATTCTAAGTATTGTACATTTAGGAATAATTTTCAGGCATTTTTGTTACATTTAATAAATTAATAAAAAATTGGTATTAATTTTAAAAAATAAGACACTGTTAGGAGCCGGGCGGGTAACTTTGGCCACCCAAGAAATACATAAGAAACATACTTTTTAACATCCTTAAAAGCTGTGTTAACGATTTAAATCGCAATATTAAAACTTTAAACCCGAAAATAACAAAGTTATAAGACATATAGTTATTTAAAATGGTATATAACTTAACATTTACATTGCAGTGCATCGTGGAATGGCATTACACGTTGAATACTAGTATTGTTTGTCGCTTAAAATAAAGAAAAATAAACTTCTATTTTAATAAGGAAAAAAGAACTTTTTTGAAGCAAGATTTAATAACAAATATATTTGTAAAAAGCAAACGATTTTAGTATAAAAGGTGAAAAATAATGTATTTATAATTAGGAATTTGAAAATGTTTACCTTTCGACATTTGCGATTTTGAGGGGAATACGTATCTTGCATTCTATCTTTATCTTTTTAATGTTTAAAATCATGAGATTAAAAAAAAAAATATCTAAAAAATGAGTAATCATAAAAGTAAAATTTTTTTCAAAAATAGTTAAACTTAATACACTTTTACATACATTTTTTAAAGTGCAAAGTTCCATAAAGAAATATTTACATCTATGGCCAAAGTTACCCGCATTCATCGGCAAAAGCTTCCCAATTACAAATATTTAAATACAGCATAAAAAGTAGTCAACTTAGAATAAAACAAATGGTGTAATATTCTTCCTCATTAATAAAAAAATCGAATAGAGTGTTTTCTTTCAATATTTTCAATATTTTTTTAAGTGTTCCAGACAAAAGTTGGAAGAGATAGATTTTTGTCATTTTATGCTCGTAAGAATGAAAACAGCATTTGTAGTATTGCCAGATTTAGAATGAGATTTTTTTTTTTACATGAAATGAAAGGCGATATTTCCACCTTTCCAAAAATGTAAAACAGTTTAAGATGAGATCATTTTATGAAGAGAAATTAAGAAACAAATCTTTTTCCGACGCGTGAACCAATACTGGAGAGTAGGTGTAAATAAAGGGATATATCGTCGGTAAAATGACAAAACCACGAATGTGCAAAAACAGAGGATGCTTAGGGATGGAAAACCGTTCAACTTTAAACCGGTTTTTGGCTTCGGTTAAACGGGCAAAACAACTTCTTTAGGTGAACCGGTTAAAACTGATGAACCGATTTGATCGAAAATCTTCATCGGTTAAACTGGAAGAAAATTTCAAAACTGTTAGATAAATAAATTGGTTATGACGTCAAAAATATATCACAATGGGTTTGAATGATATGGTTCGTAAATTGATAATTAACACTGTTGATAGTGATGATGCCTTCAGGCATCAAGAACTAAGCTGCCGGTGAATGTTAGTCCTATGACATGAAGCATGACAACAAAAATCTTTTTCTATGCCATATTAGGCAGCACGTATCAGAGGGGCACAGGAAGTACCACTTTTTAAATTTAAACGAAACACAATCAACTTACGGTTTAATTTTCAGCGTTTATGAAGGAAAAATGTTGTCTTAATAAAATTATTCCTTATTATAAGGTGTTTTTTGTGTTGCAATTTTTCTGTTTTTCAAGATATTCGAAAATCAAACCACTGAGATATGTTTTATATACCAGGTGATTATAAAGAAATTTTGCCAACATCTGCGCTTCTAGAGTCCGTTCCAGTTAACCGATCGAGATAAAATTTAAAATATAGCTATTTGGAAGTATGTGCTCGAGATTCTGTGATTTTCATGACAGGGGTGCTCATGGTTACGGTTATAGTTATATAAACTCAAAAATTTCAAATGGCAACGCCTATTTTTTCCTGTCTCAAAATGTTCAGCGCAGGCAAAAACTTAAAACCAACGCGTTATAAATAACCCTTTAAGATCTTCAATCAGATGGCGCTGATTAAATTCATGGACTAACTGGTACGAGTTATATCGAAAGAAAATACCTTAAACAGCAAATTTATTAGTGCACACCTCAGCCATATGCCAATATACTGCACAAATCGTGTTTTGTAGGCTGTTTAGGCCATTTTTTTCGATAAAACTCTTAACAGTTAGTCTCATAAACTTAATCAGCTCCATCTGATGGCCGGTCTTAAAGGATTATTAATAACACGTCGGTTTTTGGATAAATCGCTGTCGTTTCAACGCTATTTAAGGTTCTCGCATGAGCTGAGCATTTTGAGATAGGAAAAAAGTAGGTGTTGCTATTTGAAATTTTCAAGTTTCTGTAACTATAACCGTAACCGTGAGCACCACTGTCATAAAATTCACGGAATCTCGAGCGCATACCTCCAGATAACTATATTTGAAATCTCATCTCGATCGGTTAACTGGAACGGACTCTAGAAGCGCAGATGTTGGCAAAGTTTCTTTATAATCACCTACTAACTTTAGAATTCTCACATTGTAATAAATGAAATGTTATTTGATTCCAAGTTCTTTTCTACCAGACATCTAGAATCGTAGACCATTCGAAAAACGTAACCTAGATTTATTCTTTAAGACCCTTTCAGATGGCGCTGATTTAAGGTTATAAGACTAAAATGTTAAGAATTTTATCGAAAAAGTTATTTTAAATAGTATGAATGCCAGCAACTCAAACTTCGTCATTTCTATATACAAATACTGTAAAAGTTGCATTGAACAGCATCAACACCATACTCCTAAAAAAAAATTACAACTATTTTTTAAAATTCCCTTTTCGTGTAATTTAATTTTTCACATCTAAAATTATTCCGGGTTATAAGGGAGGTTGAATAATTTGTTTTACACGTTTAGCGTTGACGTATAAAATTTTAAAATAGGAGCTTTAATCAATTACTTTGGAATATTTTAAGGCAAACGAAAATTTTAAGCGCTATTCGTAAAAACGCACAATACAATTTGAAACACTGTAACCATTTTTTATAATAAAACAATATAAAAAGTCCAAAAACGGAAATTACCAGTTGCAATGGGATGTGATAAAGTTTTTCAACAAAGAGGCCAAAAATAGATGGTGGCAAATGCTCATCCTACCCGAATTGGCTGTGTTAAAGCTTCTCACAGAAATTATAGAAATAGACAGACGGAATGGGTCAAACTTCCAAAACCGGTTTTTCAAAGAAACGGTTTTTAGTAACTTTTAACTGGTACCGGTTAAAGCCGGAGGAAAAAAAAGAACCGGTTGAACCGAGAAGCGGTTTTAGTTTTCAAAAACCGCCTATCCCTGGAATTGCACATTCGTGGTTTTGTCATTTGACCGACGATATATTTCATTTAAATCGAACATTTTCATTTTGGTCTCTGCTTAAGTATCGATAAGATAGATAGCGCCACAATTTTTGCAATTCGCTTATGCCTCTCTGACGTCATGGTTTTGCGAAGATGTGAAGGAGCATTCACCCGCGCACTACAGTGCCATATATCCGGTGAATGCTCCTTCACATCTTCGCAAAGCCATGACGCCAGAAAGGCATAAGCGAATGGCAAAAATTGTAGCGTCATCTAGGTTTTTAAAGGACAAACAAAATCCAGTTAACCCAAGTTAAACCCAAACTAATGAATATGTTTCCTCAGACAGGGGTGGTTGGCAGCAGGGGGGGTTATGAAGGCTCAGCTCTCCGGTCAGGCAAGGCAAGGCTAGCCGTCGGGATAAAACGAACTTATGATGCAGATGCAGGAAAAACATAATCCTTTTAAGTTATCCACCTACATTCGAGATAAATTTTTTGAAAACCATTTTTAGCAAGCATATAAATATAATTTTAACACATATATGGATAAAATACAGAAAAAAAAATCGAGAATGCAAACTCCTCTTTAATTCATTTTTAGCTATTAAGTTGTTAAATTAGGGGGTAAAACTCTGTGAAGCAAAATCTTAATTCATAAAAACTACTTACGAGTTACGACAACCAAATTTCTTTTTACTAACGCTACAGTGCTAATGCTGTTAAAGGTAATGAATTAAAATATAAGGGATATATTAAGAAGGGGAAAATTATTGTTCATCGAGACACAATACTAGGGGTTTTCGTTAAAAAATGCATTTTTCAGAAAAAAAATTTTGTTTTGAAAAACCAGCTATAAAAAATGAAATTATTTATAAAACCCTATAATTCTAGTTCAGTGCCTATAAAAGAGTTCTAATAATATGCTGGAAACAAAATTTGTGAAGTTGTCTATAAAACTTGTGAAATCATATTTTATGTGAAAGTTTTTTTTAAGAAAAATTTGAATTTCTCATTAAACACGTTTAAACTAAAGATTACGCTTTTTATAAAGAACTATACAAATACAAAGACTATTATTAGCAAAATGTTCACTTCGTTTCAATCGTAGTTCGTACAATCATCCATTTGACTTTGAGCGCATAGGCTTACCACTTAGCGATGGTGAAATGTAACTTCTCCGTAACTCTGACCCGTCATCAACCCCATACAGTGGGGCAGAAACCCACAAGATAGACCAAAATAAATAAATAAATAAAAAATAAAAAGAAGTGTCCAGCTACTTGGGGACAAGTTACTCCCCCGACACATGCATGGCTTTAGGAAATATGAATTTTGATATAAATATTTATTTAATTAAAAGAATTACTTACCTCGTTTATTGATAATTTTTAGTGTTAAGATTAAACTAGTAGGTTTGTAACAGAATCTATCCCTTAAACAGCTTCCACACAACATTCGTGCAGCTTCTAATTTAAAGTTTTTAATGCCAAAATAACTATTTTCCTTAACCGTGTTTCGCAGATTTAATTGTTTCAAATTGTCACAATTTCAGAAGTTTAATTGTTTCGATTTGTGAATGCCCTCTTATAGACCGAGTAGAAAATATAAAATATCTTGAACTATATGTCGATCAAATATTTAAATGGTAATTACATGTAAAAAAGGTAAATTATAAGCTACATTTTGGTATTTATGCATTTTATTATTTAAAAAATAGTATCAGTAAAATATTTTAAAAACAATTATACTTTGCGTTTATTCAATCAATAATACAATACGGCATAACCTCATGGAGTGGTGACTACATAAATAATATCATACCTTTAATAAATACTCAATCCAGATTGATTCGAATGTTAAATTGCGATCCAGAAAATTTTGATAACCCTATTTTGACTATAAGACAACTATACAATAGTCTTCTATATTTATATAAGAACATATCATTCTGCACAATTAACGACCCTTTATATAAACTACAATTTAAGAAATACAACTATTTATAATATACCTAAAGCAAATAAAGAAATCTTCCACAATCTATACATAAATAGTAACATTATTATTTTTTTTTTTCAATAACTTCAAGCTTGATATATATCCAGTTTTAAAAAAACTAGCCTCATTGAAATTTTTTAGATTATTAAGTTTCATTTTAATTGTTACAAGACCATCAATTTAATGTTATTCCTTCCTTTTTTAAAGAAATTTTCTTTGTATCTTCATATTGTGCATATAATTATTTTATATTATTATTGTACTAACGAATCTACTGAAAATTTGTATTTTTCATGATCAGTTAATATTTTTTCATAAAGATATGAAAATATTTTCGTTGTTAAAAAATATAAAATTTGTTTTAAATTAAAGTTTTGTGTACCTTTTTTGCTTGAAATTTATCTGGCTTTTCAAACATTTAATAATGTATTTAGCTGTAGGAAATAAAATGTATTACACTATGCGGGCACAATGCTACTCAAATTTAATGAATCTTTTATAACTTCATTTTTTTAATACAATTTCCATTTTCTTATTATTAAAAAAGAAATTAAATAACTAAAATAAATTATTTTGGTATATGCAAACTGTTTTATTCATTTTATTCCAAATAAATGGAAGAATTAAACAAAATATCGATTTCAAAGAGAAATTTGAAAAATGCTTCAAATTACTTTTAAAGTACTTTTAAGTAAAAACCTTCATTACATTATATTTTGATATATATATTTTCTAAATATGTAATACAATAATTATTAGTTGAAACCAAATTCCAGTATTTTATATAATACTTAGTTTAGAAATATTTTACTTAAAAAATATTGGTAAATTAAATTTTTCTTAAATTAACCAATACTGGAGAGTAGGCGTAAATAAAGGGATATATATTTCATTCAAATCGAACATTTTCAAATCGGTCTCTGCTTAAGCATCGATGAGATAGATGGCGCCACGATTTTTGCAATTCGCTTATGCCTCTCTGACGTCATGGCTTTGCGAAGATGTGAAGGAGCATTCACCCATACGGTGGACTCCCTCTTAACCGGCTTAAACGGGACCAAGAGTAAGCCGGTTAAACGGAAATTCGGTTAAACCGGAGAAATTAAATAAATTGAAATTTAGATGTTTATTTGATTGCACTTTAGTTTATTGATATTTGCCTCATGAAATACGTGCACAATTGAAATAAGATGTCATTTTACAGGTTATTTTATATATTATTATTAGTATTTTACATTTTTGATTACCTACCTTAAAAAAATCTGTGAACTTTTGTTTTTTTGTCGAAGTTTGTAAATTCGACAACTTGACGGTCGATCCTCACAGCCTTCCAATGTCAACAAGTGCCCCCCTCCCCCCATTCTCCCCAACAAACCACACGTTTGAAATATGTGCGACACTAAAAAACGATTGAAATAACCAAAAACTTATATTTTTAACATTTTAAGGAAGGAAATTTTCATCCTGGTTAAAGCGGTTTGGTTTGGTTTGAATTATCGTCGCACTAGAGCTACACGAGGGCTATTGGCGACGGGCGTCGTATTTTAGAACCACAGTCAGGTGACCCTGGTTAAAGCGGAGATCCGGTTAAACGGAGGCCGGCTAAGTGGGAGTCTACTGTATATCCATAGTAAAATTAGGAATTATTTAAGGAGCAGTAATAAAGAACGGCAATTAAATTAAATTTGACGCATCATGGGAGATTTCTTGAATCTCCCAGAAGAGGAATACAATTTTTTAAACTTAGGTTTGCTACTTTTTTTTAAAAAAATTTTTTAATTTTTCGTCGAAATTTTGGATAATTAAGAAAGAAAAAGTCAAATTCTGAATATTTACCGGGTAAAGCGGGATTTCGTCTAAAGCGATTTTACAGCATAAGCTCAAAGCTTTATAGGTCGGGAAAATGATTTTCGGACTTCTTAAGTGAAATTTCGTGTAAATCGAGTTCGCGTTAACGAGGTTAGACTGTTTTACTTTTACGAATCTAATTTATTTCATAAATTGATGGCACTGTTCTACTACGATTAATTTAATCAAGTAGTGACTTATCATATCACCACCTGATTGCTTTAAATTAATGTTGTACTAAAAACGTCATTGGAATATGTATTATTTTAATATATAAATATTACTTAAAAACAAAACATGTGGTAGTTAAAATATTTACATTTCCTTTGTGATAAGCATTTGGACTAAATATAAATAAGGACCAAACAGTCGACATGCTCAAAACATGTAAATATTCAAATTATACTTTTTTTTTACCCATAGTCTACCAAAAGAATCCCGGAGATGGAGATGATTTACTTCGGATTTTATCTACTGTTTTCGCTGTAATATAGAATATAGGGAGGAACGCAGTGGTACAAGGTGTCTCAAAATGGACTACCTGTTTGTAAAAGTTAATAAAAAAGAAATGGATAGAGATATTAACCCAATTCTTTCGGCAAACGAATAAGTCGTGTCTGGAATTTGATATGGAACACTTTATTATGTTAGTTATGCTTATTACGATATTATGTTATTACGTTTTATTATGTTCAATTTTAACGAAAGATGGCGCTTTAATACCGTGTGTTGGCTGCATGAAAGAACTAGGCATCCGTATACACCGAAAAGAAGGACCAAGGTCATAAAAGTTCAGTTCTGACAACGTGTTCTTCTTTTTGGTGCATACGCATTCCTTGTTCCTTCATACAGCCAACACACTGTATTGAAGCGCCATCTGTCGATTAAATTGAACATAATAAAGATAATATATTATAACGTAATGAACATAACTAACATAATAAATTGTTTGATATCAAATTCCAGACAAGAATTATTCGTTTTCTGCAAGAATTGTGTTAATATCTCTATCCATTTATTTTTTTTATTAACTTTCAAACTTTTAATTTTCAGCATCTAATAGCATTTAGTGCGTACCACCGGAGTTACTCGCCGCCAGATGAGACTATCTAGCGAAGGATAGTATAGAGCCGCTCGGAGATCGGATATTAACAAATAACACTATATAACAAATAACACTACGAAGTATCGACGCGAATGGTCCTTAGGGGGAGCCTGGGTACGGTTGTGACAATCGCCATATTAGCGAAACCATAAGGAATACCGGGTTGGGTGTAATCGGTAAGGAGCAGGTTGCCTGTCACAGTATACCATCAGTCATCGCACGCTATTAACCCTAGCAGAGGCCTCTATTACTTTTTGATTGTCAAAAGTAAGTATTTTTAATCTATTTCTTTTAATAACTATTATTATATGTGTACAGATAAAGTAATCAATTTTTTCCTCATTATAAGTTAGACTTTAATAATGAAATATGAAATACCAGTGATTACTTTGAATGTATTTATTTTGTATTGACATGGCAATTGTTTTATTTTTGGCAAAAGAGTGCGCTGGGTACGGTTGTGACATAACTTGTGGGTACGGTTGTGACACAGTAAATTTAGTTATTTTTTCTTTTAGATGCCCATAAAACGCCTGAGGAAGGCGGAAAGGGCAAAGTGTGACCTAAGGAAATATGAAGAAGCTTTTATAGAGGTTAAACGTGCGTTTTCATTACGAAGAGCTGCGAAAAATCACCAAATTAATCATAGGTCTTTGTTACGATACATTTGTATCGATACAAGCTTCTATAGAACAAATGTGCAATATTTTTTATGACAATATGCAAATTGTTATATACATAGACACCTATGGGCCTCAGGATATATACATTGCTGACGAAACAGGTGTTACTACCGTATAAAAGATTTGTTTGTGTTTTTAAGAAAATGTATATATTTTTATGAAGATATTTTTTGATGCCTTTAAAAAAAAAAAAAAAAAACATTTTTATTTATTTGTTTTGTATTTCAACACGGTTATAAATGGATAATTTAAATATTTAGTTTTTTTTTTGACAGATAGTGATAATATGAAGACTTTGTTTTTATAATTATAAATGTATTTATAATTATTAAATTTAATAATTAAATAAATATATAATATTTAATAATTAAATAAATATATAATATTTAATAATTAAATAAATATATTTAATAATAATTAAATATTATTATTATGAATATTGAATTTATAATAACTAAAGATGGTGCAATAAGAGTGATTTTTTAACACTTTGGTGACTTTTTTGAACATGTCACAACCGACCTCATGGTGGGGTCGATTGTGACACTCTTTCTTCTTTTTTCAAATTAACTCATGTAAGTTAACTATTGTACTCAGGAACAAATTTTTTTATTTATACGTAGAACAATGTTGCACTTAACTATTAAGCTTTATTCCAGCTACCAGGCATACTAAAGAATTAGAAGCGATCAAATGAAAACTGTAAGATACCCCAAAATGTGAGAGGGTTTATTGTTTTTTAAAAGTAAACCAAAGGTCTAGGTATAAAATACGTGTGGAAACCCGTAGGAGGGACCTAGGCAAAGCAATAGTGTTGTCTAAGATAAAGCAACGATTAAAATGAACATTAAAAAAGTGCAAAATTAACATGGACGCTTGTATTTTTCTTCGACCATATGATCATAAGATAATGTCTTTAAGGTTCTCATATGTAGATTTTTCAATTGAGGTCTTGTTATTATGCGATGCAGAAATAATTGCTAAGAAAAAAAAAATCAATATTAAGATCTCTGTGTAGAATCTTGTTTTGCACATAATAAGGAGCATTGTCATTCTTCTCAGGGTATTGTTTTGTAAAATGTAGTTTGTTTCAGTGTGTCTTGCGAATAGCGGCCCACCCTGGGCAGGTGTAGTGTAAAAAATTTCCTTATCATTGAATTATAAAGTAAAACCTTGTTGTTAAGGGGCATTTTTTAGTTTTTCCCAATAATGGGATTTAGACTGACGCTGGCACCTGTAGCTTTAGCTACTGTTTACTTAATGTGCTCTTTAAAGCTGAGTCTATTGTCTAAATCCGATATATTTGGTACTCCGAGGTATTTGGCTTGTGGGTTATTTTTTCTAATAATATTAAAGATCCCAAGAGCAATGTCGTAGTTATATCGTCCCGTATATCGTCCGCGAACTGAGCTGTAATACAGTCTGTCTGCGTAGGGAAATCGTATAGCCCTTTCCGACCGAGTTATCACGATCGTAAGGGTACAAAAAAGATTGTTCAAGCTCTTCAAAACTATCGATACCGAAGCAGCTGGCTTGTACCATTCGTTACTTGTATAGAGTATGACTTTGTTTTTATGGAGTTGATGCTTTTTTTTTTCGATAAAACTCAAAATTTATTCACATAATCTTTAATCGGCGCCATCTGACCACCGGTCCCAAAGGGATATACAGATAAAAAAGGATGAGACTCAGGGTGCTACCCTGCGGCATTTTAATGGTTAATACTTTAGATTTAGACATTTTATTATTAATTCGAACCTGGGAACATGTTTTTAAGAAAAGTGTTAATAATGTGTATTAGTGGTTTTGGTATGTTTTATTTGATAATGGGCCTTCATGCCAGAGGCTATTAAAAGCTTTTTCAATAGCAAAGCACGACTTCCACTGCTTCTTTGTTGTTAAATGCGTTTCCAATTATTTCAACTATTCTTTGAACTTGGTGTGTTGTTGAATGTCCCTTTTTAAAACCATATTGGTTAAGACTGATGATCTTATGAGTGTCCAAGAAGGTGTTTGATCTAGCCAGAGTGATTCTTTCAAGTACTTTTGTTAGATAGGGTAAAATACTGATAGACTTGTAACTGCTAGGTTGAAATGGGCTTTTGCCTGGTTTCTTTTTTAAAAAGTATTACAATTTCTTTTTTTATTCCATTTAGTAGGAAAGTATGTGAGCGGCTCTCGATGAAACAATCTAGTGCGGGCCACCGACCGGTGGAACGCGCCGGCGTATACATGTGTGTTTTTATTGATTTACTTTAACTAACTTATTCTTCTACGTGTTAAGTCTGATGAGCATATAAACTTTAAAATAATGACCAAACATGTATAAAATATAAAAATAAACCTGTTCATTATCATTTGATTGCTATTAAAAACCAAAATGTTACCTTTTTCGGAAAACATAGAATACCAAGGATCCGACCATCGACCATCTAAAAGGTATCAGAACAGTGAAATGGACAAGGGGCATCTACTAAATTGTTCTTCATTGAATGGAAAAAACTTGTACAATAGATATTGGCAGGCTAGGGAGAGGATGCAATTGACATCCTAAGACTGATTTTCTTTTATGTTTGCTTTTAGTTGCAGTAGTCTTGTATGTTTGCATTCAGTTCCGTATTAGTTTTGTATTTAGTTGCATTTTGTATTTAGTTGCATTTGTTTTGTATTTAGTCGCATTGGTTTTGTATGTTTTCATCTGTTATTCTTTGTTTAGTTTATGTTTTTGCTCCAATCCCATGCTTCGGCATGGGGGCCAATGATGTAAAATCAAGTGCTTTTGCAATAAAAAAAACCATCTAAAAGGTGTACGTATCTGATGAAGATTTCAGCTCCGCTTAAAAAATGTGATTGTTCAAATTGAATCGATACTAATTCTAAATTCAACAAATAGAAATTCCACGTTTCGCATGACAAGTAACGAAAGTATTGTTAGATTAAGTTCTTAAGTCTCAATGAGCCATTTTAGCATTTGACTTCGAGTTTTCAGAAATTTGCTCCGCGAGATAGCGCTGAAGTAAACAGTAACGCTTTGTTTTGAAATGTTAATCTCCTTAAAGAATGTTGATCGTTTATAATCATGATGTGCATTTTTCATTTTTAGAATGGATTGCCAACTTAAAAATTAATCAAATTGTAAGGGAAGCTAAACTTTTTTTTTTCACTCCCCGACTTGCTCCAAGCATGTAAAAAAATTCAAAATATACTTTTTTTTCTAATGTTACATTCTTTACTTCATATTTAAACTAAATTTACAGAAGTTATAACAGTTGATAACCTTAATTATATAAAATTCGTTTGAAAATATATTTAATACAAGCGAAAAAAGATCTTGTAATATGTGTATCCCTTTAAAACCGGCAGTCAGATGGCGCTGATTTAAAATTATGAGACTAAATTTGGAGTTTATCGAAAAAAATGCGTTAATAACTACTTTAATAACTATTTATAACTGCACGATCGTGAGAGCTTGGCCATTTGTGCTCCGAATTCAGAGTTACTATGATAACCGTCTCGTGCGGAGCAATAAATTAGGTATACAAACCCAACTATAAAAAAAAAAATGACCCAACCCCTCGAGTGTTTTATTGTTTTCATAATGGTGTGTCTGCACTATAAGCTTTAGATTTGACAACTCTCTCCCCAAGAGGTGCAATATGGCGGTTTTTGTTCTCACGCATGCGTCTCATTACTTGCGCCGGTTTTCATATATCACGCAATAAATTACTTTCAATTTGAAATAAAAATGTTCAATAATCACTGTGAGATTACGGTTTGATTGAATAGTTACGAAGAGAGGTATGCATTGATAAATTTAACAACAGCTTGAAATCGTTGTGCCAAGTTTAAAGGCATTCATTCAAACCTGTGCGCCTAGATAAGGCACATGACGTCAATCGTGACATCAAGATAGTCTTTTTTAACTCGATCAGTTTTCCCAATACCGACACACCATTTACCATAACAAAACATCCGCAAAGCGCAAAACGTAGTAAACATAGTGCGTATCAGAATTGTTTTTGTTTGTCCTTTTTGAATTTCTGAGCTTAAACATTAATTCTGTAATTATTTCCAAGTTAATAATACTTAGTTGAAAAATTGCATTACAGCAAGCGATAGATGTAATTATTTTGAGTAAGTTTTCCCTTCTAATTGTTCCTTTTATTTCCCCCCTCTTAATAGTTTCTGTTTATCATTTTCATAATAAAATTAATCTCGAGGTAACACAATTAAAATGTTTTTAAGATTATTTTAAAACAAAAAGCATAATGCTCCTTTGCCATGACAGAATCCTAGTAGCTAGCCCGTCAACAAATTACAAAACTTGGCTAGATTTTGAAGAGCAATAATTTTGTAATCGCCATAGAGACTGGGATTTTACCTACTAACTGTAATTTATATTATTCTATGCAATTAGTTTAATCTGAACTTGTTTTTCTGCTTCGTAATAAATCAGAAGTAATCAATAGGATTTTTTTCCCTTTAGGTTAAATGTTCTGAATTTTTTCCCCAACGGGGCTACTTTATTGGTGCTTTAGCCTTTAGAGACTCAGCATATTTCCCAGAACTGAGAGTCCTTTTTTGTTGCACCATTTAGGCAAATCTCGCAACTAATTTCGACGCTCAGATTACAAGGACTCTGAGCTCTCTGTGGTTTTTAAAGTATGCTGACATTTTAATTGAGCCCAGGGAACCCCAAATGGGTACTCAATGGATATTTTACATGCCCCATAATCATATGACATACCTGCACACATTTTTCCCATCCAGAAAAACTGACTCAGCTGTTGCTTGAACCTGCAAACTTGGGCTTAAGAAGCGTTGTGTGCATTAGCAGCGAGTAGCAACCGTGGTTAAGTGTATCATAGTAGGAGCTTTGTTAGAGTGAGTGACGATCACGTCTGGCTCACCACTGCATCACCCTTGATAACCCATTGTCTACCAAAAGGATCCTCTGGGTGGATATGAGCTACCTCCGCTTTTATACTACTATTTCTGTTGTTATTCTGTATACTGGTAGAAAAGCAGTGATAAATATACGCCCTCTAGCGTGTGGTAACCGCCATACCCTCAATAATTCCCGGGGAGCCCAGTCGGTTAGGCGCTCTTCTAGCATGTGAAAGGTCCCAGGTTCGGGTCCGGGCATCACCAAAATAACTGTCGACATATAAACGGCCTGTGCAGCCAAAAAATGTGCGACGAATATTACCCTGTGTAAGGAAGTGCACGTTTATTATCCTTCAACGTCCTAACGCTGCGTACGATGTCGCCTTTAACAGTTGCATTGGGTGCCTATTCAGGAGTCCACTCGTCACTTGACTGAGGTTCTAAAATACGACGCCCGTCGCCAATAGCCGTTGTGTTGCTCTAGTGTGTCATTAATTCAAAACCTAACCTAAACTAACCTCAATAATTCCTAATATTTATTAAAAGTTTCTGAAAGGACTTCAATGTGTTTGAAAAATCCGTAATGGAGATTTTGTGTTTTCAACATGCTCGGATGAAAATGTATGTTTTGAACACTGTCAGAAACCACTCAACAGGTCTTTTTTGGGAGGACCTTATATCACTATTGAGGGAATACGTAATTTGTACCACTTAGCCCCTAAATGTTCCAAGGTTGTTATGATTTTACCTGACCTGAAAAAACCGGATGTTTAAAAAAAAAGTGGACAATTGTACTTAAAATTGTCTTTTCTAAACATTAAAAAAGTTAAAACTTTTTATGCAAATAAAAGAATTTAAAAAAAATCTTTTTTTAATATTTTGTATTTCTATTATTGAAATATTCCGGGATATATAAGTTTACACATCCGCAAACAAATAATACTTGGTTCAAAACAATACACTTATAAATTTAAATGTGCACTTATTTAACAAGTATGTGGAATTATCCATTTTTATATATGAAAAAACACTAATAAACTCCTAATAACCCTGAAAAAAAAAAAAACAAGTTGGCTATGTTTTTCATGAAAAAAAACCCCAGGTTTTTTAACAACCCTAAAATGTTCTGGATATAGTTGCAGATTGAACCAATCTTGAGAGCAAAATGATGGAAAGTGAGAGCTCCAGAGCCAGCTCTCGTTCGGAGGAGGTGCAAAACCAGCGAGCAAAGCTCATCTCCTCCATCAAGAGCGCCCTCTTTATTCTGAGTTCGGCACTTGTCATATTCGTGGCATTCAGTAACACCCTCACCTGGTAAGTTATGCCATTTGTGTTTAAGTTGGTTTAAGAGGGACTCTCAGTTCTAATGCATTAGTTTCGAAATAACAACTTTTGCTAAGGAATTGCTTTGCCATGTTATCCCATTTTCACCAGGTAAGGGAATCATCATAACATCAATTTAAAACAAAATTGAAAAGAAAATAACATCTGGTCATTTAATTGTTAATTGATAAAATTTTGAAATAGTGTCACTATCTGATGTATATTTTTGGCAGTTTAAAACTTCAAAAATATATAATTGAAATAAATAACATTTTCCTTTCAAATTTGTTTCATTTCCATGTTATGTTGATTCCGATTCTTAGCGAAAAAGGGCTGACAAGACAAAGCAATACTTGTGTGGAAATTGTGATTCCAAAACTGATGCATTAGCTCAATCGGGACTGACACTTAACCTTTAAAAAAGTCTTAATTCCTTTGCGACTAAGACATTGACCTAACCAGGATTGATCTGATCGATGATATAGAAATAAAGAAATTAACTATGGGCATGCCGTGAGTGGCAACTGTTTCAGCTGTATTGTTTTCATTCTTAGTACTTCTGGAATTAGATTTCCTTTTGTTCTTCACAAAAGTGAGTTTGCAGAAAGGATCAATCTCTCTCACGAATCATGTTATAACATGAATCTTTGATCACATGATTCCCCTAAACTAATTCAGATTTTTTTCAGAAATGTAGAAAAGTTAGGTAGACTAACCCTTAATCCAGAAAGTCTGAATTTCTGCGATGTCTGGATTAAATTTTCTGTACTGCATTGAATTGTGTGTATTGCATGTTTTCTAGGTCATTGTAAAATCAGGGAATTTTTTGTGAAAGTATCAGGGAAATCATGGAAATATCAGGGAACTTTTTTTCTAAGATTTTGTAACCTCCCTCTATGTTTGTTCCCAACTTTAGTTTAGGCTGGGTAGAAACCATTGCAATTCTGCCCACAGCAGAGCCTGAAACAAGCTAAGTTTGAAGATCGACGACAACACCGTTTCCTGGAAGGCCACACAAGAGCGTAGGGGAAGAAAGTGTTTTCGAAGCTTTCGTTGTAATCAGTAGAACTTAAGTATCAGTCATAGGTTTACAATTTGTATTAGGACCATGTTTGTTTCATATTAAAGTTAGTCCAGAGAAAAACTTTGCTGCTAAATAACAATAAATTAAATTTAAAACAAGTTAATTAATTGGGCTGGGGAGCTCAGTCAGTTAACACCTTGCATGATTAAGGTCCCAGGTTTGGGTCTGGGCGGGCATGTGGTTCGGGCATTGTCAAAATAAATGACGACCTATAAACGGGTTGTGCAGTCGAAAATACCCAACAAATAATACCCAGTGCAGAGGAAGTGCACACCAAATATGCTCTAAAGTAACGTGACTATGGTTCTGAATTACGACACCCGCCGCCAATAGCCCTATTGGTTGGTTGCCTGACGATAATTCTAACTAACCTAACCAAGATCATTAATTACAGTTTCAAGCTTCAGCTATTATTTCGCATTTAATCATTGTTTTGTACTTATTAATTTGTTCCTCAGGCATCTCCAACATTTCTGGGGTGCGTCTGGTGACTTCTGGCAAAGCCAGTGGAACAAAATCTGCCGATGGTTTGGCAATGACAAATACTTCATGGGCATTTGGGGTAAGTATAAAACTGCATCAAAGGTTGAGTAACCTCTTCATCACTCTTGAAAACATTTATGTATTCTTTATGTAGGTAAACATATATTTCAAACAATTATGTATTGAGAAGAGTGTTTTTGTTTTGCAATTGTGAAAATATTAATGTTTAACATTTGCTGAGGGTCGCACCCATTGAGATAGAAAAACCGTGTGCTATCACACACTATCTAGTGGAGAAACGTAACGGTGAAACAAGAGGGAATTTTGCGCCAAAGCATGGCGGAGACTGCACTAGAAAAAATCAGTACTAAAATTGTGCTTTTTATAGAATCACAATTGTTGAGTTGATTCTAGTTGATAACTGCAAAAATTTCGAATTTTCTTTTGTAAGTGACAAAGATAATATTATTAAGTAACCGAAAATATGCATAGAACACCTATGTGTTTATTGATAATTTGGAATTATTGATTTTATATTTATCGTTAAGCCTAACCAATCATAAATTGTCATTTAAAATTATTTCACTGAATAGAAATAGAGCTACCCAAAAAGTGATCCTGATTCATGAATCATAAAAGTACAATCCACCTCTACAAAAATTTCAAAGAGCCACCAGCTCCAAGATAGCAGCTTCCAAAAAAAAACGCAGTTTTAGTACTGTCATTTTCTACACAACTGGCAAACCATGTTGAGGTGTTCAAAGGAAACAAATTTTGACCTTCGTTTCTCCTCTATATAATGGGCTATAGCACACGGTTTTTCTATCTGTATGTCACAACAATTTAGTGAAATTTGAGGTGTTGAGGGATAAAAATACGCATCTTTAGTGTGCTATGAATGAACAAACAAGCTCCGTCATTTTTTGAGTGGTTAAAGTCCATTATAACTTCTTTTTAAATCCATAATATCCCATAAATTAACCTCTAAGAAATTAGTTTTTTGCAAGGCCTTCGTAATTCGCTTCACTTTTCTGGGTACGTCATTATTGAATCCAATTAATAAATCAGCAATTAATTGGCTGTCGAGCCAATAAAGAAGAAGAATAAATCAGCTGCTTTGGTATCAGTATTTTGGGGAAACTTGAACATTCTCTTAAATACAGTAAAACCTCTAAGAGTGACCATCCTCCCGTTCTGTAATAAATCGGTCGTAATTGGAGTTTGGTTGCTCCTAGAGTACAAAAAGTGAATTAGCACAAAAGTTGAAATATCATTTCACAACGTATTAACCCTTGCAAAATTACAAAAATCTAATTATCATTAGATTTATTAATTAAAAAATAATATACACAAAATTATGCTAACTTATTTTTAAACAAACTGTAGTTCATATGTGTAAAAAAGGTACCACACTAACATATTTTAACAAACTAGTGTGTAATAATTAAATTTAAATTTTTAATTAAATAAATTGTTTGCAAATTCATCTATTGACAAGTGCCGGGAAAAGTTAATTTATCATAAAATGGGATTTGAAGCCGGTCGTTTGGGGAATGAAATCTGGTCTCCCCCAGAGTGGCTTTTAACATGTAAATAGTAAAATAATAAAATATAATGGGATGTTCAGTGCATATGTTCCTAGTTCATAAATATGTTTGTGTTGTGAAATATAGTATCTCTTGGTTATCTCTAGAATTTTTACATGTGTGTTTTTATCTGTGCCATTTTTTTTAATTTTTAAAACACGATTGTTTTCATTTTTAAAAGTGCATCTTGATAATCTAAGCCTTTTTTAATCACAAAACAAATTTGATAAATATATTTTTTAGTATAGATTTTATGAAAATGTCATAATAATGAGTGATGCAATATCTAAGTACTATGTTATCAAAATTTACCTTTTTATATTATGCATAAAATCTATCATCTATGTCTATCAATGATGTCATAGATTAGATTATGAATCAGATTATATATTGTATAAAAAATGATTCCCTGAATATCTCTAGAAATTTCACAATCTGAAATAAATTCCACATGGCCAGATGCTTAACTGCTATTTTTTTTTTTAGTCTTGTAAGTTCAATTGGGTAATCATCAGGGGTAATGCAGTAAATTGAGCGCTTGCTGCTTAGGTTTATCTAAATAAAAAACGTACAACAAATGTAGACCATAGTCCTGAAACATTTGTGTAGGGCAAATTAATCTGAATGAATTTTAAAAAACTTAATCTAGAGTTTTTAGGTTGTTAACAAAGGTGTTAATGGTACTGTGCTGAATCTTGGTTCAATAAATTTCTTTCTTCTTTGTTTCATCCATAAATTATGTGATGCGTTTAGGGGTTGAGCCGAATATCACCTAATCGCACGTATAGGGAAGGTAAGATTTACATGAAATATCATGTAATTTTTCCTTGCAAAAAAAATCAGCAGAAAATTTCGAAAAAAATATAGTTAGATATGTTTCTCAGCTTAAATTTTGCCAAAATCTTGCACAATATTATTTATCCTGGTTCTCCGAACCATATTTCAAAGTGTTGGAACTTTGAAAATGATTACAAATTCAGCAAATAAGAAATTAAGTTATAAAAACGAGCTTTGAAGCATTTTATCCAGGGTTACCAGACGTCTGTATTTAGCAGGACACATCCCTATTTAGAGGCTCTGTCCTGCCGTCTGTATTTATTTTTTTTTTAATTCCTAAGTATCCGTATTTTTGAAAATTTAATTAATTTTGAAGGTCTTTAAAGAAGTTTGCATACATTTCAAAGTGTAATAGCTTACTTTTTTTAGTTTACACCAAAACATGTTTTATGCATTGCTCTAAATTACAAGGCATTTAGTTAGCTGCCTTGGTTCTGTCGAAAAATATACTAATATTAATGTTTAAATAATATGTAATAATGTTTTATGTGCTAATAATAAGGTTTTGTCTCAATTTTAAATGTGTCCTGGTTTTTTACTTTTTTGACCTGGTAATTTTATCTGAAATTTCAGGGGAAGGGGGTAAGTGATTGATGGATACCCCAATAATATAAATGTATTTTATATTGCTGTTGTGTTTTCAGGAACATTCCTGGTCACTACTCTAGTCTATTGGATTGTTGGATTATGCTATACAATAATTGATTTGACCGGAAAGCCAGCCTTTGCTCTGAGATATAAAATTCAAGATACAACCACTTACCCGGTTGGTAATTAGATTTGTTTTCATTTTTGATTTTATGACTTTCAATTACCTAATATTAACCCTCTAATGCATGAATTTTTTCTTTCATCCTGAAAAAATATATATATGTATAATGGAAAAAATACTGAAAATAATTTAACTGCATTAGAGTTTAAATAATTTCAATTTTTAAATTTTTTCCATGTGACAAAAACTGACTACAAAATTCCAATTTTGATAACAATGACTAGAAAACTACTAAATATATTTCAAAATAACCCTCTTTAACTATAATTCTTCAAAACAATTTATTTGTATAAAGTGTACTAATATTATTTTACATTGAATACTGCCAAAAGCGTAATTTCACAACAGTTAATAACTTCACTCTTTAATTTTGAATACACTTTTACTACTGTCATCTATGAGGATTATTAGTAACTAAAACTTCAAAATGGAATGAATTACCTATAAAAAAACAAATTTATCGAGAGGGAGCTCGACTTTAATAGAATAAAGTGGGTCACGTTATTTGTACATTTTTGTTATATTCTAATTAATTGCAAGAGCTTTCATTAAAATTTTCAAAGTCAAATAATTAAAATTCAAATTTAATTCCGTGCATTAAGGGTTAAAACAGTTCTGGGACATAATCCTGACAACCGAAATCCTGACTGGCCATAATCCAGACAGCAAAATATTAATGCTCTAGACTGGGAATTTTTAATAGTAGCCAGTGGCTACCAGAGTGAAAAAAAATGGTAGCCATATTTGGATTTTTAGTAGCCAATTTTAAATTTAGACGACAAAAAGAAAGTGCGATATTCCACAAAACAAAATTTTATCAAAGACATTTCTGATATGAAAAGATTGACTGTAAAAAAAGGATCATACCAAATATGTTAGCATTATGTGATTGGCCATTATTGAAAGGAGAAAATTATTTATGTACATACAGTTCAACTGATATTAGTTTCGGAGAATTCTTGACGTCGCCCACGATTGTTCATGAAAATTTCTCATTATATCAGAATTTTATTATTATTTTAGAAATGCAGCTTTATTATTAATTATTTGTTCAACAAAAAGGAAAAGTTATGATCGCCACTTTTGGCGACTGAGGTTCGATTTTTAGGTAGCCACTTTCAATGTAATAGTAGCCAGTTGGCGACTGGCGAACGCTAATCTAGAGCTTTACAAAATATATTTATTAAATTGCACTATGTCTGTTACATAATCCTGACAGCCAAAATCCTGAATCTAAAATCTTGATTGCCCATAAGCTGGATAGCAAAAAATAGTAATTAAATTTTTCTTAAATAAGCATAGTAGCATTTATTTATTGATTTGTCAGGTTTTTTATATTCGAGTCAGGATTTCCGCTATCAGGATACTGGCTCATCAGGATTATGTTTGTCAAGATTTCGCCTGTCGGGAATCTAATTTGTTGGGATTTCGGCTGTCAGAATACTGGCTTATTGGGATTCTGTTTGTCAAGATTTCAGCTGTCGGGATTCTGGTTTGTCAGGATTTCGGTTGTCAGGATTCTAGTTTATCGGGACTTCGGCTGTCAGGTTTATATCCTGGTTAAAGCGGGCTGGGTAGCCCAGTCGGTTAGGCACTCGCCTAGCATGCGAAAGGTCCCAGGTTCTGGTCCAGACATCACCAAAATAACTGCCGACATTTTAAGGGGCCGTGCAGCCAAAAATGTCTGACGAATAATACCCCGTTTAAGGAAGTGCACTTTAAATATCCTTCAAAGTCCTAAAGATGCGTACAATGTCCCTCTTAACAGTTGCATTGGGTGCCTATTCAGGTGTCGGCTCATCACTTGACTGTGGTTCTAAAATACGACGCCCATCGCCAATAGGCCTCTTGTTGCTCTTGTGCGAGGATAATTCAAAACCTAACCTGGTGAAAGCAATGACTTTGATCTTTTCAGGTATCCTTACCTCAAGTCCTTCGAGTTGTGTACCAAGTTCTGTTCAACCAGTTGGTGATAGGATTGCCCTTTGGTATCCTAGCCTACTACCTGATGGTGTGGAGGGGGTATGACTCGGGTAGTGCCCTCCCTACTTTTCAGTGGGTGCTGTTTGAACTTATCCTCTGTGTCCTTATGGAAGAAGCTGGGTTCTATTATTCGCATAGGTAAAGTATATCTTTGTTTTAGTTTACAGCAGGGGTTCCCAACCTTTTTGCGTCTGCGAACCACTTGAATTTTTGAGAAATTTTGGTGTACCACCAGACCTAAATAATTTAATAAACGTATAATAATTACCCTTCTAAAAGTGTTCAAAGGTTTTTTGAGTAAAATTCCTGAGAAATCTTCGTATTTAATGGTTGTATATTTGTTTACTTATAACATGCTTACAATAAAGGAGAAATAAAAAGATTAAAATGGTATTAATTTACAGTTTTGTTTATTGTCCATATGTCTATAAACATATAACTAAAAAAACTAGTACCAACTCAGCAAAATCTGATACAGAAGTTAATTCAATATTTCTCTTTAAAATCGTGTTAATGTTTAAAACAATGAGTAATATCTCTGCGTGCGCACATGCCTACAGAGGCTATTGATAGCATCTTGTTGCTCACACCACTCACGCGTACCACTTGAAATATTCCTGCGTACCACCGGTTGGGAACCCCTGGTTTACAGTGTCGTCATAAGATAAATTTTTTATATGGCTCAGAACAAGGACTTTAAGAAAGTGTAGAAAGCCTAAAGAAGAGAACGAACTGAACTGGTACTTCCTACAAGCATACAAGAGTCGTGCCACACTAGAGTGACTGGTTTCTGAATCTCCAAGCTTCTTCCAGGTTTATGACAAACAGTTATCGTTATCGCTAAACAACCCCTTGGGAATGAAACTAAAAATAGAGTGAAGCTAACTGGGCTTCTCTGCTGAGAAATATAATATTTTTTTTAATTTGTAAATATGTTTTGAAATATAAAATAAGATCAAAATGGTAATTCCATAGACCATAACTGAGTAACACTCCTTGCTATACAGTTTTTATACCTTTCAGTAAGACGCCAACATTTGACACCAAATCGCCAAAGAGCAGCCAAATATCGCCTGCAGTGCTACAGCAGAAAAACGCCCTTTTCCACTTAAATTAATAATTATTTTTATTTTCTACGAATATAGATTCCTTAATCAAAGATAGTAGTGGGCATGCTTTAACATCTACAGAGAGCTCAGATTCATTATAATATCGCCGTGGAATGTATATATATAAGAACTGCGTACCCCCAGTGTGTGACCTGTAGTCATCAGTGGCGATTTGTTGCAGAAAGTTGACAATAATGAAAAGAAGAACTTGTTTGTGTCACTTTGCACTAGAAATTAAAACTGATTAAAATCATTCATTTTATTTACCATTAACCCACGGCATAACATTAAGTTCAACAAACTAAATATAAAAGAGGGAAGTAAAGCTATCAAAACAGTCATTCAATCAATATATCATACTAACAAAAGTAAAAGCCTTTTTTTATATATACACTTTTAAAGTCCATCTTAAAAGTTCTAAAACCCAATTTGCAAATAACTAAGCGAAAATAAAAAACATTATACTGAGCAGCACTCTTCTCAGTAGGAGTTGGTTGCTGACGATGGATATGAATAGAGCTACAGGCGTTCATGTCCCAAAAGAACCAGACCTTTACATATATTTATTCACCAAATGAGTTTTTTCAAATTTATGGAACTATGTATTTTTTATGAAATTGTGACCAAACGCTTAAATTATTGAAAGTTGTGTTTGCTTTTTTTGGCTCCAAGATTGTCAACCGAAGTTTAAACCACAGTATTGCAGCAGTTGTCAAATCCAGTGGCAGACTTCTACTAGGAAAGTACACACAAAAAAAGGTTGTGCAATCGGCCAAGCGCCTCAATATCGATGAAAATTAGGTTGAAATATAGATTGTACGATCTTTCAAATGCATACTTCATTTTTTTTTATGGAAAGTGTTTGTTTGTCGTTTCAATTTAAACTTAATAAAACAGCCCTCATAGTACAGTATACAGGGTTGCCACGATCCTTGTTTAAGTGCTTGAAAATAACATTGATTTTCAAGGTTTTGAAAAACATTATCCACCTTGAAAAGTCCTTAATTTTTTGGGTTGACATATTTATCTTGATGTGTCTCAAATGTTAATTTTGGCTTCATAAAAAACACCTTTTCAATGTAAATCTGTTCCTATTTTAATTTTTGATTTATTGTTTGTGTAATCCAAGAAGGCTGAGCAAGTGATTATAGTTTTATTTTTTAATAACTAAATGGTTATTTTACAACACATATTTAAGTTTATTTGAAAGTAAGAGAACTCTTAGTCGTTTTCTAAATAAATTAAAAAAACTATTGTGAAATTTTGATGTTGCATGTTCGAAAATACAGTCCCTGAAAATAGAGAAATATATCCTTAAATAGTCCTTGATTTTATTTTACCAAAAAGTGTGGCAACCCTGAGTATAAGTATATATACCGTCATTCAAGGGACTGCGATGTTTATGACATTATAAACTAGTAGTAATGTTTTAAGCAGGGTTGAATATTAAAAGTAATAAATAGCGTAGAATATGTATTTTGTACTCATATTATTTAAAGTTATAAAAAGGACATCTATTGAATAAATTTTAACTTGATCTGCAGTTAGTAGTTTTAGTAATAATTTAATTTCTCCTTCTCCTGTCAGTAATTATCTTAACAGGAAATAAATTGTAAATGTGATGTTATCTTCCAACATTTGAAGATGAAAATAAAATTTGAATGGTGAAAACAAAAAGTTTAATTTTATTCATTTAGAAGGCATTTTGGATGTCATATAAACATATGTTTTTGTCGTTATAATCGAGGAGTTAATTAAAAAAATTATGAGTAAGATATTATAACAAAGGGGATTTAAAGGAACTAAATTATTATAATAGTATTCTGTGACACCGGAGGAAGCTTGGTCCTGTTCAACAAAAACAATCTCCCTTTGATGTCCCTTTTTTTCCACAGGCTCCTGCACAACCCCAAGCTCTACAAACACATCCACAAGCGACATCATGAATGGACATCCCCCATCGCCATTACAGCCATCTACTGCCATCCCGTAGAACACATCTTCTCGAACCTATTCCCCCCTCTACTGGGTCCCCTCTTGCTCGGAAGTCACACTGCGACGTCCTGGCTGTGGTTTTCCATTGCTATACTGTCGACGCTCAATGCGCATTCAGGGTTCCATTTCCCTTTCTTCCCCTCGCCCGAGGCGCATGATTTTCATCATCTCAAGTAAGTTGGTATTCTTTTATGAGAATGTTTCAGATGATGTAATGTTCACGTTTCCATTTGTATTTGTACTGGATTTCATTGGTTGCTTCAGTTTCATGTACTGTGATTTCATTGGTTGCTTTGGTTTCTCTCTCAAAATATCCCCCCTCCCTCTACTGGGTCCTCTCTTGCTTGGAAGTCACACTGCAACGTCCTGGCTGTGGTTTTCCATTGCTATACTGTCGACGCTCAATGCACATTCAGGGTTCCATTTCCCGTTCTTCCCCTCGCCCGAGGCGCATGATTTTCATCATCTCAAGTAAGTTGGTATTCTTTTATGAGAATGTTTCAGATGATGTAATGTTCACGTTTCCATTTGTATTTGTACTGGATTTCATTGGTTGCTTCAGTTTCATGTACTGTGATTTCATTGGTTGCTTTGGTTTCTCTCTCAAAATATCCCCCCTCCCTCTACTGGGTCCCCTCTTGCTCGGAAGTCACACTGCGACGTCCTGGCTGTGGTTTTCCATTGCTATACTGTCGACGCTCAATGCACATTCAGGGTTCCATTTCCCGTTCTTCCCCTCGCCCGAGGCGCATGGTTTTCATCATCTCAAGTAAGTTGGTATTCTTTTATGAGAATGTTTCAGATGATGTAATGTTCACGTTTCCATTTGTATTTGTACTGGATTTCATTGGTTGCTTCAGTTTCATGTACTGTGATTTCATTGGTTGCTTTGGTTTCTCTCTCAAAATATCCCCCCTCCCTCTACTGGGTCCCCTCTTGCTCGGAAGTCACACTGCGACGTCCTGGCTGTGGTTTTCCATTGCTATACTGTCGACGCTCAATGCACATTCAGGGTTCCATTTCCCGTTCTTCCCCTCGCCCGAGGCGCATGATTTTCATCATCTCAAGTAAGTTATGGTGATAACCTCTGGGGCTCCTAAAATCGCGGATTGGGTTCACGAAAGGCACAAATAAACTGTTCAGGTTTAAAAATTGAGACTTTCTAATAAATCTTGCAAAAGTATTTGTTGACAGAAAATAAACAATAAGCCTTGCATGGATATAGTTTATGAAGAAAATAAACAGTGTGGATTGAGCAAGACTGTAAATAACACCGGTCGACAGATATGCTTGACAGGAAACAAATCCCCTCGCACCAATAGGCATGATTTTCATCATCTCATGTAAATTGGTGTTCTTTTATGAGAATGTTTCAGATGATGTAATATTCTTGTTTTCATTTGTATTTGTACTGGATTTCGTTGGTTGCTTCAGTTTCATGTACTGTGATTTTATTGGTTGCTTTGGTTTCTCTCTCAAAATATCCCCCCCTCTCCCTCTATTGAGTCCTCTCTTGCTTGGGAGTCACACGGTGCAACCTGGCTGTGGTTTTCCATTGCTATACTGTCGACGCTCAATGCGCATTCGGGGTTCCATTTCCCGTTCTTCCCCTCGCCCAAGGCGTATGATTTTCACCATCTCAAGTAAGTTGGTAGTCTTTTATGGGAATGTTTCTGATGATGCAATGATCTTGTTTTCATGTGTACTGCTCCATTTTATTTGTACCTCTACTGGGTCCTCTCTAGCTCACGAGTCGCATTCTAACATATTGGCTATAGTTGCCATTGCTATACCGTCGACACTCAATAGGCGTTCGGGGTTCCACTTCTTGTTTTTCCCCTAGCCCAAGGCGCATGATTTCCATCATCTCAAGTAAGTTGGTGATCTTTTATGGAAATGTTTCAGATGATCAGGGTTATGATTTTGCCCGACCCAAAAAAAATCTGGGTGTGTTTAAAAAAGAAACACATAAAAACCAACCCTTCAAAAATTCCAAGTAAGCAACTGACATTAAAATTGCCTTTACTGAAAATTAAAAAAAAGTTAAAACTTTACATGCAAACAAAAATACATATATTTTATATAAATTTTAGTTAATGCTTTATTATTATTAATGTACTTTTACATTTTTGTGCCTTCAATTTTTTTAAATGCATTTAAATGTATACTAATTATATAACAATTAAATTTATTTTATACATTTTTTTTTTAAATTCATGTTTAAATTTCTATAGTTACAATATTCCGGGGAGTTGACAGTTTAAATGCTATAGATATTAATTTACGATCTATAACATAATTTTATTAACAATGTATTATCTGTACTGTCTCTTATCCAATCCATTCTTACATTACAGATTCAACCAGAATTTTGGTGTCCTCGGTGTTCTAGACCGTTTCCATGGAACCGACTCCCTGTTCCGGAACAGCAAGATGTACCAGCGCCACATTATGCTGCTAAGCCTGGTTCCTCTGAAACAACTCTACCCTGATGACCCCAAGAAGAAACAGTAGCCTCACTGCGTCCAAATGACGCACACTGCCTTTATCTGATGCTTCTGTATAGGGTACTTCTTGAACTGTAGCACTGCAGATGAATCTGTGTAGTTAATTGGAAAGTCATGCAAGCTGATGCTAGCAAGTTATGGCATATTCTAGAATATTTTTTTTTAATTTCTTCTTTTGCTGTGATGAATTGATCTTATTATATTTTCTTTTATGTTTATTTTATATAAAATGTATGTAAAGGTACCTTTTACCT
The DNA here is from genome assembly GCA_023701765.1 of Hylyphantes graminicola. Lineage (NCBI taxonomy): Eukaryota > Metazoa > Arthropoda > Arachnida > Araneae > Linyphiidae > Hylyphantes > Hylyphantes graminicola. Next base: position 38,150,044 of record CM043112.1, read on the forward strand.
TGTTACAGGCTTCTTAAATTTTTTATTAGGTTAAGTTGTCCATAAACTTTTAAATTTTTCCTAATTTTTTTTATTTATGGGCATGTTTCTTGTTAGTGGCAACAGTTGCAGTGGTATTGTTTTAATTTTTGGTCCTTCTGAAAATACTTTTGTTTTCAACGATACAATATTTTCTTGCCTTACTAAAATGAATGTTTTGTACCAACTTTTCTTTCAGAAAAACTAAAGCTTTTCCCTGTTAAATTAATCTCGTAATTGCTGTCCCCCAATTTGGCATAATTCCTAAGTAAAATTTCAAATATCCTCCAAACCAAAGTTTTCCAACAACTTTGACATTTGGTTATTCTTTGCATGCTTAAATTTTAATCAAATAAAACGATAAAGTTTAATGAATATTAGGGGAATAAAAACAATTTGCACATAAAAAAGAAACAGGAGATGTTAAAAACTCGCATTTTGAGAGTGAAATCGAAGCAACCAAGAAATTGCAGGAAATGCAAATATGAAAACAGGAGTGTTACATCATCCAAAACAACTCCATTGGTTCAAAACATTTAAAACTTTTTTGTTCACATACTATAGGTTCAATAGAAAGTTGTCTTGCAGGTGTGGGTAATAAAGTTTTTTTTTCTAGTTTGGCGAATGAAAAATAACTAAAAATTTTATTACTTTTAGGCAATCAATGACATACAAAAATTATCCTTAGAACTTTTTTTTAAATGTAGATATTTAAATCCAACATGACTTTTTGACCAACATGACTTTTTTTATCCAACATGGTAACATGACTTTTCAATTACATGGAGTTCGATCGTGATAAAAGAGAGTATGGGGTTTCCTAATATGTCTGGTATTTTTTTTTTAATTTATAAAGATTACAATAATCTCCCGATTATCCGCGGAATTGGGTGGCGCAGCTTCTATGGGATAAGCGAAGAGTTGTAGTTTGTCTTGAATTGTCAAGACAAATTCTTTTTAGTTTCTCACGCATTTCGCTAGTATCAAAATCACAAAAAGCAATTCAATTAAAATAGCGGGCAGTTTATTTTACAAGTGACACTTTTTGACAAAAACCTGTTCGTGATGTGCACCTGGCTGAACACCAGGTTTCCTATAGTCATGCTTATTTTAATGCATTCGTCGTTCTTTAAATGTGTTCGTAAAAATTAATTCGCTGTTCTTGAAATGGATTCTTTAAAAAAGTTTTGAAACAATTAAAATTCATTTATTGCGTTTTTTTAATTTTTATATATGAACTTAAAAATGGGAGGGGGGGGGGATTGGATAGTGGCCCGCTGCTAATCCGCAAAGCGGATAATCCACCTGTGGAAAATCTGGAATTTACTGACTGTATCTGTTGTTTTGGACCTTTTATACTTATGTCCAGGGTTGGATAATATAGACGAACACACGAACGCCATTCGCGGAAAATATTTTACTCTTGCAGAAAATTTCAGGTTATTAAAAAATAATTATCAGTTTCAATATTTAATATTTATATATATATGACTTTTGCCTGTAGAGGTTATACAATTTGTGTTTTTATAATGTATAATAAATCCATGATAGCCTATGGGTTAAAAAAGATTATTATTATTTTTTGCAGCAAATTTTTACTCCAAATCTTGTGTACGCAGCAAGTTTTTTTTAACTCGTCATTTTATCTAACTCTGCTTATGTCAAGACCCTTGTTTCACAATTATTTGTACAGTAAGGCCCAGTTATAGCGTCATTCAAAGGACCTCAATGTTTATGACGTTACAAACAGGTGGTTGAATATTACGTTTAGTACACCATGTAAAATACGTATTATGTTCGAATATTATTAGTTTCAGTAAACTCATAATTAACAGTGGAATTGTGTGGCACGGCATCCGCGGATAAGCGAGTTAGCGGATAATCCGCAAAAGTAAAGAAAATATCCTCTAAATTGTTTCTGGGTTTTATAAAAGTAAAATAGAGTTATGGTAGTATTATAAAAAAAAAATCTGCCAGAACCGTGCAAAGCAGTTCAATTAAAATCGATGACAGTTTATTTTACAAGTGACTCTTTATGACAAATAGCTCTTGATGTGCACCTGGCCTAACACATTTTGGCACACACCAGGTTTTCTATAGTCATTCTTATTTAAGTGCATTCATTGTTTTTATAATACATTCGTCGTTCTTTAAATGTATTCGCCGTTCTGGAAATGAATTCGTTGTTCTTGGAATGCATTCTGTTAAGTTTTGAAACAGATAAATTTCTTTTCTCAGCGTTTTGTTAAATTATTGTTTTTGAAGGGAAAAAAAGTGGGGGGGGGGGATTGTGGCCTGCGGATAATCAAGAGTTTACTGTAGTTATAAAATGACATCTACTGAATATTTTACCTCGATGTGCTATTAGTAGTAGTTTAATTTCTTCTTCTGCGGTCGATAACTTTCAGATGGGAAATAAATGTCAAATTTCGCGACTTTTCGCATCATTTGTCAAATAAAATGTAAACAGTCAAACAAAAAATTTTAATGTATTTTTCTTTAAGGGAGGCATTTTGGCTATCATGTAAACGTATATTTTTAGCATTATAACTGAAGTTTTAATCAATCATAGTCGTTACAAGCAAGATATTATATAACATTAAGGTCTATGGTCAGTTCAAGAGAGTTGTCGTTATAACCAAGTTGACTGTATATTCTATTTTATTTATTTTATTTTTTTAGAATTTCTCTCGTAAAATATTATTTTAGGGCACAAGTTGAAAACTAGGCAGAATCTAAAAATATAAGCCTTGTACATTTGCAAAACTTAGTATTGAAAAATTCTATGGGCTGTTTAGAGCTTTGGTCACAGTTGCACCATACCCATACAATGTTCAAATTTAACTTTTGAACAAGTGCTAGTAAAAAGAATAGCTGCACTAATGCATTAAAATAGTGCAGTAAGTTATAGAAAAGCACTTTAATAGAAATCTAAAATTTAGAAAAGTTGTTTTTATAGTTAATTTTTATTTTAGCTTAGTTTTCCATTTTCATGTAAATCCCATTTCTCTAATTATTAGGTGTAAAATTCGTAGAAATATTTGAATTAAAAAATGAAAATTTTTTATTTTAACCGTTAACTGCTAAGAATGGGATTTCGGAGATCAGCAAATTGCAAACTAAACTACTCATTGATTCTACACATGTGGTTTGTGTTTTGAGGTCAGCAAACCTTACTCATAGCTGTTATAGTACTTTATATACTGCAGATAACTTAAAATAATTATGGAGCATATATTTGCTGTGTTGAAGATTTTATTAGTAATAGAAATATGTCTAATATATTTTACTAAGTACCAAGTTTTGACTATAACATCTAAAAAAATATTGAAAATAGATAAGGAAAATACTGTACTATTATTTTATCTATTGGAACGAGTATTGCACCGTTTGTTTCAATTAAGTTGAATATTTGTATGTTATTCAACTATTGGTCATTGGGAAACTTTTGAGGATGAACAAAGGTAACTTTGGCTCAGGCTGGAAGTTTTTCTTTATGGAAGTTTACACTTTCAAAAGAGTTTCCTAATTAACTGATTTTGGAAAACTTTTACTCATAGGGGAAAGTGGGTTCCCTTGGACCTATTTTGACTTTTTAATTTCTTAATTACTTGCAAAAAGTGAATAAAAATATTTTTACTAAATACTTTATGTTGTTATATGCAACATATATTTACTTTAACATGTTATTTAAATGATTTCAACTATTAAAAAAATAAATACAGAACAATGTTATAGGACCAAGGTACACCACCAGCGGTGTACCTTGGTCCAACCGGTAGTGTACCTTGGACCAATTATTAACAGGTAGAGAGACTCGATTTACAGTCTGAAAACCAATATTTTTTAGCCACATAAAATTCAAAAATACATTTTACAACCTACTCTTATTTCTAGCCAAGATTGTAGTAATTGGTTATGTTAGGTCAATTGGCTTAGTAAGGGGTTTTAGTGCCCTTTTGGCTTTTTCAGCTGTAATGCGATCTTTCTCAGGTGTATCCGTTAAAATGCAGCATAAAATTAAACTGTCATTTCATGCCATAGAACAACATTTTGCTATCTTTCTGTCATAAATTTGAAAAAACAACTCAAATATTTTCCGTATGTTTATACAACTAGGCCTAAACCTAACAAGGATGTTCTGCTTAGATATTTATTATAAAAAACATATTTTTAAATGTGCATGCAATAATCATTTTCTATATTATATCAATATGGTTAAAATTTTATAGGCCTACCATAAATCTAAATAATTAACTACAGAAAAATTATTTATCACACCATATAAAAATTTCCTACAAATTTCCATTCCACATAACTGATTTTACAAATCAGGGTTGCATATCAATAGCTCAAAATACTTAAATTTTCAAAGGAAAAAATTTACTTGAATTTTATAAAGGGTTTTCAACAATCTGAAGCACATAAGACCTATAGTAGTGTACCTTTTACCAGTCCAAGGTACAGCTGGGGAAAAAAAACGCTCCACCCTTCGTTTCTCGGCTGCTATTGGTCAAGGAACTTTGTGAAGGGTGTCATTTTTCAGGAAATAGCGTAAGTAATTTAGAACTGGCAACAAAAATTGCATAAGGGGTCGTCTACATATTAAACTGGGTACCAACTTTGAAAATTCCAATGGCAACACCCAATTTTTTTTACATAAAAATGTTCAGCACCTTCAAAATACCCCATGTATAAAAAATTATGATCTAGTTCGCATTATTTGCTGAGATATTAAAACATTAATTTTGAACTCGTTTAGGGCGACATCTCTAAAGTGAAAACAGTAATATTTGGGTTGCGTCTTTTCAAAACAACAAACTAACTGGGTTAACATAATCTCGCCAACGGATGTTAGAATTTAACTTTCTTCACTAACGTTGTGATTTTTTTAATGTTTTTTTATTTTGAAATTATAAATTCAGAAATAAAACAAAGACTAGAAGACAAAAAGTTTTAATTTAAGTCGCATATACGGTTATTTATAACGAACAGATTTTCAAATGCGATTAGTTATAATCACATTGACTAACATGATTATTGCATTAATGTTTCACATTTTTTATGCAAATTTTTGTTTCATTAATATTGCTGCAAAAAGTTAGTTACAAATTTGTCGCCCTTTATCGGTAATATAAACCACGTATTTCAAAACGAGGGTTACAACCTTAACACGATATTTAAGGAAAGCAAAATAAAATTATTCAGAATGATTGGGCAATGATTTATAATCAAGGAAAGTGGGCACTAATATTTTTAAATAAGCAATGTGGTAACAATAAAATGTACTGAAAACCGAATTCCAATTATATTTTAGCATATTTATTTTGGATACTCACTTCTTGAAATTGTATTGGAAATAACACATATTTAAAAACATAGTAATCGATATAATTTAAAGTTAATCCGACAAACAAAATACATTGCATGCACTTGAAATAAGAAAAGATTTTTAGATTTTTTCATACATCAATAATTTGAATAAACATTTATCAACAAATGCTTTTCAATCACCAAACGATAATGCAGGTTAGGATCGAATTCGCCAAGTAATTTTTTACACGATCCCTAAAATTCGTCTTTTTCAGTTTTTTTTACAATAACTCGGCAAATAATTGTTTTTGAATTAAAAAATTTGGGATTTTGGTTCTACTTGATCTACTTTATCGATTTATGTAAAAAAAATTTGGGGTTGCTATTCATGTTTTATTTTTTATTATTTAAATTTAAATAAAAAATTATTAAAACTGAAAAATTGACGAAAAAACTTGTGTGATTTGTTTTTGGAAGATTTAGAAGTATATAATGAAAAAAAAAAAAACTTTCTTTAATTCCTTTTATTTGTGGAGATATGAATAGAAGTTTATGAAACTTTTTTAACATTATGGGCGTTCAACTTTGAATGCTTATAGCTCAGCAAATAATGCAAAGTAAATAATTCTTTTTTACAGATGGGGTATTTTGAAAGTGCTGAACATTTTTATGTAAAAAAAATTGGGTGTTGCTATTGGAATTTTCAAAGTTGGTACACATTTTAATATGTAGACGACCCCTTATACAATTTTTGTTGCCAGTTCTCAGTTCCTTACGCTATTTCCTGAAAAATGACACCTTTCACAAAGTTCCTTGCCCAATAGCAGCTGAGAAACGTGGGGTAGAGCGTGTTTTTTTTTCCCCAGCTGTACACCACTTGTATTAGGTTCGAGGTACACCACTTGGATATTAAAAACAAAATAGTTAATCACCATGTTAAGGTTAGACTTAACTTAATTTCAAGCGCACTGTTTTATAGCTAAAACTTTGCTTTATATTGCATAACCATTGTTTCTGAATAAACACTACATCTTTGAGTATAAAAATACACTAAAGTATCTGACAAAAATTTACTTTTCAACTGTGATTTGAGTTTTTCGAAACCTCTTTAATAAATTGACCTTTTAAACAAACATTTAGAACTTCACTGATACCCCTGGTAGCAAATACTTTAACTGCGTGTGGTGTTGTTTTAATATCTAAGCAAATCGAGCTAAAATCAGCATAGGTTCGAGGTACACATATGTCCAAGGTACACCACTTACCCCTATGATTGTCCATCTTTTAAAAAATTATTATTATTAAGGTATTATTATAAGATTTAAGAAAAGTACAACATTCAAAATCATCAATGCCAAAATATAAATATTTTTAACTTTGTCATTTTTATGTTTATACATTTTATTTATGCTATTCAATTTTATAATACAGCCATTAAGGATTGTAAAAGTATGTTTCTTATGTATTTCATGCTTGTGCCAAAGTTACCGCACCGGATTCAAGAAGTGTCCCATTTAATCCTTATGCAAAACATCTTAAGTCAAAAATTAATTGATTTGTTTCTTAAATATTATTCAGAGTCACTCATTAAACCTTCTTGCATTTGTTAAAATGAGATTTAAGCAAAACTCTTAATATTTTAGGAACTACATAGTATCAAAGCCATGCTTATAGAATTTTTTTAAAAAAAGAGGACATTTTAATATTAAAAAGTACGCAAAATAAATTCTATCAGTTATTTTACTTAGATCTCATTTCAAAACACACATAAACTTATAATAAAGATGCTATGAAAATGTTGTTGCATTATATCAAATAGTTTTAAGGTTTTAAAAAAACTTTGAAAAATACTGTTCTTCAGAAAACGTGTTTGAAGTATATAGTACTATCTTCCACTTCTGGTTTGGTTGGGGAAAATTTGACACACTATGCTTTACTGAAATAGCCATATTTTTTTTAAATCAAACTATTGTAAAATAGATATCTGAACAGTGTTTTAAATGTAAATAGCATGGCTTCTTTTTGAATAAAATTTTAGAGAATTGTCAAAATTTGGCGTTTTCAAGGTAGAGAAATACCTCAAACAGCATGTATTTAGTATTGTGATTTTCTTTGTCTTTTGAATTGTAACTGGTGCTTTCATGCTATGTATTATACAAATTTATAGTCATTAGTTGTTTATTCAATTCCTCCAAAGTTAATGCTGAAATGCAATTTATTATTCTTCTGCAAACTTGTTATTAACTGAATAGTAGAATTATTTAACTTGTATCTGACCAATTTTTAAGTAAGGTATTATATTATTTTGATATCTCTAATGTAAAAGGTATATCAAATTTTATTTTATATGTTTGCTCTGGATGTTAATTCCATACATTTCGGCCATATTTGTTGTGTTTCAATTAAAGCATAAGCTCAAATGTTTGATTTAGTTTTTGTAAATATTTCGATTAAAAACTATTCAAATTATGCTATTTTTTTATATAATAATATCAATAGTTTATGTACTGGAGAACAGATGTTGACATTTCAAAACTGTTAGTTTTTTCATGCTTTGTCTGGTGTAAATGTAGCCAATTCAAGACTGAATTCAGATTCCAATGATATATATATATATACATATATATCGACCTGCCACCTCCCAGATGTAACCCGGCAATTCTGGAATTTAACCATTTTACAAATTATCTGGGGAAACATAACAATTGCAGGATTTGCAAAGAAGGTTAGAAATTTGAATTGGATTATCTATTTCCTTTGCTATAATAATATTTATCAGTTGCTATAATAATCGACGTACCCTGTAATCCAGGAAAAAAAATTTCATCTTAAAAAAAATATATTTATCATTAATACTTAATACATTATGGGAAAAAAATTAACTGCATTAGAATTTAAATTTTTTGCCAGATGGCAAAAACCAACTGCACAATTCCAATTTTGATAAGAATGACTAGAAAACTATACTATAAAATAACCCTCTTGAACTATAAGTTTTTTTTTTCAAAACAATTTATTTGTATTTAGTACTAATATTATTATATTTTGAATATACTTTTACTGCTGTCATCTATGCGGGTTATTAGTAACTAAAACTTCCAAATGGAATGTAATAGGTGAAAAAAAAAGTTTTGTCTAGAGGGAGCTCTACTTTAATAGAATAGTGGATATGTTACTTGTGTTGCCATATGGCAACAGTATGCTTTAGAGGGTTAACACTAAAATAGTTTTTATGGGCAAATTATTTGCCTATCTCTCTGACGCAGAGGTATTGAAATTTGCACTCTGCCACATCGCTGTAAAAACATCACATGATATTTTCACATTTTTTTTAAAGACATTAGATTAGTATTTCTTGAAAATGTTTGTATGTTTTCTTTCCAAGAATAGATATTTCACTTGCTAGAATAATAATCACAAAACTTAAATGGTTTTTAGTGCAAGCAGATTTAAATATCTATTGGATGAGGAGGGACAGAAATTTATTTTCCGGTATTGCAATCCCCGGCATCGTCAAAAAAAAAAAAAAAAAACACGCCTGATATTCAAAAATATTATTCTATTTTCTATTCATAATTAGATATTTCTCCTGATAGAATTTTAAAAGTAACATTGTTATAGTTTTTTAAGACAAAATATCGAATTGAAATTTTTATAAAGCCATTGCTACTTGTTGCTTCTCCTCAAAAAATTTCACTGTTTCTCATAGGTATAATTTGAATATTAGAGTAAAGATTTCGAACGATAAACATGATAAATTTGAAGCAGGTTTTTGGTAATTTTGTGGTCGGCTGGTCTGTGTATATGTATACTAAGCTCTATTATTGTTGTATGTTTTAAATGTTTGAACATTGTTTTTGATACTTGCAGGCTGACAGCCTATTGCTATTGTGAATTTTTAATTGCCTCATACATTATTGCTTATTGTATTGTGTATTATTATTGTGTAAATATATGACAATTGTGATATTTTGGCTTGCTTTAATATGTTATGCTAGTCATTTGTAATTGGTTGTTAATTATTAATGGTGTTCACTTGTTTTAGGTTAAATAATGATGTGTAAGGAAATGTTTTGAATAAAACCTTTTTTTTACAAAACAGAAATGTGTATTAAAATTAATTTGTTTTTACTTATCCTATTAAAGAATAATACGATGCGTTTTTCATTAAACTAACACTGCTTGACAAAGATTTGTTTACACCTACCACGCTGCTTGACAGAGATTGTAACAACTACCACGTTTTTCGTCACAAACTCAGTGTTTTTTTATTTAAAATCATCTTCAATTAATGTGTGCAAAAGTAAAGATAAAATTATCAAATTAAACATAAAATTCGCACCTTCATTACCATTATATTTTAGTTTGAAAAAAATTATTGAGGAGTATTTGTCATTAGTTTAGCTTCCAACAAAAGAGAAATCATAGTTATTAGTATTGTTTTCATTTTGCTGTTATAAATTCGATTTAATCTAAATGATTTTTGGAATTCTCACCTCCGTGACCTTTGATGAAGAAAAAGTTATGCATTATTTTTATAATTTTTACTTTAGGATACAAAGGAAGTAGAAACAGGTACCTTATACCACAGTCTCCTTAGTGTCAATTCAAATATAAGCAAGTTCTGCACAATTATAAGAAAAATTCTTAAATTCGTTATCCACACTGTATACGGAGGTGAGACCAAAATAAGTAGAACCCAAATAGTTTCAAATTTATTAATATAATTTTCGTCTGGCTACTTTTATCTTTTGCTTTGTTATTATAAATCGTCCGAATTTGATTAAAATAATGTGATTTAGTCTAAATATTTTATTATTAATACTTTCTCATTGTAAAACATGAGAAGGCATAGCATTAGTCTTACTCCAATACAAGGTTTGACATTTGTTAACCCTTTAAGACCCCGTCAGATGGCGCTAATTCAAGTTTATGAGACTACATATTAACAGTTTTATCAAAATTTGCCATAAAAAGCTCCAATGCCAGCAACTCCTTTGTTGCATCATTCAAAGATAGATAGTGCAACTAACTGTAATTGTTAATTTTGTTGTAACAAACTGTAATAGATTTATGCGACAGATATACTAGAGGACGAATTTATAAACAACAACAACGTTTAAACAATTGCGCTTGCGGAGGACCTGGCGGCGAATCCGCCTCCAGTATGACAGGGAAATGGACATGGCGAAATAAAAAAAGAACTGGCGGCCGAAGCAAGGGTGTGATGATTTAATAGCAGTAAAGTTGAAGGAGCGCTGACAACTTATCAGCTTGTAATGCAGAATTTATAACAATTTTACGAATATTTTTTAATGTATTTGTAAACCGAAAAACTGGTATAATTATGATTCAAGATTATGATTTTTTTAAACAAAAATTCTACTCCACTTCTGCTGCACGGAAGAAAGAAGTTTCACTTAATGGACTAGGTTGTTTGTAGCTCCATGTATTTTCTCTAAGAAATGCGATTTCATCTAAATGGCTTTTGGAATTCTGACCCCCGTTACCTCTGATGAAGTAAAAGTTCTGTATTATTATTATAATTTTTAGTTTAGAATACAAAAGCAGTACGAACATTTACATTAGGCCATAGTCTTGTTGATATCAATTCAAATATTTGCAAGTTCTGTACAATTATATGTCAAATTCTCACTTCCGTTATCCACACTGTCTACGGAGATGAGAACAAATTAAGTAGTACCCAAATAGATTCGAACCTATTAAAAAAAATTTCGTCTACTACTTTTATTTATCTTTTGCTTTGTTGTTAATTTTAATTTTCCGAATTTGATTCAAATATGTGATTTAGTCTAATTTTTAAAAAAATATTTCATTATACTTTCCCGATAAAACATGAGAATGCTTAGCACTGTTCTTATTCAAATACAAGGTTTGACACCGACTGATGGCACTGATTCAGGTTAATGAGACTACATTTTAACAGTTGAATCCAAAAAGTTTAAAAAGCACCAATGCTAGAACCTCTTTGCTGGATCATCCAACGATAGGTAGTGCAGCGATCGTAATGATAACCATTATTTTTGTTGTAACTGTAATCGTTCACTGTACTATTACTGTTTTTGTTATTAATGAAAATATCTGAAAAAAGATTGCTGACTTGCGTTGCTTCCCCTTAAACTTGCAAAACTATAACCAAGATCATTATTTAATACCTCAAAACTCACGTCATTTTTTTTATACAAATAACGTATGGTGCAAGTCAGCTTTTTCGGTATCAATATTTTTGAAAAGCTTGAACATTCTCTTTTATAAACGCACGATCGTGATAGCACCGTCGGAAAGGGTTAACACTGAGCGACATGCCCCACCTTGTAGCCTACTCAGTAATTTTCATAAGATGAGCTTGTAATTGCTCGATTTGCCCGACAGTGTTAACTGTTCTCATCACTTTTAAGTCATCTGCGAAAATACTGAATTTGCTATTTAACTCCCCGATGATATCATCAATAAACATAATAAATAAAAGTGGTCATATAACAGGGCCCTGAGGCACACCACTTCTTACCTCATTCCAATATTAGTACTTACTATTAATGCGAACCCGTTGCTTTCTATTGGCCAACCAATTTTAGATCCAACGGAATACGTGGTCCCTAACCTAAATCTTTTCATCTGAAATAGCAAAGCTTCACGAGAAACTTTATCTAAGGCCTTTTGTAAAAGAATGTAAATAACATGAACTACTATATTGCTGTTATTGATCTCTTCAGTAGCACTCTCATAAATTTTAAAAGATTAGTTGCACAAGACCTCCCTTTACTTCAGTCAAATTGATTATAAGAAAGCAAATTATTAGTTTCCAAAACTGTCATGATACGCATTTTCTCCGAATAGTGTTTTAAAACTTTTCCTAAAACAAAATTAAGACACACTGGTCTGTAATTACCTGGATCAGATTTAGGCCGTTTCTTATACAATGGGGATCGATCAGCCAATTTCCAGTTAGCGGGTACCTGTCCAGAGCTAAATGATGACCTAAAAATAGTCAAAACTGCTTCCCTCAACTCTTCTGCACTTTCAACTAAAAATTTTAGAACAAATATCAGCAGGGCCAGGTGCTTTCCGAGGTTTCAGGGTTTTTATTTTTAAAAGACGAGTAACCGCTTCTCGTTTGTGTACGTGTGTTTATATTTCTGCGCTTGTTTAACTCAATTAACTGTGCTTCTAAAATTTCTGCGACAGATATACTCAAGGACATATTTCTTAGGAATGTTACGAATATTTTCAAATGTATTTGTAAACCGAAAAATTGGTAGATGCACTATATTGTTTTTCAAAAATTTAATTTAATTTGGACGAAATGAAAACGAGTAAAAATTATTTTCAATTCGATTCTTTATTTCTTTCAAATGGCGATTTTTTTTAAACGTTCAAAGCTACTTTTGAAAAAAGATACAGGTTTAATTAAATAAAATATTTTCACTCAAAATGAAAATTAGGATTCAAGATTACGATTTATTTAAAAAAAAAAAAAAAATCTATTCCACTTCTGCTGCACAGAAGAAAGAAGTTTCTCTTATAGTGGACTAGGTTGACTAGGTTGTTTGTCACTCCATGTATTTTCTCTAATAAATGCGATTTCATCTAAATGACTTTTGGAATTCTCACCCTCGTCTCTGATGAAGTAAAATTTCTGCATTATTTTTATAATTTTTACTTAAAAATGCAAAGGAAGTATGAACATTTACATTAGGCCATAGACTCATTGATATCAATTCAAATATTTGCGAGTTCTGTTCAATTATATGCCAAATTCTCACTTCCGTTATCTACACTGTGTATGGAGGTGAGAACAAATTAAGTGGTACCCAAATAGATTCAAACTTATTAATATAATTTTCGGCTACTACTTTTATTTATCTTTTGCTTTGTTATTAATTATAAATTATCCGAATTTGATTCAGCTGTGTGATTTAGTCTAAATATTTCATTATAATTTTCTCTCTATAAAACAGGAAAATGCTTAGCAATGTTCTTATTCAAATACAAGGTTTGACACCGACTGATTGCACTGATTCAGGTTTATGAGACTACATTTTAACAGTTTAATCCAAAAAGTTGCCTTAAAAAGCACCAATGCTAGAAACTCCTTTGCTGGATCATCCAACGATAGGTAGCGCATCAATCGTTACGGTAACCGTTAATTTTGTTGTGACTGTAATCGTTAACTGTATTGTTTCTGCTTTTGTTATTTATAAAAAAATGAAAAAAGATCGTTGACTTGCGTTGCTCCCCCGTGAACTTGCAAAACTATTAACCAAGATCATTATTTAATACCTAAAAACCCACGCCTTTTTTTTTAATACAAATAACGTATGGTACAAGTCAGCTGCTTCTGTATCGATATTTTTGAAAAGCTTGAACATTCTCTCTTATACCCGCACGATCGTGATAGCTCCGTCGGAATTTGTTAACACTGAACGACATGCCCCACCTTGTAGCCTACTCAGTAATTTTCATAAGATCAGCTTCTAATTGCTCGATTTGCCCGACAGTGTTAACTGTTCTCATCACTTTTAAGTCATCTGCGAAAATACTGAATTTGCTATTTAACTCCCCGATGATATCATCAATAAACATAATAAATAAAAGTTGTCATATAACAGAGCCCTGAGGCACACCACTTCTTACCTCATTCCAATATTAGTACTTACTATTAATGCGAACCCGTTGCTTTCTATTGGCCAACCAATTTTAGATCCAACGTATTACGCGGTCTCTAAACTAAATATTTTCATCTTAAATAGCAAACCTTCATGAGGAACTTTATCAAAGGCCCTTTGTAAAACAATGTAAATAACAGGAACTAGTATATTGCCGTTATTGATCTCTTCATATTACTAATCTTTAAAATCATGAGGAGCTTTGGTAGCACTGTCATAAATTTTTAAAAGATTAGTTGCACAAGACCTCCCTTTACTTCAGTCAAATTGATTATAAGAAAGCAAATTATTAGTTTCCAAAACTGTCATGATACGCATTTTCTCCGAATAGTGTTTTTAAACTTTTCCTAAAACAAAAGTAAGACACACTGGTCTGTAATTACCTGGATCAGATTTAGGCCGTTTCTTATACAATGGGGATATATCAGCCAATTTCCAGTTAGCGGGTACCTGTCCAGAGCTAAATGATGACCTAAAAATAGTCAAAACTGCTTCCCTCAACTCTTCTGCACTTTCAACTAAAAATTTTAGAATAAATATCAGCAGGGCCAGGTGCTTTCCGAGGTTTCAGGGTTTTTATTTTTAAAAGACGAGTAACCGCTTCTCGTTTGTGTACGTGTGTTTATATTTCTGCGCTTGTTTAACTCAATTAACTGTGCTTCTAAAATTTCTGCAACAGATATACTAAAGGACATATTTCTTAGGAATGTTACGAATATTTTCAAATGTATTTGTAAACCGAAAAATTGGTAGATGCACTATATTGTTTTTCAAAAATTTAATTTAATTTGGACGAAATGAAAACGAGTAAAAATTATTTTCAATTCGATTCTTTATTTCTTTCCAATGGCGATTTTTTTTAAACGTTCAAAGCTACTTTTGAAAAAAGATACAGGTTTAATTAAATAAAATATTTTCACTCAAAATGAAAATTAGGATTCAAGATTACGATTTATTTAAAAAAAAAAAAAATCTATTCCACTTCTGCTGCACAGAAGAAAGAAGTTTCTCTTATAGTGGACTAGGTTGACTAGGTTGTTTGTCACTCCATGTATTTTCTCTAATAAATGCGATTTCATCTAAATGACTTTTGGAATTCTCACCCTCGTCTCTGATGAAGTAAAATTTCTGCATTATTTTTATAATTTTTACTTAAAAATGCAAAGGAAGTATGAACATTTACATTAGGCCATAGACTCATTGATATCAATTCAAATATTTGCGAGTTCTGTTCAATTATATGCCAAATTCTCACTTCCGTTATCTACACTGTGTATGGAGGTGAGAACAAATTAAGTGGTACCCAAATAGATTCAAACTTATTAATATAATTTTCGTCTACTACTTTTATTTATCTTTTGCTTTATTATTAATTATAAATTATCCTAATTTGATTCAGCTGTGTGATTTAGTCTAAATATTTCATTATAATTTTCTCTCTATAAAACAGGAAAATGCTTAGCAATGTTCTTATTCAAATACAAGGTTTGACACCGACTGATTGCACTGATTCAGGTTTATGAGACTACATTTTAACAGTTTAATCCAAAAAGTTGCCTTAAAAAGCACCAATGCTAGAAACTCCTTTGCTGGATCATCCAACGATAGGTAGCGCATCAATCGTTACGGTAACCGTTAATTTTGTTGTGACTGTAATCGTTAACTGTATTGTTTCTGCTTTTGTTATTTATAAAAAAATGAAAAAAGATCGTTGACTTGCGTTGCTCCCCCGTGAACTTGCAAAACTATTAACCAAGATCATTATTTAATACCTAAAAACCCACGCCTTTTTTTTTAAATACAAATAACGTATGGTACAAGTCAGCTGCTTCTGTATCGATATTTTTGAAAAGCTTGAACATTCTCTCTTATACCCGCACGATCGTGATAGCTCCGTCGGAATTTGTTAACACTGAACGACATGCCCCACCTTGTAGCCTACTCAGTAATTTTCATAAGATCAGCTTCTAATTGCTCGATTTGCCCGACAGTGTTAACTGTTCTCATCACTTTTAAGTCATCTGCGAAAATACTGAATTTGCTATTTAACTCCCCGATGATATCATCAATAAACATAATAAATAAAAGTGGTCATATAACAGAGCCCTGAGGCACACCACTTCTTACCTCATTCCAATATTAGTACTTACTATTAATGCGAACCCGTTGCTTTCTATTGGCCAACCAATTTTAGATCCAACGTATTACGCGGTCTCTAAACTAAATATTTTCATCTTAAATAGCAAACCTTCATGAGGAACTTTATCAAAGGCCCTTTGTAAAACAATGTAAATAACAGGAACTAGTATATTGCCGTTATTGATCTCTTCATATTACTAATCTTTAAAATCATGAGGAGCTTTGGTAGCACTGTCATAAATTTTTAAAAGATTAGTTGCACAAGACCTCCCTTTACTTCAGTCAAATTGATTATAAGAAAGCAAATTATTAGTTTCCAAAACTGTCATGATACGCATTTTCTCCGAATAGTGTTTTAAAACTTTTCCTAAAACAAAAGTAAGACACACTGGTCTGTAATTACCTGGATCAGATTTAGGCCGTTTCTTATACAATGGGGATATATCAGCCAATTTCCAGTTAGCGGGTACCTGTCCAGAGCTAAATGATGACCTAAAAATAGTCAAAACTGCTTCCCTCAACTCTTCTGCACTTTCAACTAAAAATTTTAGAATAAATATCAGCAGAGCCAGGTGCTTTCCGAGGTTTCAGGGTTTTTATTTTTAAAAGACGAGTAACCGCTTCTCGTTTGTGTACGTGTGTTTATATTTCTGCGCTTGTTGAGCTAAATCAACTGCGCTTCTGAAATATCTGCGTCAGATATACTAAAGAAGATTTATAAGATGTTACGAATACTTTGTAATGTATTTGTAAACCGAAAAATTGGTAGATGCACTATATTGTTTTTCAAAAATTTAATTTAATTTGGACGAAATGAAAACGAGTAAAAATTATTTTCAATTCGATTCTTTATTTCTTTCCAATGGCGATTTTTTTTAAACATTCAAAGCTACTTTTGAAAAAAGATACAGGTTTAATTAAATAAAATATTTTCACTCAAAATGAAAATTAGGATTCAAGATTACGATTTATTTAAAAAAAAAAAATCTATTCCACTTCTGCTGCACAGAAGAAAGAAGTTTCTCTTATAGTGGACTAGGTTGACTAGGTTGTTTGTCACTCCATGTATTTTCTCTAATAAATGCGATTTCATCTAAATGACTTTTGGAATTCTCACCCTCGTCTCTGATGAAGTAAAATTTCTGCATTATTTTTATAATTTTTACTTAAAAATGCAAAGGAAGTATGAACATTTACATTAGGCCATAGACTCATTGATATCAATTCAAATATTTGCGAGTTCTGTTCAATTATATGCCAAATTCTCACTTCCGTTATCTACACTGTGTATGGAGGTGAGAACAAATTAAGTGGTACCCAAATAGATTCAAACTTATTAATATAATTTTCGGCTACTACTTTTATTTATCTTTTGCTTTGTTATTAATTATAAATTATCCGAATTTGATTCAGCTGTGTGATTTAGTCTAAATATTTCATTATAATTTTCTCTCTCTATAAAACAGGAAAATGCTTAGCAATGTTCTTATTCAAATACAAGGTTTGACACCGACTGATTGCACTGATTCAGGTTTATGAGACTACATTTTAACAGTTTAATCCAAAAAGTTGCCTTAAAAAGCACCAATACTAGAAACTCCTTTGCTGGATCATCCAACGATAGGTAGCGCATCAATCGTTACGGTAACCGTTAATTTTGTTGTGACTGTAATCGTTAACTGTATTGTTTCTGCTTTTGTTATTTATAAAAAAATGAAAAAAGATCGTTGACTTGCGTTGCTCCCCCGTGAACTTGCAAAACTATTAACCAAGATCATTATTTAATACCTAAAAACCCACGCCTTTTTTTTTAATACAAATAACGTATGGTACAAGTCAGCTGCTTCTGTATCGATATTTTTGAAAAGCTTGAACATTCTCTCTTATACCCGCACGATCGTGATAGCTCCGTCGGAATTTGTTAACACTGAACGACATGCCCCACCTTGTAGCCTACTCAGTAATTTTCATAAGATCAGCTTCTAATTGCTCGATTTGCCCGACAGTGTTAACTGTTCTCATCACTTTTAAGTCATCTGCGAAAATACTGAATTTGCTATTTAACTCCCCGATGATATCATCAATAAACATAATAAATAAAAGTGGTCATATAACAGAGCCCTGAGGCACACCACTTCTTACCTCATTCCAATATTAGTACTTACTATTAATGCGAACCCGTTGCTTTCTATTGGCCAACCAATTTTAGATCCAACGTATTACGCGGTCTCTAAACTAAATATTTTCATCTTAAATAGCAAACCTTCATGAGGAACTTTATCAAAGGCCCTTTGTAAAACAATGTAAATAACAGGAACTAGTATATTGCCGTTATTGATCTCTTCATATTACTAATCTTTAAAATCATGAGGAGCTTTGGTAGCACTGTCATAAATTTTTAAAAGATTAGTTGCACAAGACCTCCCTTTACTTCAGTCAAATTGATTATAAGAAAGCAAATTATTAGTTTCCAAAACTGTCATGATACGCATTTTCTCCGAATAGTGTTTTAAAACTTTTCCTAAAACAAAAGTAAGACACACTGGTCTGTAATTACCTGGATCAGATTTAGGCCGTTTCTTATACAATGGGGATATATCAGCCAATTTCCAGTTAGCGGGTACCTGTCCAGAGCTAAATGATGACCTAAAAATAGTCAAAACTGCTTCCCTCAACTCTTCTGCACTTTCAACTAAAAATTTTAGAATAAATATCAGCAGAGCCAGGTGCTTTCCGAGGTTTCAGGGTTTTTATTTTTAAAAGACGAGTAACCGCTTCTCGTTTGTGTACGTGTGTTTATATTTCTGCGCTTGTTGAGCTAAATCAACTGCGCTTCTGAAATATCTGCGTCAGATATACTAAAGAAGAATTATAAGATGTTACGAATACTTTGTAATGTATTTGTAAACCGAAAAATTGGTAGATGCACTATATTGTTTTTCAAAAATTTAATTTAATTTGGACGAAATGAAAACGAGTAAAAATTATTTTCAATTCGATTCTTTATTTCTTTCCAATGGCGATTTTTTTTAAACGTTCAAAGCTACTTTTGAAAAAAGATACAGGTTTAATTAAATAAAATATTTTCACTCAAAATGAAAATTAGGATTCAAGATTACGATTTATTTAAAAAAAAAAAAAATCTATTCCACTTCTGCTGCACAGAAGAAAGAAGTTTCTCTTATAGTGGACTAGGTTGACTAGGTTGTTTGTCACTCCATGTATTTTCTCTAATAAATGCGATTTCATCTAAATGACTTTTGGAATTCTCACCCTCGTCTCTGATGAAGTAAAATTTCTGCATTATTTTTATAATTTTTACTTAAAAATGCAAAGGAAGTATGAACATTTACATTAGGCCATAGACTCATTGATATCAATTCAAATATTTGCGAGTTCTGTTCAATTATATGCCAAATTCTCACTTCCGTTATCTACACTGTGTATGGAGGTGAGAACAAATTAAGTGGTACCCAAATAGATTCAAACTTATTAATATAATTTTCGTCTACTACTTTTATTTATCTTTTGCTTTGTTATTAATTATAAATTATCCGAATTTGATTCAGCTGTGTGATTTAGTCTAAATATTCCATTATAATTTTCTCTCTATAAAACAGGAAAATGCTTAGCAATGTTCTTATTCAAATACAAGGTTTGACACCGACTGATTGCACTGATTCAGGTTTATGAGACTACATTTTAACAGTTTAATCCAAAAAGTTGCCTTATAAAGCACCAATGCTAGAAACTCCTTTGCTGGATCATCCAACGATAGGTAGCGCATCAATCGTTACGGTAACCGTTAATTTTGTTGTGACTGTAATCGTTAACTGTATTGTTTCTGCTTTTGTTATTTATAAAAAAATGAAAAAAGATCGTTGACTTGCGTTGCTCCCCCGTGAACTTGCAAAACTATTAACCAAGATCATTATTTAATACCTAAAAACCCACGCCTTTTTTTTAAATACAAATAACGTATGGTACAAGTCAGCTGCTTCTGTATCGATATTTTTGAAAAGCTTGAACATTCTCTCTTATACCCGCACGATCGTGATAGCTCCGTCGGAATTTGTTAACACTGAACGACATGCCCCACCTTGTAGCCTACTCAGTAATTTTCATAAGATCAGCTTCTAATTGCTCGATTTGCCCGACAGTGTTAACTGTTCTCATCACTTTTAAGTCATCTGCGAAAATACTGAATTTGCTATTTAACTCCCCGATGATATCATCAATAAACATAATAAATAAAAGTGGTCATATAACAGAGCCCTGAGGCACACCACTTCTTACCTCATTCCAATATTAGTACTTACTATTAATGCGAACCCGTTGCTTTCTATTGGCCAACCAATTTTAGATCCAACGTATTACGCGGTCTCTAAACTAAATATTTTCATCTTAAATAGCAAACCTTCATGAGGAACTTTATCAAAGGCCCTTTGTAAAACAATGTAAATAACAGGAACTAGTATATTGCCGTTATTGATCTCTTCATATTACTAATCTTTAAAATCATGAGGAGCTTTGGTAGCACTGTCATAAATTTTTAAAAGATTAGTTGCACAAGACCTCCCTTTACTTCAGTCAAATTGATTATAAGAAAGCAAATTATTAGTTTCCAAAACTGTCATGATACGCATTTTCTCCGAATAGTGTTTTAAAACTTTTCCTAAAACAAAAGTAAGACACACTGGTCTGTAATTACCTGGATCAGATTTAGGCCGTTTCTTATACAATGGGGATATATCAGCCAATTTCCAGTTAGCGGGTACCTGTCCAGAGCTAAATGATGACCTAAAAATAGTCAAAACTGCTTCCCTCAACTCTTCTGCACTTTCAACTAAAAATTTTAGAATAAATATCAGCAGAGCCAGGTGCTTTCCGAGGTTTCAGGGTTTTTAATTTTAAAAGACGAGTAACCGCTTCTCGTTTGTGTACGTGTGTTTATATTTCTGCGCTTGTTGAGCTAAATCTACTGCGCTTCTGAAATATCTGCGTCAGATATACTAAAGAAGAATTATAAGATGTTACGAATACTTTGTAATGTATTTGTAAACCGAAAAATTGGTAGATGCACTATATTGTTTTTCAAAAATTTAATTTAATTTGGACGAAATGAAAACGAGTAAAAATTATTTTCAATTCGATTCTTTATTTCTTTCCAATGGCGATTTTTTTTAAACGTTCAAAGCTACTTTTGAAAAAAGATACAGGTTTAATTAAATAAAATATTTTCACTCAAAATGAAAATTAGGATTCAAGATTACGATTTATTTAAAAAAAAAAAAATCTATTCCACTTCTGCTGCACAGAAGAAAGAAGTTTCTCTTATAGTGGACTAGGTTGACTAGGTTGTTTGTCACTCCATGTATTTTCTCTAATAAATGCGATTTCATCTAAATGACTTTTGGAATTCTCACCCTCGTCTCTGATGAAGTAAAATTTCTGCATTATTTTTATAATTTTTACTTAAAAATGCAAAGGAAGTATGAACATTTACATTAGGCCAAGACTCATTGATATCAATTCAAATATTTGCGAGTTCTGTTCAATTATATGCCAAATTCTCACTTCCGTTATCTACACTGTGTATGGAGGTGAGAACAAATTAAGTGGTACCCAAATAGATTCAAACTTATTAATATAATTTTCGTCTACTACTTTTATTTATCTTTTGCTTTGTTATTAATTATAAATTATCCGAATTTGATTCAGCTGTGTGATTTAGTCTAAATATTTCATTATAATTTTCTCTCTATAAAACAGGAAAATGCTTAGCAATGTTCTTATTCAAATACAAGGTTTGACACCGACTGATTGCACTGATTCAGGTTTATGAGACTACATTTTAACAGTTTAATCCAAAAAGTTGCCTTAAAAAGCACCAATGCTAGAAACTCCTTTGCTGGATCATCCAACGATAGGTAGCGCATCAATCGTTACGGTAACCGTTAATTTTGTTGTGACTGTAATCGTTAACTGTATTGTTTCTGCTTTTGTTATTTATAAAAAAATGAAAAAAGATCGTTGACTTGCGTTGCTCCCCCGTGAACTTGCAAAACTATTAACCAAGATCATTATTTAATACCTAAAAACCCACGCCTTTTTTTTAAAATACAAATAACGTATGGTACAAGTCAGCTGCTTCTGTATCGATATTTTTGAAAAGCTTGAACATTCTCTCTTATACCCGCACGATCGTGATAGCTCCGTCGGAATTTGTTAACACTGAACGACATGCCCCACCTTGTAGCCTACTCAGTAATTTTCATAAGATCAGCTTCTAATTGCTCGATTTGCCCGACAGTGTTAACTGTTCTCATCACTTTTAAGTCATCTGCGAAAATACTGAATTTGCTATTTAACTCCCCGATGATATCATCAATAAACATAATAAATAAAAGTGGTCATATAACAGAGCCCTGAGGCACACCACTTCTTACCTCATTCCAATATTAGTACTTACTATTAATGCGAACCCGTTGCTTTCTATTGGCCAACCAATTTTAGATCCAACGTATTACGCGGTCTCTAAACTAAATATTTTCATCTTAAATAGCAAACCTTCATGAGGAACTTTATCAAAGGCCCTTTGTAAAACAATGTAAATAACAGGAACTAGTATATTGCCGTTATTGATCTCTTCATATTACTAATCTTTAAAATCATGAGGAGCTTTGGTAGCACTGTCATAAATTTTTAAAAGATTAGTTGCACAAGACCTCCCTTTACTTCAGTCAAATTGATTATAAGAAAGCAAATTATTAGTTTCCAAAACTGTCATGATACGCATTTTCTCCGAATAGTGTTTTAAAACTTTTCCTAAAACAAAAGTAAGACACACTGGTCTGTAATTACCTGGATCAGATTTAGGCCGTTTCTTATACAATGGGGATATATCAGCCAATTTCCAGTTAGCGGGTACCTGTCCAGAGCTAAATGATGACCTAAAAATAGTCAAAACTGCTTCCCTCAACTCTTCTGCACTTTCAACTAAAAATTTTAGAATAAATATCAGCAGAGCCAGGTGCTTTCCGAGGTTTCAGGGTTTTTAATTTTAAAAGACGAGTAACCGCTTCTCGTTTGTGTACGTGTGTTTATATTTCTGCGCTTGTTGAGCTAAATCAACTGCGCTTCTGAAATATCTGCGTCAGATATACTAAAGAAGAATTATAAGATGTTACGAATACTTTGTAATGTATTTGTAAACCGAAAAATTGGTAGATGCACTATATTGTTTTTCAAAAATTTAATTTAATTTGGACGAAATGAAAACGAGTAAAAATTATTTTCAATTCGATTCTTTATTTCTTTCCAATGGCGATTTTTTTTAAACGTTCAAAGCTACTTTTGAAAAAAGATACAGGTTTAATTAAATAAAATATTTTCACTCAAAATGAAAATTAGGATTCAAGATTACGATTTATTTAAAAAAAAAAAAATCTATTCCACTTCTGCTGCACAGAAGAAAGAAGTTTCTCTTATAGTGGACTAGGTTGACTAGGTTGTTTGTCACTCCATGTATTTTCTCTAATAAATGCGATTTCATCTAAATGACTTTTGGAATTCTCACCCTCGTCTCTGATGAAGTAAAATTTCTGCATTATTTTTATAATTTTTACTTAAAAATGCAAAGGAAGTATGAACATTTACATTAGGCCATAGACTCATTGATATCAATTCAAATATTTGCGAGTTCTGTTCAATTATATGCCAAATTCTCACTTCCGTTATCTACACTGTGTATGGAGGTGAGAACAAATTAAGTGGTACCCAAATAGATTCAAACTTATTAATATAATTTTCGTCTACTACTTTTATTTATCTTTTGCTTTGTTATTAATTATAAATTATCCGAATTTGATTCAGCTGTGTGATTTAGTCTAAATATTTCATTATAATTTTCTCTCTATAAAACAGGAAAATGCTTAGCAATGTTCTTATTCAAATACAAGGTTTGACACCGACTGATTGCACTGATTCAGGTTTATGAGACTACATTTTAACAGTTTAATCCAAAAAGTTGCCTTAAAAAGCACCAATGCTAGAAACTCCTTTGCTGGATCATCCAACGATAGGTAGCGCATCAATCGTTACGGTAACCGTTAATTTTGTTGTGACTGTAATCGTTAACTGTATTGTTTCTGCTTTTGTTATTTATAAAAAAATGAAAAAAGATCGTTGACTTGCGTTGCTCCCCCGTGAACTTGCAAAACTATTAACCAAGATCATTATTTAATACCTAAAAACCCACGCCTTTTTTTTTAATACAAATAACGTATGGTACAAGTCAGCTGCTTCTGTATCGATATTTTTGAAAAGCTTGAACATTCTCTCTTATACCCGCACGATCGTGATAGCTCCGTCGGAATTTGTTAACACTGAACGACATGCCCCACCTTGTAGCCTACTCAGTAATTTTCATAAGATCAGCTTCTAATTGCTCGATTTGCCCGACAGTGTTAACTGTTCTCATCACTTTTAAGTCATCTGCGAAAATACTGAATTTGCTATTTAACTCCCCGATGATATCATCAATAAACATAATAAATAAAAGTGGTCATATAACAGAGCCCTGAGGCACACCACTTCTTACCTCATTCCAATATTAGTACTTACTATTAATGCGAACCCGTTGCTTTCTATTGGCCAACCAATTTTAGATCCAACGTATTACGCGGTCTCTAAACTAAATATTTTCATCTTAAATAGCAAACCTTCATGAGGAACTTTATCAAAGGCCCTTTGTAAAACAATGTAAATAACAGGAACTAGTATATTGCCGTTATTGATCTCTTCATATTACTAATCTTTAAAATCATGAGGAGCTTTGGTAGCACTGTCATAAATTTTTAAACGATTAGTTGCACAAGACCTCCCTTTACTTCAGTCAAATTGATTATAAGAAAGCAAATTATTAGTTTCCAAAACTGTCATGATACGCATTTTCTCCGAATAGTGTTTTAAAACTTTTCCTAAAACAAAAGTAAGACACACTGGTCTGTAATTACCTGGATCAGATTTAGGCCGTTTCTTATACAATGGGGATATATCAGCCAATTTCCAGTTAGCGGGTACCTGTCCAGAGCTAAATGATGACCTAAAAATAGTCAAAACTGCTTCCCTCAACTCTTCTGCACTTTCAACTAAAAATTTTAGAATAAATATCAGCAGAGCCAGGTGCTTTCCGAGGTTTCAGGGTTTTTATTTTTAAAAGACGAGTAACCGCTTCTCGTTTGTGTACGTGTGTTTATATTTCTGCGCTTGTTGAGCTAAATCAACTGCGCTTCTGAAATATCTGCGTCAGATATACTAAAGAAGATTTATAAGATGTTACGAATACTTTGTAATGTATTTGTAAACCGAAAAATTGGTAGATACACTATAGTTTTTCGAAAATGTTATTTACTTTGGATGAAATAAAAACTAGTAAAAATTGTTTTTTTATTCGATTTTTTTTTCTTTCTGATGGCGATCTTTTTTAAACGTTCAAAGCTTTTTTTGAAGAAAGATAAGGCTTGATTAAATAAAATATTTTTACTCAAAATGAAACGTATGATTCAAGATAATGATTTATTTAAAAAACAAAAATCTACTCCAATTCTGCTGCGCAGAAGAAAGAAGTTTCACTTATAGTGGACTAGGTTGTTTGTCGCTCCATGTATTTTCTCTAATAAATGCGATTTCATCTCATATGGCTTTTGTCACTCTCGTTACCTCTGATGAAGTAAAAGTTCTGAATTATTTTTATAATTTTTACTTTAGAATACAAAGGAAGTAGGAACATTCACATTAGGCCATAGTCTCATTGATATCAATTCAAATATTTGCGAGTTCTGTACAATTATATGCGAAATTCTCATATCCGTTATCCACACTGTGTGGTGTATACGGACGTGAGACCTAATTAATTACCTAGTACAGTACCCCGATATGTTTCACATTATGAATTTAATTTCCGCCTTCAACTTTGACTTATCTTTTTTTGCTTTGTTTTAAATTATAAATCGCCAAAAAATTTTAAGATTTATTCTAAATGTTTAATTTTCATTAAAAAAATATGTTGTTGTAATGTATTATGCAAGAAAGAAAATATTATCTTTCTGATCCACAAGGTCTCTAAAAATATTGAAAACCTCTATTAATTATTTTATCAACAATTTTACATACTTAAACAAATTTTATCTGTAAATGCAAATATTTGTCGTTAGTTTTAATAAAATATATGTGTTTATTGAAGGTATTAAATTCTTTAGTTTCTGATCCGTTATACATCATAGGAAAAAAAATTGGAACAATTAAATCATTTTTAAATTTCAAGTAAATAAAAAGTGAAATCTGCCCTTTCTTTGAAAAATATCTCGTTACCAATCTGGTTCGTGGTGGTTCGCCCGTGGGCAGTAACATGCAAGGCCTGATCTTTCATAAGGCTAAGGTCCGTTAGTCCCCGGACTAGGGCCCCCTAAATTTCAGTTTCTTTTATAAAAAATGTTGTGGACCTCCAAAATTTTAGTAAATTTGTAAAGGTTTTTAAGGGCTTATTTTTTACTTTATTTGACTTAGATATTGACCTAATCTGATTGATGTTCTAACTAAGTTGATAAAATAGTAGAAAAATGAGACACATCAACCTTTTATTACCATCCTTTTATTACCAACGTGTGCCTCTGGGGCTTAGTTTTTTCATATTTGTTCTATTTTTAAAGAAAATTTGAATTTTCTGAAAAAAGTACACCACTTCCGCTCAAATTGGACAACTTTTTTCCTTTCATGTTGCCATTAGCTGAAAAAATTAAAATAAACTTTTACGAAAATATTTAAAATTCCGACCAGTTTTCATTTTAGGATTTTATTATTTGTTTATTTGATAATTTCTTTATTGATTGTTCTATATTGACTGCATGTATGAGTGTGAGTATTAAAGCATTAAATGCATTGTTAAGATTTTACTAAACTATGACGGTTGTTCAAGGTCATCACACTATAGCTGCATTTTAGGATTTTATGTCTTCGTTTTTTTACCAAATTCTTTGCCAAAATCGCCAAGTTATTGAAAAAAAAGCCAAATGAGAACAATTTTTTAAAAATAATTTATAAACTGGTTGGTTGTGCGAAGGTCATCGCACTAGAGCTGAATGTTAGTGCTTGTAGCTATATCTTTTCCTCGCCAAATTAGCAAAAATGCGCCAAATGAGCTAAAAGGATCTTGTTGTTTAATGCGTGAAATTACGGTGGTATTTATCCGTAAATTTTATAGCGTATTTTTAGTTTTGAGTTTCAAGGTAATATAAGTAACGGGATTCTACACTAGAGCGGAAACAATAAACACAAGATTATTATCCCATAACGGATTAAATGATACATATACTAGGATCGATTTGAATTTTTTTAGTCCATGCGAAGAACGGGTATTTATTTGCTAGTCTTAAATATAAAAAAAAAACTCAAGGTTAGCGGAAAAATACCTTCTAGGTTCATAATCTATAAATGAAAACTATAATAGAAACTAAAATTAAGATAGATCTGAAATAAAAATAATTTTTAATTTAGGGCCAATGGATCGCTTTATATAAAAGTTGAAAATATCCAATATGGTGGAAGCCGCCGGCCGTCTTGATTTTTTTATTTTTAAAATTTTCTTGTTAATTATGATTCTTTATTACTAAATGCATCTATAAAGAAAAAAAACTATTCACTTTTGTCGAATAATTAAAGATGGTTGAGAAGTACCTTCACCCTCGAATCCTATAAGAATCGTCAATAAAAAAAACTTAACCTATCAGTGCAGGGGTTCGGTCAAAAATTGGGGTTTGGCGACCTGACTATATGAAACGTGCTACGTATTGAGAATCGTAGACGTAGTTGTAAATTGTAAAGGGGGAGTTGGGATAATTGTAGTAAATCTGCGCTTGTTGTCCTCAGTCAACAGCGCTTCTTAAATTTCTACGATAGATATACGAAGGATGATTTTTACAGGATGTTACGAAAATATTTAAATATGTTTTTAAACCTAAAAACTGGTACGTATAGTGTTTCAAAAAAATTTATTTGGATGAAATAAAAACTAGCAAAAATTATTGTTTTTTATTCGATTCTTTAACTTCGTTCTAATAGCGATCTTTTTTAAACATTCAAAGATATTTCTGAATAAATATTGAGTTTTGATTAAATAACATATTTTCACGCAAAATGAAAATTACAAACTCCACAGCATAGAAAAAAGATTTCAAGGTATAGTGCATATATGAGGCAGTGTGTCGCAGGTAGCATAGCATTGGACTTCGAGTTTTAAGAATAGCCCTCCGCGAGATAGCCCTAACACATGGTATATTTTAAAAAACCTAATCTTTCTTGAAGAAACCTATACGGACAACGTGGAAAATTTGTGCTTGGGAAAGTAATGCGGGCGAAGTATCGACGCGAATTGTCCTTACTTCATCGAAGACGTCCCGAATCCTTTGCCTGGAAATAAGGACCTTCAAGATTTTCGCTTTAACCCTTTCAGTCCCAGTGATGCCATTTGGCATCATCACTTTCAATATTTTCTTCCAAATGCTTATGTCCCGTTATGACATCCAAACACATATCATTCGATTCTTCATACTTTGTTATATTAGACAATATTTTACAAGTCAGAACTCGTATTTTATAATGTGGTCAGATACCTTAACATATATAACTCAAAGTGTTTTTAAGTAATATATATATTTTTTGTTTTGTTGTTTTCCACAGTTAAAAATTTTTGACATTACTTCAAAAACCATATAAAAATTTTAAATGATTTTTTTTCTTATGGAACTCTTATTTTTGACCTAAAATAAGCTTATTTTGTGAATATCAGATGTTTCTGCAGTGTAGTAAATTTTTGGGACTGAGAGGGTTAAGATAGCGGTCAACCCTCTGCTATCCAAAATTAGAAACTATTGCCGCTGGTGCAGCGCAATATGGTTTTACGTGAAATTCTTTTGCTACATTTTTAAGTATTTTGACTGCATTGCATCTGCATCCTTACATGATAAGTATTAATCAAGTAAGTTTATATTTTTAAATCTGTATACAAATTTGTGATATTTCATTTGACCTACTTCTTTACAGCTTTCAATGTTGCCTTTTTCTTCGATCGGTTCTCGGATTCCGAATGTCGATCGGTGTCGGTCCGAATCGTGGTGAGTAACCACGATACGTCGCCTCCGTAATGCTGTCATTTGCATCTGAACGGGGTTATAAGGTTTTACACAATATTAGGCAAAATGCCGCCTATTTCTTAGTACATGTGAACGCGCTTTTATCCATCAATGGAGGCTCAAGAAAGAATTTCTTTTTATTTTGAATTTCTGTCACTCTAGACCAGAAACGTGCCCATTCAACTAGTCATTTATCGTGGAGCTACAAAAGGCGCTTTCACATGTGCTGGGAAATATAGCCGGCGTTTAGCTGGCTATTTTGTGAAGCCTTTTATAACCCCATTCACATGAAAACGCCGGCATCATGGAAGTTATGTCGTGAGCTGCTCTTTTCGCCGTTTTAGGCAATGATGCGTAGCAATAAGGAGGCGTGAAATCGTTAATACCTACGAGGCGGGCACTTTTTCGCAACCGCGATTTTCCCTATAGAGGGATTTTTTTCCTAATCACCGGCGAATCGCCGGCGTTTGCTCTGCATGAGAACGGGCCCAAAATGATGTAAATATCAAAATATGCGAGTTTTCAGACATTCATCGCACTGTACTCCAACAACTATCATATGCATTCAATTTAGAGTACGTTTCATTCTTTATTATTTTTAATTCTAAAAT
The DNA here is from genome assembly GCA_023701765.1 of Hylyphantes graminicola. Classification (NCBI taxonomy): domain Eukaryota; kingdom Metazoa; phylum Arthropoda; class Arachnida; order Araneae; family Linyphiidae; genus Hylyphantes; species Hylyphantes graminicola. Next base: position 38,180,002 of record CM043112.1, read on the forward strand.
TGTCTGTGCTTCCTTGCGTTAATTTTATAAAAGCCGCCATAGCCGTCCCATGCCCATTGTGTACGTTTCCTCATGATATAAATAAATAAATCAGAATCACATATAATCAGAATAGCAACTGGCAACACTGTCTGTCAACTTCCGTCTTCCAACTTCCACTTGTTTTCAGTTTCCGTATCTGACCTGTCACAAATTTTAAAGCTCCTCTTAAATTTATTGAATTAACTAAAAATGGCTTTTGGAGATTTAAAAACTAATGCTGGCCTAAAAGACCTCAATGAATACTTAGGAGATAACAGCTACATTGAAGGGTATTTGTCTTATAATAATCAGGATGAATAGCGATTGAATATTTTTTTTATGTTGACTGTATTTTGCTTAACCCTGATAACTATCTTTAAATTTGGGTGATTATGGCTCTAACAAAGTAACTTTTGCAGGTTTCAAGCTTCACAGGCCGATACGACAGTTTTTCAAGCTTTAACTTCTGCCCCGGCTGCCGAGTTTCCACATGCTTTGAGGTGGTACAATCATATCAAGTCCTTCGGTAGTGGTGTTACTAGGTATGTTTTACGAGTTTGTTTTTCTAATTATTTTTAAATTAAATCGCAACGTTAAACAGGCCCTTGAGAAACCAGTAAACTAGAATTCAATAATTATTTATTGAGTAAGCTACATTGGTCAAAAATGCTAAATTGCGGAAGAAAGCTGTAGCAAAATGCTAAAGAAAAATCTTGCTTAAATCAATCGAGTTACGTTAATTAAATAACTTAAAGCTACATTTCGGATGCAGATTTGATTAAGAGGGAGAGAAATGCATAGCACTATAAACATTTTAAAATAAGGATTCCATTTACTTTTATTTCTTATGTTGGAAGGAGATCATCTTTAACTTCAACATGTTTTTGATGTTCATTTGGGGTAGTAACACCAAGCTTTGGTTGATAACTGTACCTTTCTTGAGTCTTGTAATTGGGTGAAAACCTGTTAAGCTGTGTCATGTGTTGTATTTAATTAATTTGATTTTGTCTATTTTTTTAATATGTTTTGGATACATTTCGCTATTAATCCAAATAAAATTTTGTGACTCAAAATGTTTTTTGTCTAAACTTTTGCATCACACTGTGTAAAAGAGAATGCTCAAGCTTTTTTAAAATATCAATACCGAAGTGGGTGACTCGTACCATTCATTTTTTGTTTAAAAAAATAGCATGGTTTTTTAAGAGTTGCTAGCATTGATGCTATTTAAGGCTATTTTTTTTATACAACTCTTAAAATTTTGTCTTGTATACTTAAATTAGCGCCACCTGACGGGGCTTGCAGTGGCTTTGGGTGCCTATGCAGGTGTCGACTCATCACTTGATTAAGATTCTTAATTATGTTGCCAATAGCTCTTGTGTAGCTCTAGTGCGATGATACGCAGATGTCGACTCGTCACTTGATTGAGATTATTAATTATGTTGCCAATGATCCTCGTGTAGCTTTGGGGAAACGATACGCAGGTGTTGACTTGTCACTTGATTAAGATTCTTAATTATGTTGCCAATGATCCTCGTGCAGCTCTAATGCGATGACACGCAGGTGTTGACTCGTCACTTGATTAAGATTGTTAATTATGTTGCCAATAGCCCTCGTGCAGCTCTAGTGCGATGATAATTCAAATAGGGTATTTGACTAAATCGAGAAACTGCCCAAAAAAGTTATATAAACATAGTATAGGACCTAGAAAACACATATTCATTGGTTTTTATTCAAAAAAATTGCTCAAATATTATTTAAATTAAGTTTTAAAATCGCGATTTTCCAAAGCTCGGTCACGTGCTTGCGAACGCTACGCTGATTGGTCTGACGTCACCTGGCATTAAACCGCCCCTCATGCTATTCGAATTTAGTCATCCGAAACTTTTTAGCGCTCTTTTAAGTCTAAAATGTATGTTTTTTAATAAGTATTTCTTTCATTGCGATTTTAATGCTTAAAAATATTTAAATAAATAAAATTAAAGGATTCACAAAAACGGCTAGCTCAAATTTGCCGATAATCAATGCTTATGAATATGATTGTAGAGCATTTGTTTTTTAAATCTTCTTCGGATTTCTGTTCTGATAAGTTCCAAAATATTACAACTTCCAACAAAACAAGAACCAATTTTAAACGGATTATAAGGAAACTATTAATATTTTTAATGAAAAGGTCCTAAAAGTGTAAATATTATACTTGACAAGGGAAAGCGTTATAATGCTAATGTTAATGTTGTAATGGTAAATAGTTTCATATCTTTATCCTTGCCCATAGATGGCGCCCCGAACTTTTTTTCTTGTACTAATCTAGAAAATTAGAAATTTATCTAAGCAATTTTGTTTACAAAAAGTTGTTTCTGCGTTCTATAGTTAAAAGAAAAACATTATAAAAAATTTAGTTTTTGAAAGCTGCATCAGTTTTCCCCTAATTTTGATTTCATTGAACTTCAAGTATCTTTTTTCTATCTACATTAAAATATGTTGTAAATATATAGTAAAACTTCCTATTAAACGCAATTGAATAAATTATCTCAAAACTCAACTTGAATAAATTATCTATTAAAAAATTATGAATTAAATTTAAAACAGCTTAAGTTGTTTGTGAATGATCTTATTTTCGATATTTTCAAGCGGTAGGCCGTTAGTCCAGTGAATTCAAACTTTAAGCCCAAATACAGGGCCTTAGTAACGAAATCACCAAATATTTACAATGCAAATTGCGCGGCACAGTAGCGATAGTTACTCATTAGAAGAAGCCGAAATATTTTCCGTGCCCGTACTTGATCAAAATGTGTATATCAAGTTCAATGCAGCAATAAAGTACCTATTTCGCCAAAAAATAACATTAGAAAGTAACACAAATCCGCAAATGAAAGACTTATAATAAAAAGTTACCGACGTTTAAAATTATAATTATAATAAAAAAAATTACATATGCGTGCCACAAAGTAATCATTTTTAAATTGGTTTTATTTAATTTTAAGGCTAGATATTTTGGCAAATAGAGATTGTTTAAATAAAATTACATGAAAAAAAACCTTAAGTATAAAATTAGGTCACTTCATATGAATTTAAAAAAAAAACTATTTAACTGCGGCCCTATAATTTTTTTATATACATTTTTCTTAGGATGTGTATTAGTGCAGATTGCGTTTTTTTATGTATATATCTCTTATTTTATAAGCTATTATTTCTTGGTTTACAAGCGCTCTGGTGCCATTTTTCTTGAAAGTCAACCGAATTCTTTAAGGGAATTAACAGATGTAAAAGTAGCGGATTATGAAATTAAAAAGTCGCGAACCAACTATTAGTAACAAAGTGCTAAGAAAAAAAAGCCCATTAAAGCACCCCTACTCACTCTTTTAATAATAAATCCAAGGAAAATGGAGTTAACAAATACAACAACAGTGTTCGCTACGGATTCTCCCGCATGTCGAAAACGTTTCAAGCCAGGTGACGTCACACCCTTCAAATTCTGCCGGAGATCGTTTTGGGGGCGTGGCTTATAATTAAATTTCATTTGCGTTTTTCTCCGTTTCTAGGCGGTATTTTTAAAAAAGAAAAAATACGGGTCTAATATTTTTTGCCTAGGAATATTTTAAACCAATAAAATTTTTTTAGTCAAATACCCTATTAGATTATAAATAAATTTTTTTTGAAGCCTTCCCGGGGTGAAGAAAGACATCAGTGCCTTTGCCAAGTCTTCCAAGGCCGCTCCTGCCAAGCCAGCCGCAGCTGATGATGACGATGACATTGATCTCTTTGGATCCGAGGAGGTAAGTCTTGATTTTGGGTACTTATCAGGCACGCTTACATCAGCCATCGAATCTATGGATTGCCAAACCCTCTATTAGGGGAAAAAGTGGTCGAGCAGGATTTCTTACCCAAATGATAGTCTGTGGCCTAATCCATGAAATGAAACATCTAGCCCTCCTTCATTGGAGGGTCGCGAAACCCCCCTAATGAACTCTGTAATTCCGGTTCTGCCTGGGAGAAAATCTCCAAGAGGGAAAAGTTGTGGTGTTTGCTCTTCAATCCATGGATTTGACGGCTCATGTAAACTTGACGATTCTGCTGTGCAACATAAGTCTGACAAATAATACTCTGTAAAGAGGGAGTAAAACGTTCAGGGTTGTCAATGGTAACTTGAAAAGCTACTAGGGCGACTATTTGTAGCGTCTAGGCGACTATGCAGAGTGTTTATTGGTCAAGAAAGTCAGGAAATCAAAAAACGGTCAAATAAGTCCCCAAAAAGTCATGAAATTAGAGCAAAGGTCACGAAAACTTAAAAAATCATAAAAAAGACGCATTTTCCCTAAAATAACCCCAAATATTTATGAACGAAAAAAAGTTAATTTGCTCAAATCCTTAAAATTTGTGTTTAAACTTTCGTTTTATTTATTGCAAAATTGTATCGTATATATAAAAATATATCAAAGGGATTTTCAAAGCAAGTGATTTTTTAAAAAATTCTGAAAAAGGTCAAGATATGTTCTAAATAAGTCAAGAAATTAGAATTGACGAATCTGGTAGACACCCTGCTATTGGCAATTATTTAGACCTAAAAAGGCCCCAAAACCACTATTTGGAGCAAAAAAACTCTTTTCCTGCTCTGAGCGGCATTTTTTAGAATTTTTTTCGTATCCTAATTTTCTTATAGATGGTGCTACAAATGCCCAAACGTTAAGTGCGTAGTTTTGGTTTGGTCTATGAATCCAAAAGAGCACAAAACCATCCCAGCAAACAATACTCCACTCGCCCATTATTGGGCCAATACTGAAATGCCGGCATCTCCAGTGTTGGCCCAACGCACGGTAGCCGTAATGGCTTCGTCACAAACCTGTCCGCCCTTGCCAATACCGGCCCAATGTTACGGGCCAGTACCGTGCCAATACAGTAAAATTGTTGTAGTGGCGCCATCTAGTGAAATATTTTCAAAACTAAAATATATTTTTTTCTCTAAATAAAAAAAATGATTTGCAACGTTGAGTTGTTTTTATACACATGCGGAGAAGCAGGAGACGGGATTCGATCTGACGGAGATTGGGGTGGCTATTCGGTGCGCTATCGACTGCGCCATTGAGGATTGCTTGTTGGAGCGCGTTTTACAGTGTGAATGGTATATCTTATAATTAGAACATACACACTCCATGGATTTGATAGTTAATAATTATGATTCGTGATTTTGTGCATAATTTGCCAAAAAAAATTTTTCAAAATATTCAAATTGGATTTAATTAATTGTTCGAAGGTGGTGATAAATAAGTTGGATGCAAATTTTTAGTTAGAAAAAAAATATACCTTAATTTTTCCTGAAGATAAATTTATTTTTAATTTTCTATAAAAAGGTGAGAGAAAAAAAAAGCTATTGATCAAACTGAAATATTAGGCAAATAGTTTATCTGCTATTTTTGTTTAAATGATACTGTCTCTTTATAAAGGCGGAATTATTTTCTTCTATTTTGCAAAATCAAATCCTGAAATTTCCACGGAAATAGGAAAAAAGAATTTGAATCACCAATTATAAATAAAGCTATGAAATCGTTTCGAATTTTTAAAAATTACAAAAAACTTACAGTATTTTTGAGGTTAACGCACACAGGTTTTTTTATAAATAAATTTCAATAACATTTAAAATAATTTTTTTTAAATAATTTTTTTATAATAATTTTTACAAAAATAATATATTTTTTAAAAGCTAGCGAGACATAAAAAATGACATTAAAATATTATTCTAAAAATTAAATCAATGCCATTTTCCTTCATAGGAACTTTTCTTTTTGTTAAAAAAATATAGATTATCTGGACAGCGGGATCGAACCTCGGACAAATGCGTTGAAGGCAAGCGCGTTGTACGCTACACCACGGGGACATTGCATAGCATTTATAAATATTAAACAAGAATCAAAAACGTTTGATACTTCAATTTCGTATGCGATCAATATTATTTCTTGTAATTCTGATATTAAAACAAAATAGAAATAAAATTTTCAATTTTGAATATGGAAAGAAATTTTTTGCGTGAAATATAAAAAGAAAATATATGCTTATGAAATGTCTTTCATTAAAAAAAATAAGTTACAAATTTAAATTTATTTCACTGCAAATAGAAAATAAAATTACCCAATACCGTCCAGATTTAATAAGCACAATACGGCGGTCAGCTTTTATTGGCCCAATTCTGTTTTGGCTATATTGGCCCAATACCGTAAAGGTTTTATTGGCCCAATACCGTCCAGGTTTTATTGGCCCAATAGTGATAAGCATTCATGTAGCCAATACTAATTAGTCCGAATTGGCGATTTTTAGAGCATTAATTGCTTCATTTTCCTTATGTCTAACACAGCAATTTTGTAAATTAATCTTTATCCGGAAGTTTGTTAAAAACCCTACTAAAGGCTTTGTATTCAATTTTTAATTTTTTAACTACTGGCAAAACAGTGGCTGGGGAATGAAAGCCCAATACTGAAAAATCAACGTTGGCCCGGTACTGGCCAATTGGTATTGGGCCACTACATAATGTCCAGCACAACGCCGTAACAGTATGGTAACAACGGGTATCAGTATTGGCCTTGTATTGGGCGAGTGCACGACTGCCGGTGGACAGCAGTAGCCAACACTGGCAGCACTGGGCCAACAGTTCGCCATCACTTCAATGTTTGCTGGGATGTGTTTTTGAAAGAGGGACTGTCAGTCCGATAGTGCTTTAATGCATTAGTTTTGAAAGCACAACTTTTGCAAAAGTATTACTTAGCTTTTGCTTTGTTATATCCTATTTTCCACAGGTATGGAAATCATCACAACATCAATTTAGAAAAAATTTATCAGATTTACTAAACGGTAACTATTGGCGCAGATTTTTGGATTTGGCGATAAATAATTTTTGTGGCAACTTGTCTGACTTCGACTGATGATTCCAATTCCTTGACTTCGCAATGATAAAATTTTCCGGCAACCCTATCTGACCGTTATTTGCTCATTTCGTTTGGGTTTATGGTTCTGGAAAGTCGCCAGAATACAGACTTTTAGCATGATTTCGGAAAGTTTACCAATGGTTACTGTACAATAAGTTTCTACCAAAAATTTGAAAGAAAATTACATCTGTTTATTTAATTATTGATTGATAAGTAACTAGATAACATTTTTGTTTTAAATTTGTTTCATTTCGATGTTTTGATTCCTGTACCTGGTAAAAACGGTTGACATGGCAAAGCAATTCTTTTGCAAATGTGGAGGTTTCAAAACTAATGCATTAACCCTATGGGACGGGCAATCTCTCTTAAAAAATGTCTTCAAAGTCTTAACACTGCTCACGCCATCGCTCCTGATGTTTACGTTGGTTGCCTACTCAAGTGTCAGAATTTGAATTCTGTTGTATTTCTGTTGAATTCTAATTGTTGTTCTGTTGAATTCTAATTGTAGCAAATTCAAATAATAAAAATATTGTCAATTTATTATGCTTCATGAAAAGTTTGTTTTTGGGGATATTTCTCTCCTCAGCAGCGAAATTTCCTTTAAGGGCGAATGAGATGGATCGACCACTGGTTTCCAAACCAAAGTGCCTCAGTGATAATCCAATTTGGGAAAACCATATTTGCCATATTTCTCCAGCTGTATTAAATATAGATTTAAAAAGTAGCAGATATGCCCCTAGGGGGAAAGGTGAAGCCACTTGCGAACCAGTATCCCATAAAACAGTTTACAGGCCCTAGCACATGGCATGCTATACGCCACCAGATGGCATCACGAGATAATTCGACTAATAAAAAATATATATTTCCTATTAACTAATTAAAACTTTTTACCATTTTTGCTAGCATAAGTTTATAACTGGATATGTATTGATAATTTCTGGGAGACATGAGGTATATATTCATTAAAGAAGCATATTAAAAATGCAGTTTTTATTTCATGTAACTCTTCGGCAAAAGCAATTTTTGTGAACCATTATCCCGTGACGCATTGCTCAATCACGTGGTTGGTATTGCGTTGTACGGGATTGCGCAATTGCTGAGCATATCTGCTACTTTCTAAATCTATGGTATTGAATATTTTTACTGTTTTTTTAATTGATAAATGGAGGTCACTTATATTTACATAATCCCTCTTTTTGAAATTGCTTAAAAATATTTTTATGTAACATTAAAATGAATATTTGAACCAATTTTAGAAAATGGGAATGTCTTTACGTGTTAATCAGCTACATCTTATATATAAAAAAAAACTGTTTGTAAATATGTTTAATACAGACGGTGAAATGCGGCTTAGAATTTTTTTCTCCATTGGATTAACACTGAAGCACTTTAGTTTGGAAACCTGCTGTCCAATAGGCTCATTCCCCTTTAACCCCCTGCCTTCTCGGTCCCATGACTGTTGGGTTGAGGAGGAATTTCAAGCTAAAAATGTATATTGTTTATGTGTACAGGGGTGGTAACAGAACCTGGAAATATCAGGGAATTCTCGTGGAATTTTACAAAATATCAGTGAATTTTTTTTCCATTTTGGATCATTAAACAGCAGGTTTAGGTTCTTGTGATCACTATTAAAGGACAGTAAGTAAAAAAAATCTGGTTTTTTTTATTTGGCTGAAGGACCAATCTTGGAGGAAGGATCAATCTCTCTCACGAATCATGGTATAAAATGATTTTCTGATCACATGATTCCTCTAAACTGATTCAGATTCGTGGAAATGTAGAAAAGTTAGGCAGGCTAACCCATAATCTGGATAGTCCGGTCTGGATAAAACTTTCTGCACTGCACGGAATTTTTTGTATTGCAAGTGTTCTCCAAGGTAAATTGTAAAATCAGGGACATTTTTGTGAAAGTATCATGGAAATATCATGGAACTTTTTCTCTAAAATTTTGTAATTACCCTGGTGTATATTTTAATGGTTTTTAGGTGATAATAAAAGGCACGTATATGCAGGTTTTCATGAAAATGTATGTATTTCATTGCTAAATTTCTGTGTTTTAGGATGAAGAAGCAGAGAAGGTAAAACAGGAACGACTTAAAGCTTATGCCGAAAAGAAAGCTAAAAGTAATTATTTCTTTTTAAAAAATAATTTATACGATTCCCATGTTCACATGGTTTTTGTGATTTTAGTAACAGGCTCTGAGGCTCCCTAAACTAACATGATCTATCAAGCATGTTACTAAAAAAAGTGTGTCCAAGTTGGTGACGGAACAACTTAATGCATCTAGCCTCAGAGGAGCCCTTCCTGTCAGCATTCAAAATTCTTGGACGCTAGTTGCAAAATGTGACCGAATTCTTCAATAATACGACAACAAAATAAATTTAGTCGCAGTCATCACAACTAGTTTTTCGTATGGTCAATAAGTTTTTTTTATCCCGGCTCCAACAATTTTTCCCAAGTTGCAAATATTCACCTATCCTAAATTTAACTTTCTAAGATTTTTTTAAAAAAAACTGTCTGTGATCCCAAAATTACAAAAATTTGGCTGTGTTTAATCTCTCATCTGCGACTCATAAACTGTGAAGCTTTGAGGATCGATATATGGAAGGCAAAGTTAATCTACGAGCAAAGCTTTGGTCTGCTCACTTGACAGTGATCGTAAAATTCAAAATTTGCAGTGGTCGAAAAATTTAAAACCACGAGCAACTGTAATATCTCGAAACTCTGGCTATACTGTTACATCTGAAATTTTGTAACTCCAGCTTTCTTAAAAATGCAAAACTCTTTTCGTTATCACAAGCAATAGAGATAAGAAAAGCACATAACTCCTGCGATCTTTAATTGTTCTATTAGACGCCTAGAATTGGATGATGAATAAAAAAAGAGAATATATACTATATTTAAAAATGCTCCTAAAAAATTGACATTTGCTCCAGTTTTTTTTTAAAGGCACACATTGCTTCTAAATTTAATTTTCCAATTTCTAACGCTGCTTTCCGGGTTCTGTTTTCGTTTAAGTCATCCTATAATAAATATCAATAAATCTGTTGCGGTCTAAAGTATGTCCTGACCAATTGAGATATTTGTCAACTTAAAAAATGTAGCCTACTTACAGGTCTCTATAATCCTGCTTTGTGAAATCGGTTTGAATATTTTTTTTTTGGGGGGGGGGGGGGTAAAGTTTAAATTTAAGAAAAAAAATATTTAGACTAATTTCAAAACCGAGGATTTTGGTGAACTAGTCGGCTACATTTCTCATAAAAATAAACAGTTTGTAAAAATATTCAATACAGCAAAAGAAATGGCTTTGACAATATATTTTTTATTGGATGAACACAGAGGCACTTGGGTAGGTATAGAGACCTGCAATCATTTGGTGTTGTTCACTCTTAAACCAATATACACATCACTAACGAATATTTACTGGCTGTGCAGTAAAATTGTATTTTTCCTTCTTCAGAACCAGGTCCAATTGCCAAATCCAGTGTGATCCTAGATGTGAAACCATGGGATGACGAAACCGACATGGCCGAGTTGGAAAAGCGCGTCCGCACTGTGGAATGCGACGGCCTGAAATGGGGAGTCTGTGAGTACAGTTTGATATTTCACATGTGAAGAGTAGGGTTGGCCAAAGAAAACTTTTTATTTTATTTCGGATCGCTATAGTGCAAAAAGTTGCCATGGGTAAAGACATGAAAAATGCACTAATTTTTTTATTACTTTATCTTCTGTTCGTGCTGTGCCATCAAAGTTGGAAAAAATTGTCAAAAAACAAAAATTTGTATAGATGTTTTTAGTTGTGTTTCTTTATCATGAATTAACTACTAAAAGTACGCAAAATCAAAGTATATGCACTTGTCATACATTCGTGTCGATCTTCCGGCCACGCAACATAGTACAAAATGAGGAAAATTCTTGGTTTTTGCAAAATTGGCAGATCTGACACAAATGTATAACAAATGCACATATATTGATTTTACATATTTTTAGTAGTTAATTCATGATGTAGGAACGCAACTAAAAACATTCATCGTGTATAAAAAATAACTTTTGTTTTTAGACAATTTTTACCAACTTTGATGGTATTGCACGAGCAGAAGATAAAGTAATAAAAAAATAGTGCATTTTTATGTCTTTACCAACAGCAACTTTTCTGCACTATAGCGGATCCCAAATAAAAGTTTTTTTTCGGCCCACCCTATTGAAGTACATCGGAAGAACCCTTCACCCACTTGGAATCTATCCATATTGAGGTATGCTTGGCGAGAGTGGCGATAGGAAACTGGTTTCTGTTAGGATATTTACACAATTTGTGCCTTGATGTTTGCGTTATGACGTCACATTGACAGGTTTGTCGTCATGAGCATTTTCGGAGAAAGCTCTGATCATGTGACGCAGTTGTTTATAACGTGGTAGTGTGGTGGGTGTTTTCTCTTGCTGTTTTCGCCCGCAGTTTTTGAGGTCCCCGTGTTTTTTTATAACATTATCTTAATTTAACATATTTTAGTTTGCAATATGTGCCAATCAGTGTTATTCACTGTCTTGCTCAATCAATACCGATTACTATCTTTAAACTATCCAAGTAAGACTGTTGTTGTTTATTTTTATGCAATATATATTTTAAATATTAAAGAGTCTCAATTTACGCCTCAACTGTTTATTCTTTTCTTTATCCCGCTCTGCGTTTTTGGAAGCTATTAGTTTCTTTCTCTCTTGGTTATTTTTCCATTGTTTCAGCGTCCCACTAGTGCCTGGTATTGATCTTAGAGATAGTAAACCTGTGTGCAGCGTGATAAGAACCAAATCAAAACTGCACCAGATTAGGCGATGACTAATTACTGTCGCCAAGCAGACCTGATGCCAACCAATTCCCAGTCAATGAAAGGGTTCTTCGCTTTACTTTTCATTTGAATTGTCTTCTAGTCATAAAGCTCGTTCTCCAATGTAAAACTATGATATAGGGTCCAGACCATTCATTGGCGACTTTTAACGATTGTTAATTCATTTGGATGAAGTTGCCAATAATTGAATTGGACCTTATGCCTTAGTTATACTTTTAAGAATGTGAGTTTTTCTATTATGCCCTTCATTTCATATGTGCATTATTTATTAAATAATAATAGCATATCAAATGATAAGGGTACAATATTGAATTTTTATTGATGCTGATAAGTTTTAATAACTGTGAAGCGTAATTACTGCATCATTAAATTTTGCAAAACTGAAGATACATTTTTTTTCTACTGGTGTTTTATAAGGTTTTTCCAATTTATCCACCACATAGAACAATAAAGTTTGAATTTTTTTGATGCAAATAATAAATCATTTTTTGAACTTTGAATTTTTTTTAACTTCTAGTATTTTAATTAATTTAGCTACAATTTATGGTACCTAATTTTAAATGTGTTTTGATTTGAAGTCAATAATTATGTATGAAAAAAGTGTCCAAAGTAAAAACTTCTAAAAGCAAAGAGAACACCTTTTCTAAGTTTTCCTTGTTTTATACTTTATTTTAGATGGTTTGGATACATAATTTTTTTATTACATATGCAAAATATTTTTAATACAAGTTTGACTTCTGATAGTTTTTCAAAGTTTAACCATGTAATATTTCTCGTGTACAATGTTATATTTTTTATTGTCAAGTGAAAAATGTATGTGCAGCAAAGGAATAACATTGCAAAAAAAAAATTCTCACTTTTGCTTGAGAGCAATTTTTGCGCCATGGTCTGAAATTAACACACATCGCTAGATGCAAAATGCGTCAGAATTCTATAATTTTGTAATCCAACAATCATACATTTTTTTTAAAATGATGCTGTCAACTTTTCAATGTGGTTTCCAAAGATCTTGCCAAATATAATAATCTTAAAATCACGATACTCAGGCAATTCTAAATTGATTCCTTAAATTTCGAAACCCCCAGCTCTTATGAAATTGAGAACAATTCTATATGTGCGTAACTATGAGCATCTTTAAAAAATAATAAAGTGCCAATGCAGGAATCCGGAGTTAATGGATTTGTTACATAAAGCATTTTTTTTAAATAAATATTTCACTCCCAGATAATGTGCTTTTGCTTTAGTTTAAATTAGTAGCACAAATTCCTCTTAAATGTTTTCATAAATTTCTAGCGCTATTGTGCACAGTAGTTTCTAAAGTGTTATTTTGAATCTCCACGTTATTATTGATTTGAATGGGTTTGACTTTTTGGCGCTGGATCTTTAAAAAAAAAACCAGTCCATCGGTCATTAAATACTTTTAATTGTAATAAGGACTTTTAACATGACTATTGGTTGTACCAAAAATTTATATATTGTGGAATGTAAAGTTTTGATATCTTAAGATAAATTAAAAAGTTTTGTTTAGAAAAAAATAGTAATTTGGTTTATTTTTAAATATATATATTCATAATGTATTGGATTTGCTGTATTCTTATGAACACTTGTTTCTTTTTCAGCCAAACTAGTACCTCTAGCTTATGGAATTAAAAAATTACAAATAGTGTGTGTAGTAGAAGACGAAAAAGTAAGTTAAAAAGTTTTCTATTTGCCCTTACCTTTTCCAGTGCTAGTCTGCACAGTTAAAAATTAAATAGAACTGTAAATAAGTCAATACTAATAATTACTCGGATATCAAAACGTCTTTTTAATACACACTTTCTCCTTGTATTTCATTACTACACTCCGTGCCAACCTAACTTGGGTAAAGACAAAGAGTAAAAAGGGCAGAGGGAAAAGAGCGATTGGTCTGTTAGTTGGAAACTCTTGTATGCCAATATTTGCATACAAAAATTTATCTGAATACAATTTAACCAAAATACACTTCATTCTGTTATAATTAACAAAAATTTCTCAACTAATATTCAAATAATTTAGACCCTAAACGAAATTAATGTTTTGAACATGTTTATTGGATGCATTCACAAATAATTTATGGAACTCCTTACAACCGCGGATTTTTCAGATAGTAACTTTGTTACTGTTAGCGGTAATAAAGAATTTTGTTGCTTTTCAAAGACTAATTCAAATTGCTGTGTTTTCTTTGTGCTCAAGTGTCTTTAATTGTGGTTCTCCTTGAAAAGCAGTACAGTGAAACCTCTAAAAGCGACCATCCTCTCGTTCCCTAATAAATTGGTCGTAAATGGAGGTTGGTCGCTTATTAACCATTGCAAAACTACAAAAATCTATTTCTCATTATCTATTAGCAAATAACGTACACAAAATTATACCAAGTTACTTTTGAGCAAACTGTAGTATGTAAAAAAATACTATACTACCTTATTTTAACAAACTAGTGTGAACTAATTAAGTAATTTTTAAAGTAACAAGAAATTTCTGACTTTTCTTTTTTTTCGAAATTTCGAAAATTACCTCATTTTCTAATTTATTTTTAAATCAGAAAAAGTCGTGTTAGAAAAAAAAATTACTTTTTGATGAAATGGGATTTGAAACCGGTCATTTGGAGAGTGAAACCTGGTCTCTCCCAGAGGGGATTTTAACATTAAACATATAGGAGGGGAAATCGGTGCCTTGAAAAGTTGGTCGTAAGTAGAGGTGGTCGTTTAATGGAGGTGGTTGATTGTGGAGTTTTCATTGTATTATGGTTAAATCGTAACTTTTCTTACCACTTATAATTTCTATAATTGTAACTCATTTCGTTACTTTTCATCTTAAGTAACTGTAACAGTTGCTTTTCTTGTTATGTAACTAACTTTTTAAAAGTAACTTTCAAATCCCTGGGGAATTGAACAAGCAACTTCATATTAACAAGGTTCAACAGTATAATGCAAAATTGAATTTTATGTTAATGTTTGTACTGGGTGAGAATTTTAAGATGTCTGTAAACAACAAATTGTTTTTTGTATTGATCCCTTTTAAATTTGCCACCCTATAGTTTTGAGTGCAGTATAACCCTGTTGTAGCGTCATTCAAGGAATCATGAAGTTTATGACGTTATGAAAAAGTAACCTTATAAACAAGGTTGATTATGAGCCATGGCAAATGAAATCATGCAAAATACATAACATATTACACCGTTATTTATATGAAATTATAAACTGATATTTATTGCATAAATGCTATTTATAATATAGTTATTTATAGTAACTTCTCATTCTTTGATCAATTTTGTTGACTGGAAATAAATTCCAAATTTGCACTTTTTTCATCATTTGGCAAATAAAATTTAAATAATGGTGAAAATGATTGTTAAAATAAATTCTTTAAGGAAGGCATTTTAGGTATTGTATTATAATGTATTTTTTAGCGTTTTAACCCAGGTGTTAATCAAATATTGTCGTTATAAGCAAAATATTATGACATTAAAGGCTATCGACAATGAGGTTGTTTCACGTTGGATCTGGCAACAGCTCGGCAGTCCTGTTATCATTTTTCTTGAATTTCTTTTTGGTGTTCGAAAATGAGTTACCTAAGAATATTTGACTAATTAAATTTTGTTAAATGCCAACTTCTTGCTTTGTTGTTTGGTTGTTTTAATTATTTGTTAAAGAAAACTATCATAGAAGTTACTTTTCATCTATTTTAGCATTGTGACAGTGAATTGAACTCGAAACAACCAATGAAATCGCTTTATACAAAGATTGTGACATCATAAGAAAAATTCCCATTTATGGCATTTTGAAGATATTGCCTTTGTAAGCGGTTGTAGCAGTTTTCCTGTAATTTATTTATTGCTTTTATTTTAGGTAAGCATTGATTGGCTTCAGGAAGAAATCCAAAACTTTGAAGATTTTGTCCAGTCCGTCGACGTAGCAGCTTTCCAGAAGATTTAAACTGTTCAGATTTCCAATAAAATATTTTCAGCATGATAATTAACTTTTCATTTGTATTTAAACACGAGTAGGGAAGACTAACCAGTGAATGAACGTTGGGCTGTTTTCGCCAGTGAATAAACACCATTAAATAATGACCAGGACAACCAACCATATGTCAGATAGCTTCCTACTATATATGAGGAAGTCAGTGTTGCCAATCCATCTAGTGGAATGATTTTCTATAATTTTTTAAAATTGTATTTACCAAATGTTCATTCACTAGGGCCTGTTCACTCACTGGTCAGTCAACCCTAAATAAGCATGTTAATCACAGTTGAGGTTTGAAACATCAGCTTAAGGCCATATTTTCCCGACGTATTAAATATTTAGTATTTTTTCATATGACAAATTTATCTGACTTGCAGGTCTCTATTCCCACTTTTGTTCATTGGAATTATTTTTTAATTATAAATTTAAAAAATTTATTTTTGGACCAATTTCAAAAAGTGGGATTATAGAAACCTACAAGTCGGCTATATTTAAAAAAGAACTACAAACTTAAAATTTAGTATACGAGTTTCCAGTACCTCTTGGATGTCGTGTGTTTTTTGAAGAATATGTAATTTGGTTTGGTAATATAATTGTACTGTTAAATATCGACACGATTAAAAAAAATTAAATTAAGCTGGCCTATAAGTCTACAATTATCTTTAATAAAAAAAATTCAAGGAAAATATTTTGTCCTCGGATTAGAGTATTACTTAGGTTGAGAGACCAGACTCGCATGCCATTCCCAGAAATCGACTGCTCCCCGCTTGACTGTAATTTTAAATTATGACGCCCGTCGTGGAGCCAAAATAACTGCCTATAAAGTAGACCTCGTTAAACGGTTATTCAACTCAACTGCCAGCCAAAAAGTCTAACTATTAATACCTTGTATTAGGAAATGTACATTAAATATATAAGTCCTTAGTCCTTACGCCACTTACGATGTCCCTCCTAAAAAGTTCCGTTGATTGCGCTTGCTCAAGTGTCGACTCGTCACAGTTCTGAAAACTGTTCGGTTTTATATTTAAAAACTTATGCTTGGGTAGGGCCGGATTGAATAGTTCAGGGGGGCCTTTGGTCAAAAGATTTTGACAGGATTACGTGACAGGTTACGCAACTGTGTCTAATTAGTGATCCGTTGTTCCAAATTACAATTACCGTCTCATCAATAGCCCTTGTCTAGCCGTCGATATAATTAAAATTTAAGTAACCTAATTGGTAATCCGGTCCTGTGTTGACTATTGAGTATTAGACTTGTTTGAGAATATTTTGTTTTTGCTAAGGAAAGGATCTACAATTACAAGGATTATAAGCTTCCGAAGAAGCCCCGTACCTCTACATTACTATTGCAATCGGCGAAAAGATAACATCCAGCAATAAATTCTTTCATTTTCATAAAAGAAAAGACGATCAGAAAACTGTTCTTTCTGCCTGTTTACTTGTATGCGAACAGGTGTTCAATTTTCCATGCGGGAACGTCGCTGCGTGACGTCACCCTTATAACCAAAAGAAAGAACTTTTTATCAGGGAGCTCGCAGATGTAGGAAATGAACAAAAGGAAGTAAGTCTACATCCTCTGGCAGATGTACAAATTGGCGATTTAGAAATGGATGTCTAGAAAGACCTGCAGACGTACTGGTGAGTTTTTACTGTTTATTTTTTTTCTCCAACGGGTCTGCTTTATTAGCGGCTAAACCTGCATACTCCCGCTACCAATTTTGAAGCTCAGAATACAATGAATAAGCTGTGCTGAAAGTGCGGTAGACGCGTCACCTCACTTCTCAAGAAAATTGCTATCCATCCCCCCACTTCTAATATCTCCCAATACAATAAAATTAGCAAATTTTTTTTAGGGGGGATGAGGCATGGCATGCTAATTTAAGGCATCCCCCCACTTATTTCCCCCCACTTTCACCACTGTGAATAACAGCTCTCTGTTTATGTTAAAGTATGGCGAGATTCAAATTTGCAGAGGGATAAGCCAAATGGAGGATAAGCCAAGGGATATTTTACATGTCATGCACATAATCATATGATATGCATGGCCACTGTCTTCGCATCCAGAAAAAGTGAAAACTCAGCTGGGACTCGAGCCTGTAATCTTGGGCTTAGGAAGGGGACAAGTAATGTGTTTTTATTGTGGCACTCTCTGCTTTGTTCTATGTATTTTGAAGTTGTAGGAGTAAAGGCATGGATACCACGACCTATGCTTTCATGATATGCCAAGGCTGTTCGATGGTACGCATTATGATATATAATCATTCTTAAGATAAATATCAAATTGCCAAGCATTTGTCTTATTTACGACCTTCAATAGTAGAATAAGCAGGCATAGGAAGTGTTTCAATTATGTCTATGACCGGTATTTATTGCCTTGCCTTATACTGGTTAATCAAATGAATATTAAAGAATAAATATAAAGACGAATGAATCAAAATGAACTGTTTGCGACTGTGAAGTTCTTAATTGATTTTTCAGTAAATAGGTTCCAAATTATAGAAGTGTATCTTACTTGCACAGTAATGGTAAAATAAAAGATATGGTCTTTTATCAGATAAAGTTTTAGAAATAAAACAATAACTTATATAAAATATTAAACAATTTTATAGATAACCCTTATTTTAAAAACTAAAAATTCGAAATTTATCAAGTAACCATATGAATAATTTTCTCTAACCTTATGCAACTGTATTAATTTAATCGACAAATTTAAATATTTAATTAAACACTTAGTTATATCGATGGCGCGTATGGGAATATCTTGGTATGTGGTTTAATAATTTACAGAAAAAAACACCTGCCAATGTCTTCGAGCTGGACAAACACGGCTCAGTAAATATGGTGTGTAAATATCTGTCATTGCACGGCCTTTTGCAGTTCATTGTGCTCATGTGACACACTCATACAACCAGTGGCGCCGGAACTTATTCTTTAGAGGTGTGGCAAGAAATGCATTTTAATACCACCTCCTCCCACTTCCTCTGGATGTTTTAAATATAATATATCATTTAACAAATAAGTATTTTTTATGAAATAATTAAAGTATTAATAATAAAGTATGAAATAAGTATTTTTTTATGAAATAATTTTGCATGAAATACCGTTAGAATGTCATTAAAGTACTTGGACCTGTCCCTGTATTCAGATAGTGGAAGGCGATACCGAAAATTTTCCTGAAACATTTAACATTAGCCCGGGACAAAAATATTTGCAGTCTTAATTGTTTTTGTTAGATTTTTTTTTTCATGCGGTTACTTTTGGGTTTGATTCTGTAGAATCAAAAACAAAACCCGCATAACATATAATCTGTGCAAAAGTTGGTATGGCAACTGCCATACCTGCCATACCGGTTCCGGCGCCACTGCATACAACATTAAATCTTATAATGTTATCGGCCAAGATATTGACCTTATTAAACAAACTATCTTGAATTTTAACACCATTTGGTCCAACCGCAAATTTATGGCTCTAAGGGTCGGAGCCGGAAAATGGGCAGAAAAGGGAATAAGAATAAATAACACAATAAGAATCAATCCTATTTTTACAGTTGCCATTATTATAAGATTAGATTATTTCCATTATTATACTAATACCATTATATTTTTAGAATCCATTACTAGAAGTACCTATTAAAAATTAAATATATTTCTGTCTTTTGTACAAAACTTCCAATTTAAGCGGCTGCATTTTTTTGTTTATCCAACACGATAAAAATTCTTTTAAGATATTCTTTAGTGTGTTAATAGCCTTAAGAAAATAAAACGTTTTTATTTTATTGCTAATAAATATTAAAAACAAGTAGCAGATAAACCGAGAGTTAAGAAGGAGATGGAGATGCTTAGGGAGAAAACAAGTGAAGTCGAAGAAAAATACTTTGTAATTATAGTTTTACAGTAGAAAGTCAGAAATAAAATTGCCAAGTCGATTAAAAAAGACTTATAAACTCTACTGTAACCTTTTCCGACCGAGTTATTACGATCGTGCGGGTATAAAAGAGAATGATCAAGCTCTTCAAAAATATCGATACCGAAGCAGTTGACTTGTACCATTCATTTATTTGTATAAAAAATGGCTTTCTTTTTAAGGAGTTGTTGGAATAAATGCTGTTTAACGCATATTTTTCGAAAAAACTCCAAATTTAGTATCATACTTTTAAATCAGCGCCATCTGACCGCCAGTCAAAAAGAGATAAAATAACGCCAACTTATTCCCTAAAAGGGTTTCTTTGGGCTATTTCTTTGGGCGATGGATGGCTTCACCTGACAAAGCAGTTTTTGTATTGGTATTCGCACGGCGGCATCTCTATCTTCTTCTTGTGAGATAAACAACTGACGGAAGTTCAATAAGTCTATTTAAAAATGTGTTCAAATGTAGTGTGTTGCATTACGTTTTTGAAAGTATGCATAAAAAAAATCTTATTTACCTTTGTCTACTGAATCCGGAAGAAGCGATGGGCTATATCGACTACATACTTCAATATTTGAAATTAAAAGGCACACACACTTGAAATATATCAAGTACTTAAGGAGTTCTAAGAATAACCTTTTGGGAGTGTAAAATTCCTCAGCGCCTGGTCTATATATAGTATACCTTTTAATTAAATCGTTCATAAAAGGGTTAAAAGTAATATTCTCATCTTTTAAATAAAAGTTTGTATCTCTTTGTAACACAAGGACACCAAGTTTTTTCTCCGTCAGATGGCGCTTTTATATCAACAAACAAAACGACTGTTTCCTTCGAAGAAAAAAAGCAGGATTCAAATACGAATATTGACGACCAAAAACAGGCCAGAAGCCCCAAAAAATTGGTTCAATAGTTTAACAAATTATCCCAGTCTCCAATAACTCAAGATTCTTAAATTCTTTTACTTTCTTCGAATTTACAACATAGTCTGAAAAAACATTCGACTCATTGTAAACTAATTGTCCTCCTATTTCCAAGATTTTTTCTTAAAACCCTTTCTGTCCCAGTGATGCCATTTGGTATCATCATGTTTCTGACCATAGTTTTAAAAAATAATATTGCTGACATGTATTGGGATTGATAAAAAAATTTCCTAATACAAATTTTGAAGAATCGAATGATGTGCTTTTTGATATCATAATTGGCTATAGACACGATCAGAAAGTATTTCTGCCAAATCAAAATTCCATTGTGATTGGAAAGGGTAACAAATCTGAATGGACCTCATCGTTAAATATATAATAATTAAAATTACTAAAAGCGAAATTGTTTCAACCCGTTCTACTAATGTTAGATTTTCTTATTGCCAAATCATGTTGGGACTGAAAGAGGTTAATATCTCTGACCACTCGTTCGTTCGAATATTTAAATTAAAACGTTGAGCGAAATTTCTGCTGTTCAACCCGTTCTACTAATGTTAGATTTTTCTAGTGTAATATATTTTTTAAACCTCCAATCAACTTTGTTGTTTTAATAAGATTTTTCTTTTTTAGATGTGGAAAGCGTTGTGGATAAAGTTCAATTTAAAATAATACAAACTTCAATTAATCCAAACTATTTACAATGAAGACTCTCTTCCTAGTCTACACCCTGACTTTTATTCTGTGTTCCAGCGTCCAAGCTAGGAGTTCTTTATTCGGAAATTTTCTCTTCGGTGGCTCTTCGGACACTAGCAAAAGCTCATCTGCACTTCCACCACAAAATACAGATTTATTAAACAACAATATCACGAATCCCGTTTACAGTGAAACAGAAATAGACCCAACTACCCTAAATTCCACATTCGATGAAGAATTCGTAGACTTGTATTCGTGGAATGTGTCTGAGAACATAGTAGTTGTGGAGAATTCTTCTGGTTTAGAGGATGTCGCTACGAAACAATCAGTTAAGAAACAACTTGTAGACAGTTCATCGAAACCACCACCTGTGACTTCGCAGCCTCGTCCTTCAATCGAACAAAAACCAACACAATCGGTAAAAAATGTTGTGTTTGGTGAAGTAAACGTAACTTCAAGCTCTGATGATCCAGAAGAGGTCGTCCTAGGTACT
This sequence comes from Hylyphantes graminicola, assembly GCA_023701765.1. Lineage (NCBI taxonomy): Eukaryota > Metazoa > Arthropoda > Arachnida > Araneae > Linyphiidae > Hylyphantes > Hylyphantes graminicola. The sequence goes on from CM043112.1 coordinate 38,201,771, forward strand.
ACCAAGGCCTCGATAGTTACCGAAGACAGTAAGTATTAAGTCAAATTATAAAATGTCCAATTTTTTCATTATCTGTTACACACGCTCAGAACAAAAGTCAATGCCGGCTTCGACACCACCAAATAAATTATACAAAAGTTTAGCTGGTACGATTTTATAGTAATGTTTTCGTGCTGAAAGGGATATTTTCATTAAATTTTTTCCATTTAAGTCTTTTTTTTTTCACATAATTAATAACTTTTTTTTATTTTCCAGAAACTATATTTCAAAAGAGCCTTGAGTGGGTGGTAAGTATTTTTTTATGTATTAATTTCGGAGACCGAATTAGCAACGATCGTATAGCTAAAAGTATCGACGCGAAGCGTCCTTACTTCTTCATCTGAGACTCCAGAATGGGAGAGTGTTTGTGGTCCCCTTTCGGAAAAAGGCGACATCTGTTGGCAGAAATAGCTTTTACCTTTAAATTTCTCTCTGATTAAAGAGGGTGTTTTCCTAAAACGTTTGATTTGAATTGTTTAGGGTGAATTTTGCTCTAGAAATCAATTTAATAAAAAAATTCCATTACAGAATTATTGAAATTAACAGTATTCAAAGTCTAGGGATGGATTTTTACTGGCACTGGAAAAAGGGGTATGCATGGCCATCTAATGGAAGGATGCGTCACCCCTTGTCTAACCATACTTCTCGCACTGACGTTATTCATGCATCAAACACCATGGTCTCTTGAAAGATGCTTTAACAAGATTGTACATTTGGAAATATTTCACTGACATTTCATTGAACAACAATAATTAGCTATTAAGAATTACATAAGAATAACTTGTATAATACTGGGACTCATCTGTTATATAAAAAGGTAATTGATGGATTATACAGGGCGGTGCAGATAAAGGTGTCCCGGCCATGGAGGTAGGAATGCGATAGAAGTGCTGCCAAGTCACAAACCAACGCAAAAACAGGTTATCTAGAGAAGCCAGCTCGAAGTAAGATCTGAATTAGCCAATAGTCAATGTGCAGCTCTAGTCAAGTAACAACCAAACCAACCAATAAAAAAATACATTTGCCAAGTAAAGCCATATAAAACCCTTGAATAATTTATGAATTCGACTTGGTATCTTTCTGGCGGCTTCAATAGTTTTTTTCAAAAAGCATGTTCCTGTATTTAGTAGCTCCATGCCGGGGTCACTTTTATTTGCGCCGCTCTGTATATTTCCTATTTCCATCCGATTAACTCCAATTATCCGAATGTGGCTGGGTCCCAATTACTTCGGGTAATCGGAGTTCTACCGTACATTTCGAAGATATTTTACTGACATGCTTATAATCCTTCGTCATTTAAGACGGACATAGACCGAATTTTTACTGACAGGTGGAGAGAAATTACACCCAAGGTCAAAGGCGTAAATCGAACCCGCACCAGGTACAGTGAGCAGACTGTAAGCGTAATGGGCTGCGATCTTAACCACTAAGCCATTAAGGCCCCTTATTCAAACCTATCATTTTGTTTGCAGGAGAACACGTACACGCTGAGCATCCTGATCCCCGTGGCCGCCGGTGTGCTGTTCGCCACGACGTGCGTCATCACCGTCGCTTTGTGCGGTTGCGTGCGCAGGTGCTGCCGCCGCAGGAGGCTCAGAAAGAAGATCATGCTGCCGGTGAGTTCAATTTATCGAACTGAACCACACAAAAGGCGGATTTACATAAGCCATCGAATCCATGGATTAAAGAGCAAACTCAGCAATTTTTCCCTCTTGGATGTTTTCTAACAGACAGAATCGGAATATTGCAGGGTTCATTGGGGGGTTTCGCGAACCGTCCAATGAAGGAGGGTTTGATGTTTCATACCATGGATTCGGCCACAGACTGTCATTTGGGTTAGAAATCCTGCTCGACCTCTTTTTCCCCTAACGGGGACTTTGGCATTCCATTGATTCGATGGCTTACGTAAACGCGAGGAAGGCAGAGGAAGGACTTGCACTGAGCTGTCATCGGCAACCATGGCTCTCTCCGGAGCCCGAATAGAGTGGCAAAAGGGCTAGTTAATTTATAATTTTGATACTGAGAGTGGAAGTACACCCAGGGCAAAGGCGAGAATCGAGTCCGCACCCATTGCAGCGCGAACTTCTAGCGTTATAGCCTGCTATCGAAACCACTCCTGCTATCGAAATCACTCCTGCTATCGAAACCATATTGTCTCAGTGTTGGTCCATGGTGTAGTTGGTAGGTTCAATCTCTACCCTACTATATAGAACTCTTTGGTACCACATTTCTAAATTTCCACTTCAGTGCCCTCGCAATGGCTTTTAGCAACTCGTTCAAGGA